>JAPDKQ010000033.1:0-316289 GCA_027569665.1 Aspergillus bridgeri
ATCTCAATGTTCTTCAGCGCGTCCGCTACATGGTACAATGGTGAGCGATGGAACCTCCTGAATTTCTTGATCCGCGCTGTATTTCTGCGGAGGGGATTGGTCTCTGGTAGGGTGTGGATGTCCGTCCGTGGTGTTTACAGCGTCGCGTTATTCCTGCGCGCCTGGCTCGCCGCCTCATTGCATCGTTGCGAGCTGTCTGTTGGCGATGCTTAATTCCATGATAGTACATGCTGTCTTTGTTTTGATATCTGGGCGGTGCTAATTGTGATCTTGTAGCTCGTTGCATGCTGTGTGTAAATCAGTGCGGGAAGTATATATTGGCCATGATCTACCTACCGTCAATCAGCAATTGTGAAGATTAAACACCAACATGACGATCACACAATATCACATATGCCACTCTGAAGCTAGGTAGTATTTACTAACCTGATGCACATTTTGTGCAGTCCAAAGTCAGTTGACTGTCGCGACCAGCAAGCCGGCAGCGGCACAATATTGACCCGAATGCTTGCATCACATCCATCACAACAAAGATATTCGCAACACAACATGAACTACCTGGCACCTGCCACTCTAAACATGTCCAGGCATGTCCAAGTGCCAATATGCACGACTGCCCTTAGAGCGGCAAGCCTCCTAATGAGATTCCAAACATATCATCCCTACCCCGCCGGCGCCATCCCTTTATACAACACCTTCACAACTACGGCCACCACGCACCAAACTCATGAGGACCTATTTCGATATACCAGCGGGCACTGGCTCTGGAATGAGGCACAGGAACTTCGCGATCGCTACACTCCGTTCAATGTGTCCGAGCTCCAGAAGGTCGCTGCCCGAACTGTCGGCGCCACGGAATGTATCTCGATAACCAAGCTGGGCGAAGGTTCTTTTAAAAAGGCGTTCAAATTGACCATGGAAAATGGCAAAACTGTCATCGCCAAGATTCTGCATCCGATTGCTGGGCCGGACATCTACGTGACGGCTTCGGAGGTTGCGACGATGGATTTTGTACGACCACGGGCTCTTGGCGTTCTGGACTACGTGAGAAGAGGTGCTGATGATTTACGCCCAGGCTAGAACTGTGCTGGAAATTCCTGTTCCTGAGGTCTATGCCTGGTGTACTGATCGGTTGAATCCAGTTGGATCGGAGTATATTCTGATGCAGGAGGCGCCTGGGGTGAAGCTCGAAAATGTATAGGAAAGCTTGTCCTTGAAAAAGAAGGTTGAAATCATGAAAGAGCTGGTCTCCATCGAGAAGAAGATGCTCTCTGCTCCGATTAGCAGGTAGGCGCTCAGTCTAGGACTCACCCAATATTCCTGCTAACATGGCTCAGATATGGCAGTCTGTACTTTGTAGCCGACAACGTACCGGGCGCTATTACGGCAGATATCGTCGGCAAGGATGTCACATACAACATCAGGCAACGTTTCTCCATCGGGCCAGTGGCATCTAGAGAGTACTGGAAGAACGAACGGGCGAAGATGAAGCCGAATCGGGGGCCTTGTAGGATTGGATTCACCAACACCGCCAGGTCTTTAAATTCATTTACTTATGCACTACAGGGACAAAACCACAAGAATATATCACTTTTATTGCCCGGCGAGAACTGGCGTGGATACAACAGCACGCGAAACCAAGACCAATAGACGACCCATTACTGTCGTTGCCGTCGCAGAATGCTCCAACCAGCCATATCTCCTTGCTTGAGAAGTTCCTGAAAGTCGCGCCCTTCCTTCTTCCAAACGATCCCGCCATTACCGCTCCCCACATATGGCATACAGACCTCCACGGCGGAAATATATTCATCGAGCAACGCAAAATCTCCAGCATCATAGACTGGCTGGCAAGGCATCTGCGCCGAGCCCTTAATGATTCTCCGTGCCCGTCATGCCCGCTTAGTCGATTATAACGGGGAACTCATGCTGAAAACCCCGGCGAACTTCCAGGACCTGAATTCAGACGAGAAGCAGAGAATTAGGGAGCAAGTCAGTGGCTCGATTATTTTATACCTCTACGAGAAAGAGATGATGAATGAGGCCCCCCTGTTTGACAGGGTTCCTCGTCTTGAACACGGCAGAACACGCCAGGATCTAATCCACTTCGTAGGCGATACGTGGGATGATGATATCTTGCCATTTCGGGAATCGTTGATCAGAGTGGAGAGGTAAGCATCTTCGCCGAGGCGATCTGGTATCATGAAATGAAGTAGTAGCTAACGCTCCGTAGAAACTGGTCTAAATTAGGTCTTGGCGCCCCATGTCCTATCCACTTCGACGAGGATGAACTCTGGCTACACGCGCAGGAAGGGGATGGATGGAACGAGGTACAGGATTTCTGGGATGCTCTGGAAGGTATCGTTTCAAGGGATGGATGGACCAGAGAATGCCATGAGGGCTATGAGAATGCCGTTTCGCTATTCGTGGAGCTGCGTGAGAGTGGCCTGAAGAATGTGGTTGGTAAGGAAAGGGAGGAATTTAAACGGCAGACGGACTGGGTGGTAAGGCCTTAGGTGCATCTGTTTCTTAAGGACTAGCCTGATTGGAAATACTCCAATTGCATGTCAAATATGCTTCTGGCGGAGTTTGCTGATGCTTTCCGGTTGTGGTTTGTCTGGAAACCGTGGAACACCTCCGGATGTTGGATACGACATGGCAGAGTGATTGAATAGCCGAGGTGCCGCAAGGACGGCTGAATATTGCTGAATGATATCACATTAGAGCCGTTGGCTCGGAATCCTGAAATCCTTCACATGCGGGAGCCCAACATGCCTCATCTCGCCTGTCTAATGAGGCTAAGATCTCTGCCCAAGGCACCGCTGCTGGTCCCTGTTGGTGAAGTAAATACGTATTACTTGAGGCATAGATCCGGCCGATATTCCCTGCTATAGCAGGGCTCGCAATATACGGACGTAAAATGAACAAATAGCTCGTATCCTGATAATCCTACTCTGGGCAGCCAACACCGAACCATCATGTGCCAAGCACACGGAATTGGCTGTACATGCCTGAACGGGTTTGATCTATGCCATGGCGCGGAAATTGCGGCTTGCTGGCTGATGGGATCTTAGTTAGATCCTTACTTGTCCTCATGCCATGATCAGAGCCTGGGGAAAACCCGCAACGATCCTTGAAGATAAGCAGACTAATCGCCCTGTATTAAGGGGAAAGCAATGTACCATTGTGGTCTCTTTATTATAATACGTTGCTATGGGAGAGAATGTCAGAGGGGGTCCATCCTATGATATTCTGTTTCGTCGACGATGGGTATATGAATGACAAGGAGTGAGCCGGCAGTTGAATACCCGAATAGACCTCTTCCTACCAATTTGATCGTTACAATATGCTAGAAGACTTGGTATCTCAGCATGGGAAAAAGGCTAGAGATGTACCGGAGTAGATATTAATAACTCTAAGCTTGGCAGTAGTAACAGATACAAAGGACCATACGTCTCCCGGTCATATACGTAGGTATATTATTGTTTCCGGCCTTTAATACCATCTATCCAGCGCGTCTCCTTCTCCAACCTTTCTCTTTCCTCACCCGTAGCGCTCTGGAGACCAACATTCCCTAAATCAGAAAAGAACTTCACAGCCTCATTGAATGTCTCGTTAGCTGTCCAACCGTCTCTTTCACAAGGCCCTTAATATTATCGAAGAAATCTTGCACCTCATTCCATCCTTCTGCCTTCTGTAAATGATTGTTTAAGTCCTCTTCAGTAAAATGAATTGGACAGTCTCCTTGTCGACCGAGTTCCTTCTAGTACCTAGATATGATAAGATGCCGTCTATTCAGTGTCGGAATGTGGCTTACTTCTCAACATTAATAAGCTCGGAAAGACACAATACGTCATCCCAAGTACCACCCGCATATTCCACTGTAAGACACCTCGTCTTCCCATGATCCATATGAAAGCAACTCGCTAGATTAGATTTCCTTTCCCTTGTGTGGATTAGATAGAGTTGGAAAAGTGTCGATTTAGCCACCTGCTGCTTGATCTCGGCCTAATGCCTCTTATCAAGCTCGTTAAAGTTTTCGGGACGCTTAAATAGCATATTCCCTTGATAGTCCACCAGTGGTGAAGATTTAGGTTATAGAAAGAGAGGACCGGCCGGTACACCTTACCAATAAATAATAGATAACTAAGTTACGGCTATTATTAATAAAAGGTTTAAAGAATATAGATCGCCGTGCCATAAGACAGTTCGGAGAAAACATTAGTCAAGGTATCAGAGAGAAGAATCAACCTCAGGATACTTTTATAGAAGGCGAATATAAGGTTCTAGACTTCGCTAAGACGCAAAGCCATGAAAAGAGTCACTAGTAGATTTCAGCATTACATAACGTTTGATCCATACAATTTCCTGACGCCCAATTGACAATGCGTAGCCCATAGGGGTCTTCCCCAGAATAATATTTAACAGAGAACCGATTAAGACTCGCTTGACCCCGGCATACAGGGACCGCGAGGGATGTCCATTGTTGAACGTTCTTTGTGCCAAAAGCTCCCTCCCGCAGAGGGCGATGAGAAGCACAGGACTCACTATACATAGATTGGGAAACATTAGGTCAGAAAACAATCTCTGATCAAATACGGTTAAACCAATAACCAAAAGAGTTGTCGTTTATCACGAAAATAATTCACTGTCCCGAAAATATCAACTTTAAAAAGTCATCAACTTCGATACGTTCTTTGGGTTCACCTAGAGATGTTGGAAAAGTTTGAATCGCCGATTCCGACTAGGCGGGTCTTCTTTGTTTTCCTATATGAGGTCAATTTCCTGCGACCCCTGGGTGGCTATGGTTCCAGTCATGAATTACCCCTTAGAATCACCGCTAAATGCGAGAATAGCGGTTTACGCAAAATCTTGTCAGACCTGATACCATGTCATTTGTCAAATACCCCCCTTTTATCGCATTTATCAATCAGCATTTCAGCAATCAGCAGCTTTCTTCTTCGCCTCCCACTCATGCGCCAAAATACCCATATATATAGTATCCCACCACCTCCCACCCTTCCACAAACACTCTCTCGCCCGTCCCTCAGGTACAAAGCCAAGCTTTTGGTATACCTTTTGTGCCCTCTCGTTCCACTCAGACACTGTCAGCTCAACGCGGTGCAGCCCCGCAGTCAAAAAGGACCAATCCAGCATCCACGATATAGCCTCAGGCCCATACCCCTTGTCCTGGTACTGGCGCGCGATGGTAATCCCAAGCTCGTGTGTGCGATTGTGCGTTAAGGCACGAGCTTGCTCTTTTAATGAGATCACACCAATTGTCTCGGGCACTTTATCGGAGCCCTCATCTGGGATGAGACATATCATGACTGATATAAACGTATTGCCTTCGATCGTTGCTCGCAACTCCTTCCGCTCCTTGGTGCTAAGCGGGAATATGAGGGCGGTGGAGGCCATAGATCCGACTACGGGGTCGGCGTAGAGAGCTTGGAAGAATGCATCATCTGCTTCGTTATCCTCTGGTGCGCGATAGAGGAGGCGCGCGGAGCGGTAGGGTTCCAATGGGAAGGGATCCATTACGACCGTCTAGAGGAGCTGGATGAAGGCTGTGGGACAAGAAGTGGAGATGCGATATCTTGAAGGTCAGTCAATAGGGCGAGAAGAGACTATTTATAAAGGGTGATTTTTCTCGTCAGTGAACTCTTGCTACAAGATCCTACCTAGGGAGTTTGCTTATGGGTGAGTCACCGTCGAATACGAACAAGACCGCTAGTTAAACGGAGCTAGGGCATGGGTTGAGACCTTAGTGGTGTAACAATATATCAATACATGTAACCTTTACTCAGCTCGTTACTTAACTAACTAGATCCTGGTCTACCCATGGGTAAATTCTCTAGGTATATCCCGTGGGTGCACCCACGGGAGTATGTCAAGATCGTAGGTCCGTGCATTTTCCTAATACCTTAGTATCCCCCAGGTCTCTTGCAAGAAATTATTACAAGGTCCAGGTGTATGATATATCGAATTGGTCTCGGAATTAACCACGAAAAGCTCATTTACTAAACACTACCCAAGAAATCAACTCCACCCAAGAATCCTCACATCCTCGCCTGCCTTAGTATTACAGAAAAAAGCCTCCGTCCCTACTTAAAACACAACGAAATTGACAGTTATATCCGAGATCCGTGCATTGAGAATGCTATCATGGCATCGCATTAATATATACTAGTGGTATTATCGACGCTGATACCAGCCCACGGAAATTCCTCGCGGCAGACGACCTATCCCTCAAACTTTGTGATTTTGGAGGATCGGCTATCAGTGACTTGCGGCCCTTTGCCGAGAAGGAATACCGGTACCGAATTTCACCTTGGTTCCCACGAAAAGTGAAGACCGACATACTTCGCACTGGGATGCTTGATGTATGAGATGTCCACAGAGAGGCGTCCGTATAACGGGATCGAAGACCCCGAAGAAGTGGAAAGGGTGTATAATGCAGGGATGTTTCCAACGGTCGATGGTCTCAAATTCATTTACAAATACTGGACTTCTCAATATTCTGACGTCAATGAACTTCAGGATGATTTCAACTATTGCAGGAACACAAAATGTTGCAGTGCGTAAGGAGGAAGTCAAATCTTACAGCCTTCTTGCTTTATCTACCACTATGGAAGCTAAAGCCTAACTGCCCTTAAGCCAGTACATTTGTTAATAGTGATTTAGTGACATGGCACTCGAGTATCGAACGTCTAGGTCCTAATCCAGGCTTAATGCAGGTTTGACTTTGTTAATCACAGTATATATGGGTTCATGGATATGTACACTGACCCTGGATTGAGTATCTACAACCTCTTGACCACGAAAGTAGTGTCCTCTCGACCCCCCACCCCCTTCGCCGTCACCGCATATTGACCAGTTACCAAATCCTTCATCGTTAGCTCCGTCGTCCGTCCCAGGCCTTCCAACTCATCCAACCGTTCAGTCGTCGCCTCAAGGTGCTCCTCGAACGCCGGATCGCTACATACGGCTCGGAAAGCGTTTTGCATCGGGACCGAGTCGGCCTTGACCACACCGTTGGCATCTATGGCGAATATGTTAATTTGGTCCAATTTGTGCAGGAAATCAGCTCGGGTCATGAGCTCTTGGACTTTGTGGATAGGCATTCCTGGGATATCGGCTCCGCCCTTCTGTCCAGCTTTGTTTTCCAACTCGACGAGCGCTTTAGCGAGCAGCATGGCCGCGGCCTGGTACATATTAGCTTCATTCCATCCAATGACCATCAGATTCAATGGAACCCACGCAGTAATCCTGTTGTTCCTCAGCTTTGTCATCCATCTCCCCGCCTAGAATCCAGCACTGCGATAAGAGCCATCGCTTTTCCTTCTCGCAGATGGATTCACACATGCGGAGCAGATCTCTTGATCGCGCTACTTGCTCTAGAAATATCAATCGTCCTCCCACTTTGTCATACGCCTGCGAGAGAATGTCTTCTGAGACAGTCTCTTGGAACTTCTCCAGTCGGTACGTCTGCAACGCCGGGATGGCCACTTCCCTAGGCACATCCCGCACGTTGAGAACCTGCAGCCTCGTGGCGTGAGGCCGCAGTGTCTCTGTCGTGCGGTACTCATCGCTGGTGAAAACGAGGGTGACGAGCTCACTTGCCGCCCATAGCTCCGCGCGCTGCTGGAGCAGAGTAAGGAGGTGTTGGCCTTCCGCGCTATCAGGTAGGAAGTGGATATTATTGACGATGAGCGTGAGGGGCTTATTGGCCTTTGATCTCCGGTTCAAAGCCACCTTTTCAAGCTTATTTAAAGCTCGCTCGATATCCAACAGTGGCGTCGCTTCCCGAGGTCCTCGAATATTGAACAATCCTCCAACATAGTCTTCGTGATACTCATAGTCCAGTGCCTTGCCTAATCGCAGGCGAAACACTTCCAGATCACTATGCGCTTCGAGCATGGCCACTCCGCTCCCTTGTACCTTGCGCATCGCGTCAAGCAACATAGTCGTCTTCCCGGTTCCCTTCTCCCCAAAGAGCAGGTAGTAATTCCCGCGTATTTTCCCTGACACAATCGAATCAATCATCGACTGCTCCGGTCGCTGTACTTTGAACCTTAACTCATCATCTTGGACCGGCTCTTCGCCTGGCTCCGGCGGAACCCCATGCTGAGCCAGGGCGGCTAATTCTAGCGTCGAGAAGCCACTGGAGAACGCGTTGTTGATTTTGCTTAACACCAGACTTTTGTAGTAGATATGATACGAATACCCGCCTAGTGCTAGGATCACAAGAGAGCCCAGCGTCGTCACTGACGTCTCTAGGAATTTGCGAGGCATGTTCTCGTGCTTTTCTTGCTCGTGGCGCCAAGATTTGCGGGTCTTTTGCCTGAAACAGGTGCCCGGATTTTGATGCTGAGATTCATGGGTTTGCCATGTCCGGAGACGCAGATCTTGTCGTCTCTGGCAGCGGAGTAGTACTCCTGTTACAAGCGTTAGCAAGGATCTGTAGGACCAGGAATGGGGGTGTTACCAAGCTCAGTTTGGGAGATTCTGCGCGGCATGTCGATTTGATTTGGGGATCGCTGTTCATAAAATCAAGGCGCATCAAGACATAATGACAGACTCGGATGAACTGGCTATTTCTCTAAAACAAATGAGAGATCCTAGCAGGTTTAGATTGGGGACGATGCCCTACGAGGTGCGGTAATTGATTCTTGTTGACCTCGGAAACTTCATCAGGCCAAATAAGGCTGACTGAAACAACATGCAAACACTGCAAACATCCCTGTTGCCTCAGGCTACCAGATGCCTCAGGCAGCACTACAAGTATCAGTCGCATAAAGAGAACTAGAAACATGGAAAAACGACACGGAAACAGAAAAGCGCAACAGATAATGCCTACCAGTAGCTCAAATACTTGAATCATACGTTGTAAAGTTCGATAATATTAACTTATTCTACTTGAGAGTCCTTGCCGCACAGCCTGCCCTGGTCGTATATCAAGCCTGTCACGGTCTATTATTCTGTGCATCATCCTTCCAGAAAATCTTCCCCTCAAACAACCTCCTCGCTGTACGAAACACTGTAGCAAAGCGCACCCGGCCCTGCCCATCAAATTCCGCCCCAACCAGTAGATTCCCACTCGAATGCCCAATAGTAACCCCCGCCTCGTCAACAACCTCCCTGTCAGCCACGACCTCAGACACCGTACTCCCTTGCACACGAGCCCCCGCCGCTAGGGCTAGAGCAACTGTAATCGGGACAGCCTTGTGCGGTTGTCCGACGGAGAGAGCTCGCGCGACGAGGTCGACGTCACGCGGCGTTTGGTGCTGTTCCGTGCTTCGTTCGTCCGATCCCGGGGCCGAGACGAGGCAGATCTTCGGGATGCTACCTGGGACCGAGGCTAGGGTTGACGAGATGCCCATTTTCACGCCGGCCTGGCGCCGAATCGAGTCCAGGCGTTGCAGGAGGGGAGCGTTAGCAGAGATTTCATCCGGCGTGATGTTCCCTTCAACGCCTAGGTCACTGGCTTGGATGAATACGCATGGGTTACCGACGTCGATGCATGTGGCTGCTACGTCGTCGAAGACGTCCCTCGCGCTGCCGGTGGGAAGCAGCTTGCCAGTGACTGATCCCGCGGGATCGATGAAGTCGAGTTTGATACGTGCAGCGGTCCCCGCGACGCCGTCAATTGCGAAGTCGCCGCTTGATGCAGCTTCTCCGTCCACGACGGGAAAAGATGAGCGGATGATCTTGCCAGTGTTGGTGTTGTGGATGAGAACCGAGGCTGAAGCCGAGTCCGCAGCGTCAGGACTGACGAGATGTGTATCAATTGCGAAAGGGCCTACAGCGCTGATCATGTTGCCGCAGTTGCTGGAGTAGTCGACATCTGTGTTCTTCACGCCCAGAGACACGAAGGTGTAGTCGACGTCTGCGTCGGGGTGGGTCGGTTTTCCGACCACGCAGACTTTAGACAGGCTAGAGATGCCGCCGCCCAGGCCGTCTAGTTGACGACCGTGAGGATCAGGGCTGCCGATGACGCTGCGGAATATGCTGTCCCATTGCTGACGGTTGGGGGGTAGGTCATCTTGGTTGAAGAATACGGCGCGAGACGTGCCGCCGCGGTAATACGCTGCAGGGAGCGAGAGTTGCTTCCTTGGCCGGACAGTAGATGAGACAAATCGAAGTTGTAGGGCGACATGGCCCCTTAACAAAGGGAGTTCCAGAAAACTGCTGGCTGGTCGCAGTGGTCGCAGCATGGTGGTGGATAGATGCGTAGAAGGGAAGGGAGGTCGTTAATATTCGGTAGTCCGATCGGAACGGAATGCCGATCATCGGAGCAGCCGCCGTTCGGATCCATCCGATGGTCTATACTTATTCAACAGTCCTGATCCAGTACCGAAATATCCGCGAAAAAATGTAGGATTTGCTGCAGCTAAAACCTCAGACTTGTGTCTGGACTGCTGATCAGAAAAAGAACGAGCCCCCGATAAGCGACGTTCAGGCGAACAGCCGTCATAACAAGCGAAAAGTGCCCAGGGTGAGTAACCCATTGCCACCCAAAGAAACCACCGAAAGAAGAACAACCGAATTATCAACCCAAATAATAAGCCAAGTCAAACCGAAAGAAAGCCATAAGTCATAAGTCGCGAATCTATACCGGAATCAGAACCAACGTCAGAGATTCAGAACCGCCAGCAGGACCACCAACAGGACCACCAACAGGACCACCAGCAGAACTAACATCAAAGGCAGCATCAGAAGAAGGAGAGTAACATCAGCAGCAGAAAGAAAAGGAACAACACAAACTACAATAGAAATAAAAATAAGCCAACAACACAAGTAACAGAGCCACCAACAGGAGAAGGAATCCTAGAACCAATAATACGTGATGGCACAAAATAAATAGAAATAACAACAGACGAACAACAGACGAACAACAGATGAATAACAATAACAGTACGAACAATGACAAAGTACTAATGCAAGCAACAGGGCAAGTGGTAATAAGAATAACAATAACAGGACAGCAGAACTAACAGTAAACCCAATGACACACAAGCAACAGCAAAGCAACGGCAGAATTGATAGCAGAGGTAATGACAGAAGCAGAAGCAGAAATAACAGTAAAAGCAATAGTAAAGATGCAAAAGAAAAGAAAAGAAAAGAGAAAGAGAAGAAACGAAAAGGGGAGGGAACGGGTGGAAACAGAATCAGACTCGTACGCAACAGCACCAAACAAAAGCAAATCCACACCAAAACTGAACTCAACTCAAGCAAAAACAGATTCCTGTAGCTCATCAATATACCATCCCGTGATATACTCCATGACCCGTCTCAGAGTCTGGAGCAGATTATAACAACCGCTCTTGTCACCTGTCAAGCGACCGGTAAGCTCGGGAAGGGGTCCCCAGACGCGAACCTCGCTCAGAGGTCCCCGTTCACCATCCTCGGACGTCTCTGAGACACCATAGATGATATAGAATCGCCAAACGTCACCAACAGGGATGATCCCAACCATTGGGGGCGGATTCAAATCCCCAGATCGTTCCTCGAACGCCCACGAAAACCAACTAGCGACCCAGACCCCGAGCTGAACCTCCCCTTCGAGCCAGTCCTCAGGCTCTGCACGGATTGCACAAGCGCAACCCAGAAGTCGGGTTCCCGTATGTGGATGGTTCACATGGTTGATCTCCATGGCCCCAAACTTGGCGGCGACAGTGTTGTACAGGCTTTCCCACCGGTCCTTCGGGAATCCAACAACCCATTGGATCATGGCGCTTTGTCGGCCTCCATCGGGATGGACCGGTTGGTATTCTGCACATACTGTTTCCTCTCCGCTAAGCAAGGCTTCTGTCAGCATAAGAAAGGCAAAAGGGCAAGAAAGTCAAGACATACACGCCCCAAGATTCGAGGTCGAGGTCGTCAATCGCGGTGTTAAGTGCAGGCCGAGCAACTTCGGTCATCCACGAGATCTCGCTGCGCTGTTGATCGGTGCACCTGCGGGCAGCGTCCACCAGGTCATGCAGATCGAAAATGTCCGGCTCCCACTTAGTGGGATAGTGACAAAGAAAGTTCCGCAGATCCTTCGCAGCACTGTCACCGGCATCGTCCCGCTCTTGAATGAAACGGACTCTGGGACTGGTGGTTTGTAGTAGGAGCTGCATGCGACTTGGACTCGGAGACAACGGAGGAGACAAGGTTTCGCGAGCCAGAGACGCGGGGACAGGGGAGCCAGACAGGCAGCCTCCTAAAGCTGGAACATCTTCGACCGTGTCCAAGGGCACGTCGGGGTCCCTGGCTTCGATCCGTTGTCGTTTCGAGGGGTCCGTCTCGGCAGAGTCTGGCTCTAGGGTGCGCTTAGGAGTGGCGGGAGGAACAATAAGGGAGCTCAACAACTGAGCAACAACATCCTCGGGCGAGGGTCTACCATGGCCTTGGCTCTCGTTTCGAGAATCGGAGGCTGCAACCGGATTCACGCAATCTTCCACGTTTTCAGGCGACATGGCAGGGCCGTTAAGGGAGGTGGTGGATTTGTCAAGGGACATTGTGGATTTGTCTGAGATTGACAAGATTGACAATGGAAGAACATTCTGAACTGGACTTGGGCGAGCAGGACCGCGGCTTTAATAGACGGGCCTCGACACTCCCAGGTAAGACGGATGGCTCGAATCCGATGTTGTTGTCGATGCTCGACGCGCTTGCCTGCAGGTCACGTGGCGTGCCAGTCAACGGTCAGTCCGGCGCTGTATAGCCGGAAAACGAAGCCCAGATCCTGGTGGGATTTCTGTCTCCCCAATCGGAATGTCCAGGCAGTTGCCTTGATGCTACGTCCAGCAGAAGGCAACCAGTCACCCACCCTTCCAGAAGGCTGTATCTGCAATTACGCGCGGGAGAGACCTGGGGTGTGGCCTCATCCATGGACAGTGGCCGTCGAAGTACAGACGGATTCCAAAGTCGAGATCGTTGGCCTGTTTCTAAATTCTGCAATGATGCCTGATCCTTCTGCAGACTGGGGGTACACAGTCTGAAACCGGCACGGCCCATCCAGCGCAAGAGCGAATTCCGGGTGGCTAACGGGCTGCTGCATGTTCAGAGACGGAATATGTTTGCCTCAGTCAAGGAGAAGGGCAAAACGACCGCTAGCTACAGGGGTCGAAGATCCCATCTTACTACCACAACATTGAAATCACCCCGCTTTGGCTCTCGGTTTCGTGCAACCTGACGCGGGCTGGACAACCGCTCGGTGCCATGGGTAGGGTCATGATAGGAATTTCAAACCAAACGAGACGGATGACCCACTATTGTGCCGAGTTGACAAGTCAAATAGATTTGGCTAATGAGGATGTTTGGGTGAAAGGAAGAGTGCAAGTATAGTAGGGTTTTCGATTGTGGCCTTGATTCACTGGCAGTTCTGGAGCTGGCTTACACCGCATTCCAGAGTAGACATGAGCTCTAGGTACCGACTTGGTCGACTTGGTCCTTGATGAGGCACATTTAGCCTTTTTTCCAGTCCTTGAATGCGCTAGGCGTAGACCTATTCCCCTACTACATCCACGCTAAGGGATAGGCTCAACACCCCGTTTCTGACCTATCCATTGTAGTGTCCTCTCACAATGACGCCCACTGACAGGTCTCTTCTACCTGCAGATACCCTGGCCAGATTCAGACACTTTCCTCGCTGCAAACATGGCCAAATCGATGCTATTGGTTAATTCTTTATTCTGATGATAGCCTTGGTCCCACATCCAATTATGGACGGGAGAGAAGGCACGGATTCGGAGACTCATACTGCCATACACATGGGATAGACAAGTCCCTCGCCCCAAACTAGATCTACAAAAATAAATAAATATTTCCGAACGCTTGGACCTATACAGGTACATCTTCAATCACTAAGACCCATAAGCACATAGGGCTGCTTAAGCTTATGTCTTAATGTCGAATCTGCGGGTACCTGTACGCCACTTGGTAGGCAGCGGTGGGTCTGATCCGAGTAAAGGCACATCCAACGCTGTTTTCTTCTCCTATTCGACGTAAATCTCCGTGTCTAAAAATACGAACAGCTTCCACTTGGTGTGGGCTAGACAAGACCGGCTTGAATCCAAACCCCTCAATCCCAATGTGGTCAAAACGCCGCCATTAGCCAAGACACCATGACATCGTTGCACTGCATCATCTGGATCACTCCTCAGCCTTTCTCATCGGCCGTGTCAACGGACTCGAGCGGACGGCAACATCGGTTTGCGCATCGTCCTACCATACCTGACGAATTTCGCGGATTCGGGTGTTTGCTAACGACGGAAGATACGGGTCACCTTCCTCACAGTCAATAGGAAAAGACCCACGGGTAGCTACGTGAGGTGTTACTTTCCGGCCCTCGGCACCCTTGTCACTTGGAAGAGTGTGTTGACGGCGAGCTGCAGGATATGAAAGGTTTGTATGGCAGCGGGGAAACGGACACGGGGAGAGAAATACCAGTTAGGGGATCGCTAGGCAAGACTCTGCGTGTTATGAATCTGTGGTTTGATTGGTCTTTCTCTGGAGGGGTTGTAGGTGACTGGATGACTAGAATATACCGATGACCAAGGGAGTTATTGTTTTTTGACGACTACTTTTGATTAGGTCATGAAGTAGGTCCAGCTTTGGTGTCCCATATTCGATATCGGTATTTTGAACTACGTATTATTTGGTGGAAGTGAGACTTCATAGCAAATCATCTCATGTCCAATTAGTCCGGGTGGTGTGTCCCGTTTACTGCAATCACTAATTTCGGGTCAACGGTTGACTTATGATCTGACTTGCAAGATTATGAATCGGGTGCCTTGGCAGGGACGAGCCGGGTTAGTTTAGAATCACTAGGCCTTGATATTGTGTAGTTAATATAGCGTGAGCCATGTCCAAGATAACATTAAACGGCATCCATCAGATTTCCTTTGATCAATCCTGCCATAACCTCTGATCTACTTGCCATCCAAGCAGTTGTCCATTTGATAGTCGCTTGCTTATAATGTCCATATGCCTCAAGTCCCTCCTCGCTATACCATGGAGATGGCATTTACCCTCCCATGCCTTATTGGAACTGCCAACCTCCCTCTGTCCACCGGAATGTCCACCCCAGTGACAAAGCTTCCCTCGTTACTGACAAGATATACGCCATATGTGCAATTGCATCACCATCGTCCACCCTGCGAAACGTCACCGTCTGACTGGTTCCCTCGCCATGCTGTAGAGTATTATGAACACAGGAGGACTTCTCTGACAGGCCTGTTGAACGGAGGAGCGGACTAGTTGAGCTCGTTTGGATGTTTTATGGACCTCATGAGCAAGGGGTGCAGTGACCTATCAGATATCAGCGTTGTTCCTTTCCAATATCACAAAGAAAAATGAAGATGAAGATGAACTTACCTTGTCCACAAACCTCACTGTCCCAGTAAACCATCCACCCTGACCTCATATTCATGCTCGCCACAGAAGACGTATCTAAACATACCCAATCCCTCCGCTCAGCCATGTACGGCACCAGCTATCCCACACTGTAATAGAAACAATACTCTTAATGTTAAGCTTGACGACACGATCGACATCTTCCCCCGTCACACTCACCCGTTCTTCCTATAAAATACTATCCTCACATCCTTCACCACACTATCCAGCCTCGCGCAATGGTCGCATGTCTCAAATTGTCTTCCCACGCTTCCCCTTCTTGTGCAGTCAGTCGAGATGACGAACTAAAGTCTGCCCATCTGTGGACTCCGTTCTCGGTTGAAAAAAAAAGAGATGACGTTGGTTGTTCTCTGCACCGATTTTCATTATTCTAAAATTTTCATGGGGTAAGTTTTTCATTCATTCAGCTGGAGAAAGCCTCGAAAGTCGAAGCCAGGTATAAAAATAAGATCCTGAACTTCCCTATTCGGACCCATTATCAAATCACCCCAACCGTCTTCTTCACATCCGTAGACTCCTGGACGCCAAAGCTCGAGTCCTGCCTGCATCCCACTCTCCTTAACCCAAATATGTTCTCAGACACTGACCATGCCTGTTCTCCTCGAGCATGCTCATCTCCGACGCCTCCGCAAAGCATCCACTGTATAGAAATACGGCGCAAGGCCTCTCCCCTTTATATTCGCCAGCAAAATGACCGCGTCCTCGGTGTCGAAAAAACTATATACGATCCAGTACTGGTCGAAGATCTCCTCTTCCCAGGAGATCATGTCCAACGATTCTCCGTTAATCAGTATACTGGGGACGCACATAGAAGTTCGGACAAAGGCGTAGTTTATATGTTACGTCCTCAGAGAAGATGCGCGCGTCTCGCGATATGGGGTCTTCTTGGTGGTGGGCTGCCTAACGACGCCGTCCGGGGGGTATAACGCTCCGCAGGCGACGACGGTGTCCCAGATGGAACCCAGCTGAAGGTGGAATTAATCTGTCGATCCGCGTCGTTCCTCTGCACATCGATAAGTCGTGGAGCGAGCGGCAGATGAAGGCTCGGTTCGCGCAGACTCACTGGTTATGCGAGGGTCATTTGCAAACGCTTAAACCTTGTCAATATTAGCCGTAGGCCTTATAGTGTTGCAGTGAGAATCATGGACATCATTCTGTACAACAACACAATAAAAGCCACACAGGCCCCAAGATCAATACTAGTTCTCTTCAAGGCCTTGCTGCACTCCCCATTCAACAATCCGACCCCCAGTCGACCCGTGAGACTGGGGTCTGATACATCTGGTCTCCGATCTCGACTGAAGTCGCTTGATCCTAGCCACCATGTTTAGCATGACGTGCGAGTAGGTATCAAAGTACGTGCTTGAAAAGATTCGCCATCGCAATCGCCATCGCACATATCGGGACCTAGGGCGGGGGTTTCACACACAACCCTATGCCCAGTTCAGAAGCCTGCGCCGATCTTTCTGGCGCCATTGCGAGGGGAACTTCCTGGTTGTACCTAATCTCGTAGGAGCGAGGACACCCGGGGTTGTCCCGCCTCATGAGAGATGCGAGTGGTCTGGACAGGAAATGCAAGTCATCTCACATGCACGCAAAAACGCCTCTGGAGGATCCAACGCGGGATCGACAGGATTTCCCCGAGGATGCGGGGAATCGCATCGTGCCGAGGCCTTTTTTGAACTGCGGAGTATACGATTTATTTATCCCTTCATTCTACTCGATTATTCAGTTGTACTTGGCCAGATTGACTTTTACAATTGTTTTGTGCCAACCGTCCTGCAACATGAAGAATCCCCACAATCAAGTTACCCTCCGTCTGCTCTCCTCTGGATTCCTACACCTCCCCATGTGTCTCTACGTGCATGGCTCTCCTGACAGTGACATCCGTCGCGTCCCCTCCATGTCCTGGCTCATTGAACATCCCTCGGGCCAAAAGATCCTTTTTGATCTGGGCATCCGGAAGGACATCCACAAGTACACGCCCGCAGTACATCACCTGCTCCAAACGGTGATCAAGACCGAGGTGCCTCGCGACATATACGACAGCCTTGCGCAACTCGAGTTCAATCCTCATGACATCGACGCCGTGATATTCTCGCACCTGCATTACGACCATGTCGGTGATCCCCGGGGGTTTGGGCCTCGTACAAAGTTCATCGTAGGGCCGGGTGGGAAAAGCCTTCTCCAAGGATCTGGTAGTTACCCATCGACCCTCAACTCGCACTACGATTCCAAGCTATTACCACTAGCCCAAGTGATCGAACTACCCGACCCTACAGACCGAGAGTTTTGGTCCCCCTTCGGCCCCTTTTGCGACACGCACGATTACTTCCGCGACGGGTCTCTGTTCATCGTAAACGCGCCGGGCCATTGTCCCGGACATATTAATCTGCTAATGCAGGTGATGGGCCACGGATGGGTCATGTTGGCGGGGGATACGGCGCACGATGCGCGGATTCTGGAAGGGTTGGCGGAGACGGCGGTTTACATGGACCGGGAGACGGGGTTGACGCGATGCGCGCATCAGGACTTGGCGATGGCGAATGCGCATTTGAAGAGGGTGCAGGTGTTGGCGAGGGATGGGACGGTGCAGGTTATTCTGGCGCATGATGATTCGGGGTATGAGGATTTAGTACGGCGGTTTGGGCATTCCCCTTCCCTTTCTAAGCTTGAAGGAGAGAAACTTGTTGAATACTGCTAGTCAAGCCGGGACTACATCCACCGGGGCCTGCCGGTCAAGGATTCCGTATAATACATCGTCCGAGAAGGACTCGTTCCAAGCACTGCCCGTTCCTCCGGGGCCTTCGTCCATGTTCATTGTGAATTCCGTGAACGGAACCACATTCTGTACCGCTGTCTGCGCCATCATGTTGTTGGGGTGGGCCTGCATGGGATTTGTATGTCCTACCGAAGGAATAGACACAGACACTCCCCGATCGCTCATCAGCTTCCGAATAATAGCTACAGTCCGTTCAACGGCTGGATTGGGAACGGCCAGTTCCTCCAGCCAGTGGAGACTGTGCTCCAGCAGACACCGATGCCTACAAGTCCCGTCGTTCGGGTTCATGCTGACATTCCGAACGTGGATCGTGCATGCCACGTAGAGACCGTAGCTGATCAAGTACGGGGCCCCCCGTAGACCGTACAGCTGGTAGTACGAGGCGACAAGGTGGGTGATTTGCTTGGCTGTCTCGGAGCATCGTTTCCAGGAGGTGGCGGGGGGCGATGCCGATCGTAGATGACCGTCTGCTACCAGGGGCCGGTGGAGAAGTATGACCATCGCGTTGTAAATGACGTGCAGACAGAGTACATTCGGCGAGTGAACCGTGGCCAGGGCCCCTTGCTCGAGAACCCGGATGCGCAGTTGCTCAGGCAGGTTTTCCTCCCACTCGCGAAGTAGATGGTCGATCTCGCGCAGGCTACATTGGGCATTAGCTGGTGTGGCACCCACCACGTAGAAGTCGTCGATGATGCGAGCCATGATCTTGGCCAGGAGACATAATCGTTGGAAACAGGACACGGAATATACAGGGATTTGGATTTTGGGCGCAGGCTGTTGGCTCGGTTGTGGGCAGGCTGGGTCCAGATACGGCGTCCAGATTTCATTCTCTTCCAGGATGTCATTCAGTTCCAGGGACACATGCGCATCTCTCAACTTGATGGCAAACGGGCGCCCCAGGTAGAGACTCTGCAGTTTGTCGCAGATGAAGGCACCCCAGAACACCCGCTTTCGGATCTCAGCCTTGACTTCGTCTTCGGTGTCCTTCCGATCGATGTGCAGGCCTAGATCGTACACCATGCGCAGAGCTGACCCAGTCAGCAGCCATCCCTTGGTGGTCGCGCCTCGTGCGACGTACGTAGATCCTAGCAGGAGCAACCCAACCACTGTGGGGATGTTGGGATTGAGCAGGATGTGTTCCGTACTGATCAACTCGTCGCATCGTCGCAGGAAGGGCGAGGTGTCGCACTGCAACGTCTCGGAGAATACACAGGTCTCAGGCCTCGTGGAGAACTTGGCTACAGAGGCAAAAATACTGTTTAGCAGAAACCTCGACCCAAACTCGCCTCCTTCCAGCAGATCCCGGATGATCACTGGCCTGTACGTGAGGAGAAACGTATGATGCTGTCGGTTCCAGTGCAGGTCTAGCAGATGCATCGCCAACTCAATGGGTGTGCCATCCAGATCCCGAAACTGGGCCAGTCGGTGCTCTAGTTGACGAGTCAACGCTGCGTTTGCAACGAGTGTGTTCTGCATGTTGCCCCGAGGGGTGGTTACAACGGGGCTGGCCATATCGCCCGTTTGCCATGCCGACGAAGGCCCGAAGCTGTTGCAATTTCCCAACTCATCCACACACAGATAGGGAGACGTGTCGAGCGGCGGTCGATTGGGCACGATCTCCACAAACTCTCCTGCATTGACCTTCTTCTCACATGCGCTGGCTGATCCTGGGGCCGCATTCGCTGCGGAGCTGTCAGACTCTTCATCCCTTGCGTCGCGCAGCATGCTGGTATCCTTGGTCTCGGGCGTTGCATGCTGGTTGAGATTGTCGATTATGCCCAGGAGTCTGGCATTCTCCGCTCGCAGCGCATCCATTACTGCTTTGGTTGGTCTGTTGGGGGTTAGCACGCTTTGTATCACGCACAGGATGGCCTTTTCTTCATTTTTTTTCCCACTTACCTAGCTTTCGGTATGACCTCCAGATACAAACATTCCTTCTGATGAAATTTGCATTTCCCGCATGGCTTCTGCCCGTCACATCGTATTTTCCTGGTCCGACAGAATTCGCAGCTACCCGTATTGTTCCGGGCCTGTCTCTGGGAATTGTTGGGCATCGCGAGGCTGTCCGTTTGGGTTGCTGTGCAACTCGAGAGAGAATGACTCTGGGGCACACAATCGTTCCCAGGTCCACTCCCGGTCGAAGAGAGTCATTTCAGGGGTTACTGCTGCCTTTCTTTTGTTTGCGTTGCCAGGGAATGAGCAGGGGTTATAATCCCTGCTCTTCCAGTGGAAATGAGCAAACCCCGCCGCATGTGCATCTGGGCCCCTTCGGAATTCCGGTTCGATCCCTAGGATCTAGATCCATGTAGAGCGGCTCTGAGTGATCCTCGTTCAACGGTTGAGCGGAGAATTGCAGTCCTGACCGTCTACCATAACACCCTCCCTACGCAGTCAGACGGACAAACAGACAAACAGACAGACAGTGAGTCAATCAATCTGACTTCCGCGGAGGCCAATCCGAAGCAGCGCGCCGACTTGGCGGGCCTGGGTGGTTTCATTGGCCTTGTTCCCTTGTGCGACTGAGTCCCTCGACTTCTTCCCTGTCGGTTTTCTCGCTAGTCCAGACGGCCCGGCATCCGTGAGAAGCTCATTGGGACGCGCAGTTGGAGTCGCGACTAGGCCCATCCTCGAATGTAACCCCGTCGAACGGCTTCTTTTCGTTACCTCATTTTTTTGGGGCATCTGGCCCATTCCCCAATAATACTGGTGGAAAGTACTGGTATTATGGGGCAGACTGTGCCTCGGGAATTTCGATCGGCCTTCCAAAGCTCCGTGCTATTGTGGATATTGTGGATACTCCTGTAGCTCGTGGTGGATTGTTCGCCATGAACGTCAACGCCCGCACTATACTGAGTCTACTCTAGTCGGAATTATAAAATCATGGCCCAAATGTAGACATACGTAACCCTTGTAGCAACTGCGGAACGTCGGACATCCAACCCAATCCGACCATGAGACAACGCCCCAGAATTGACCGGATCGATAATTGAAAAATATACTCTTCCCCCCGGACCGATTCGATGAGTCGAAACGCCCTCGACGCAAGATCGACCGGAAACTACTACCCTCTCTCGCCCTCTGCTCCCGTTACACTCACCGAGGGCCAACGTAGACAATGCAAGAGTGCAGGGGTCGGAAGAACATTGGTGTTTGTCTCCAGGTCAATCATTGGTAGGTTTCATTGGAGGCTGCATGAAACGCCCGGATCGGATACTTGCTCATGGATCAGTCCAGTCATAGGATAGTCAGGTTTTCTTTTTTCCAGTCCGTTCTTGAAAGTGACAAGGTATCAAGGTTTGAATGGCACGAGGCTATCGATCTAGTTGGCTTCGATCCCCGTGCGTTGGTGTAGCGTGGGTCTGGGTTTCTTGTGACCAGTCTGTTTCTGGGATTCATTCCGCGGGACGGTGGGCAGGGCTGGGTTTAGAACTACTCTGGGCTGTTGGCGGTCGCTTCTTGCTCGGCGTTTGCGAGGCCAGCCTGTTCCCAGGAGCGATGTACCTCCGTTCAGTGTAGTATGTCGTTCCAGGTTGCAGGTAAGCATTGCATCTTCTACTGTGCATCTAGTGTGCCAGGGTCTTTTCCGGTCTTCTGACGTATGGAATGGGCTTCTCGAGGGGTGGGGGTGATTCCTACCTTGTACAACCAGGATTCCCAGTTTGTAAACCTGTATAGCAACGATATAGCGGCTGGTGATGGTATTCATTCTCGAAATCGTCATACGACTGTTGTAGCAAGTCAATACCATCTCCTCATCGGTGACGACTCAGTTCATCCTCTGGTTGAACGTGAAAAAAAAAAAAGTGACATCTCGTCCTTGCTCCAGTTCAACGCCATGACCGACTGGAAAGTCCATCTCTACTCTGTATTTCTCTATCCTCAACCCCGGGTCCAAAGCTACCTAGTCAAACTAACCCAGCCCATCAGATCCTGTTCCTAATCTGCTGCACCGGAACATACATCCTGCCTCTCATTCAGCCACTTCACCCCCATCACACGTCTAGTCTACATGCAGACTCGGCTACTACCCATTCCAGTCTACCAATCCGGTCTTTTTCTTCGTCTTGTCAACGCCATCCTCGCCCACTCTGCATCCATCATCATCATGATTCTGTACGTACATCTTGGGTCTCGCAGGAGTCACTAAGCATTTGCCTAACCGTGGACCAGGTCTTGCATCACGTATCTAGTTAGCTATGCCTTTCCAACGCGAGAACCCTGTCCGCTGCTCTCCCGGGGAGCATCCAACAACATAGTCAGGGCAATGGAAACGGTCTGTAGAAATGAATGAATGGCATTGCAGTTCACGGGCGGGAATCTTGTCAAGGGCATTGTAGACCCGAGTATCTATATTGAATCCCGCGTATTGGACTCTGTTGGATCTGTTCGTCTCTGGTATTATGGCAGAGGGCATTTTGGGTTGGTTGTTTTGGACAATCGGAAGCGTGAAGAGATGAGCGCGAGACCGAGGGTGGGCTTGTTGTCTTGCTTTGTGGGACTAGGGAGTTGGTCTGTTTCTTTAATATATTCTGTGATTCGGAGGTTTAATCTGAGCGTAAATATCTGGCTCCTGGCGGTGATGCTCGATTGAAGTAGAGATATATCCTTTTAAACTACAACGTAGGGATATATATCCAGGCCCCGAAGAGTAAGTTAAGCACCGCGACACTGTACATAATTTATGATTGATGCGAGACTTGCATTAGCATGATAGAAGCCCTCTTTTTAACTCTAACTCTATTCTTGATTTTAGAGCAAGTCTATATCCCCTCAATATATTTTCTACGCTTCCGAGGCATTCCAATGCGGAGCTGACCGAGCTCAAGGACAACGACAACAAAACAGGATCTCATCAACGTCACTCACAACGTGAAGGACGCTACTGTCAAAAATGACGACTACATCAGTTCGATTATCGCTCCTTGTTTCTTGGTGTCACCGCGAATGCCGCCGATACGAGGCCGACGAGCCATACTATGTGACCCACAATCAACGGTTGAAGCCGCCGACGGACTGCGTTCTTGCAGGAACTTACAATCTTAGTATCGCTACGGGCCTGGAGGAAAGCCTTCATAACAATGCGAGCTCACCTCTGCTCCCAGTACTCCCGAGTCATCTTCCAGAATATCGCTCAGTTCAAGGTGATCAGCTCCGAGGGCGGGCTGGATGTTCGGAATCGCCTGTAACACCTAGTATGTGACATGCGAGATATGCCAATACAGGAAAAGGAGCAAGAGGCTGTTACTTCTGCGAATTTAGTATAGAATTAATTATTTACAGTTCACCTGGACGGTCATCGCCACTTAGCAACTAGCTCGATATTATGCCCATCGGTATAGTTCATGCTACTCGTATTTAGTGAAAGCAACGTCGAGATAAAGTCCTGAGTACCTGGCACTTAGTCCATCCAGCTAATGGTTCGCAGAAACAGACTTGTGATGTCAGCGGGCAGGTGGAGATAATCAGACTGGAAAAATTTGAGGGTATATCCTGGCGATCTGTAGGATCGTTTGCAACCCCATGCCAACTCTTGTCATTCCAACCTTGCCGTATCAATGCCCCGCAAAGCCAGGGAGACAAAGGATGGCAGCAACCAGAATATTGAATGGTGTTACAAAAGCCTTCGTTTGAAAAAACAATATCCATTGAACTAGACAAAGGCATTCCAAACAATGAGCTAACAGGCCACCCCTCATATAAGAGGAACGCCTCGATATGACGGACTGGACATATTCCACTGGCATTGAGTTCGTCATGGGGCCTCTGAGCAAACGGAGGTTTTCGAGTCTTCATGTTCCACAAGCGCATTATTCCCATCCAACCAACCTATAAATACCATAGCATGCTTCCCTTCCCCTCTCCGCATCCACAGCATCCAATCTACCCCCAGTATCAACCCACATCCCCGCCACAAAGGCCGCCAACAAGAGCACCATCATGCGTTGTCTAACGTGTACCCATACATACAAGGAGGAAGTCCATGTAAGCTGGCTTGTGTCCAAGGTCGACTGTAACTGTAGCTGCCACTCCTATCCCGGCAGCTACTACAAACAGTCGATCCCGGGAGCCTATCCCGAGAGCTCGACCACTACAGCGCCTCGGTACCAAGAGAAGCTCCGCACACAGCCAGGGCCGAAGCCGCAGCCAATTGTTCAGCATCGTGCTGATGAAATATATCACACTGCCGTGGAGCATGCGCGGGCTGAGGCCCGCGCCGCAGCCAAAAAAGCCCTCGCTGCGCGCAACTCCGAGGTACCTATGCCGGACGACAGGCGCCGACACGAGCCACGGGGACGAACTTGGCCGACCGTCACCGTGCCAGTCATCGACGAGCCTCCCTTCGAGCACTCGACGGTCTCCCTCCGTCGCCAGACCTTCTCTCTCCCTCATCTGGAGGAGTATCGCAGATCGGGCGTCGAGGGTTCGCGCTACGTTAACCAACTTCCGTTCCGGCGCGTGCCAAACTGGTCGCGCTCTTCTCGCTGCACCGATCAGCGTCCTTCGGTGCTTGAGAAGGTGCTCGAGAAGAGTGACCAGCTGCGCGGCGGTCAGCGAGGTCGCTCGACGGATCGGTACATGGGACATTCTGACCACGGGTATCAACCCCGTTTTCGTGACACGACGAAGGCTTCCCGGCGCTTTTATCCCTGGTTCCGCAACACTGGAGTTTAGGCCCGTCAGGGTCATCCCGTGCATGGAGCCGCTGGCGCGGGTGAGGTTGGAGTGTCGCGTTGTGCGGGTCGAGGTCGACGTGGACTTGAGGCCGGGGATGTTTTCGCTGGCCTTCGGTCTGTGGTCGTTGGGTTTACGCTTTTCCGTATCTGAGTTTGGATACTGGCAGGGTGCTGTTGTAGCAATGTTCTGATTGTGGAGGGACGTTCTAGAAAGAGAAGGAACTTCAGGGCTTAGGAGAACGTTACTATTCTACGGTTAACCGCTTTCAAATCAAATTGATATTGAGCCAGACCTGCGGACAAATAAGCTATCTTCCAATGTAGTGCCAGACGCGGCAGTAGATCTCTTCCACTGTTCGACCCCGCGAGTCAACCCGATACCACAATGTTCATTATTCCAAATATTCTCCCTATATAATTAGTAACCGAGTAACCTAGTAAATACGCAAGACGCATGCACAAAGCAAACGCCAGCACATACCGAGTATGGCGTCAACCATTGTCCTATGAACCGGAATGGCTATACACTTCCCGCTTAACTTGA
Source organism: Aspergillus bridgeri (assembly GCA_027569665.1). Classification (NCBI taxonomy): domain Eukaryota; kingdom Fungi; phylum Ascomycota; class Eurotiomycetes; order Eurotiales; family Aspergillaceae; genus Aspergillus; species Aspergillus bridgeri. Next base: position 25,403 of record JAPDKQ010000033.1, read on the forward strand.
CCATCAGATAAGTCTGAAGAGCTCTATATTTCTAAATCAATGAAGCTTAAAGCAGAATAATACCTCCCCCGGTGGCTTATATATGCCTTACTATACTCGCACTGGTTAATCATTCTCCTTATCGAATATGTCAAATCTGATGTGGTCCCTTGGGTCCAGGTACCGGATTGCTCCGTATTATTTAGACAGAGTTTTAATTAACTTAATATCAGAATTCTCTAGCCTTTTTATATCCGGATTCTCTACTATCCGATACTCATACACAGTTTTCGGAATGACAGGCACATGTACTGAAATAATCCACAAAATAATGACCTGAGCCGGTGAGATCTGATATTTGATAGTAATTTGTGATTCTTATAAAGTCAGTCGCGTGTTAGAAAATAGAATCGTGCATTTCAAACTTTCCCCCGGTTTGTATAATGGACCCGGACGGTGCGCGTTAGGGCTGACAGCTGCTACTGGCTTACCACCCAGCGGTTGATGGACATGGATCTCTTTCAAGTATGAGAATACCTCATTCATTCCTGTATACCATCGACAGATTCCATTACTTACACTAGATTCCAGGAGTTCCTCCCTAACAAACACTCCCTTGTCATGCAGAAGGTGGACTTCGCCAGCAAAGCCCAAGGTCTCTTCAAGTCTACCTACCTGCGTATACGGAAACCCCCAACATGGGTTAACAAAGCCCAACATAAAAGAAGCTGTGAACTGTGGCCGGCACCGAGTTCAACCAAAATTCTCTGTTCTGCCGTGGGCAAGTACATTCACAAATCGATATAAAACCACCACAAACCCACCTGTCTATCCAATATGTACCGAATCGCAGAAGTTCCGAACAGCAACAACGCGTGCAGCGACGACGAAGGATATGATATTTTGAAATACTCGGAACTCCATCCCGTATTACATTATTCTTACCACGAACAAGCACCAGCGGAGCGCATTCAAAAGCCCAGCATGGTGGGCACGTCGTCTGACCATCCTCTTCGCTCGGCGAGTCCCAACCTCATATCGTTGGAGAACGAAGATGAGGCCACCTCCGAGTACAGACAATTACAGCTATCCGAGACGATGGCAAGCCCGTTTCCAAGTTCCGTTTCTGTTTCGGGGTCCCCTGTAATTAACAGCCAACCAGGTAGCCGTTCAGACGGCGAGAACGAGGGCCATGATTCTGAAGGCACGGAACTACAGGATCCTGACCAGGTGTTGGATGAGCTGTCGGATACATTACAAAGTCATCATTCGCTTGACAAACTGGATGAGTCCAACACCGACTCTCCTGATCATCCTGTAACTCACACTAGGCCAGGCTTCCACCACTCGCGCGACATCGACCTGCATTTGGAGAAAGGTCACCAGGTTCTGGATAGGAAGGACAAGAGAAGGTCCCACCAGGTTCCGTTCCTCGGAATTCCGGACCACGCCGACCTCGCTGAAAGCTTAAGAGGCAGGTTGTGGCCTCTCCTGCTCGACAGCCCGCTGCAAAGCGAGTCAGATACCGATGCCGCAGACATGCTGCCGAACCAGAATTTGGTTGGCTTCGAGGAGCAGTTGGACGAGCTCGAGGAGACTCCCAGTGTGGTCTCCGAGCCGTACAGCGTTCATCGGGGCTGCGGAACGGTTTTGCTGGAAAGTAACGCAGACAACCTGAAGGAGTGGGCGGAGCCATCTAAAAAGGCCTCGAAGAAGAAGAAGAAGCCGCGCAAGCGTAGAAGAAAGAACGGACCTGAGAAGGACGTGCCGAAGCCCAACACCTCCCAACCCAAGGAGACTGCAAGGAGTAAAGAGAATCTCCCCGTCCCTCCTACTGATGATACCCCCCGCGAGAAACTAGCAGTGGATATCTACCGCATGCTGGCCGCCGGAACAAACGATGCTGTACATGACTTTGCCTCCCTTGTAGAAACGATTTCGCAGGGGTTTGCGCAGGGTCTCAGGGAAATGGATGACGAAGAGGTCCACGATGCTGTGGCGGGATTGTTTTACGCAACTCATCCTGAGCTGTACGAACCATGGAGTGCCGAAGTTACCAATTCGGAGTCGGGTGTTGCTCACGATGAAGATCCAGATGTGAAGGAGACGCACTGGGAAAGGCTAGGCATTGCAGCTGTGGCACAGGCCATATTGATGTTGTTCTTGTTCATTATTATGCGCGTTGTGCCGTATCTTTGGGTTCTTCTTGTGAACAACATTCATTGCCTTTGGCCTGATCTTCATTTCCCTGGTCTTCACTGACATATATTCTTAAATGTTGCCTGATATTTTGTATCTTCGGCCTTTTATTAGATCTGCAAAATCCCTCAGTTAGAGGGCATAAATGATAATGAACTTACATGAGACCCGTTCCTCTGACCCGTAGAATAGAAATCGTTAAACGAAGCCTAGCAGCCACCTAGACAGTTTGTCTTTCTCTCTCCCTTCATTACTTTTCTTTTTTGTATTTTCCATGTTGACTTCCGGAACATTCCGGTATAGTCATAATGGATCCAGCTAGTCCTTCACGCCTTAACGAAAGATTCCCGGTACATCTAGACTTACATCGCTATTCCCCTAAATTGATATCATGTTGGGTGCAAAGTCGTACTATAATGTAACAATAAACCAAACAACACCTGGAAAATGCCCTCTACAAACAAAGAATCGCATAACTACCAGGCTACACAGTCACCATAAAAAGCACATGCCCCCATTCATCATTCAGTTTGGGGCCCTTCATTCAGCGCACAACCCAAACAGACATCTATCCCCCGACTGAAAGATTTGCCTGAAGGAAAACCGCGAAAATGTCTAACCCCACTGATAAAGAGCGTCTTATTGTCGACCCAGACTCAGAAGTCCTGTTTGATTACGACCAAGACTCCCTCACCGACGACGCAAGCAAACCCAGGGCTCATGGGCCCCCGCTTCCGTATTCTGAGCGCGGGGAATTCCATTCCCAGGACATTTTCTCTGATATCGGTCCCAATGTTCTCGAGCATTGGGTTGATACTATGGCCCAAAATCCCGAGGTGGGGATTGAGGTCATGCATCGCCGCATGCAGAGCTACTATGATGATTTCTTCAGAGGTGATACTGAGCTGGAAGCCAGCGATAAGGGCGAGGGTTTGCGTGACTGTATCCAGTCCTTGGCTGAGCAGATCCGAGAAAATAACCTCAGACGTTCGCTCTCCGAGTTGAGTATTGTTAACCAGCGTGGTGTCCTTACCAATCAGGCTGTCCATATGAATGTATTTCCCCAAGCCTCCATAGTACAGAATGCGCACTCCGCTGATGATCATGGCTGGCGGCCCGACCCAGATATGGATATCAATGTGGATTGTTTTAGCGAGTCGTGTTTGCTTTTCGATGGAGTTGATGATTCCTCGGTATCAGATAATGGGCGCCTATCTGAGAAGAACTGGCAGCGCGACGAAGATGTTCTTGTTGAAGAAGTTACGCGCAGAAACCCCAGGATCCCTAATCTGGTGCTAACGGATTATGATGCTGATGACTCTTCCTCATATCGTCAGGTGGAGTATTGGAATCCTTCAAGCAGCATCAATCACAGTGGGCACGATTATACCACCGACGATGTCTCTGACATCAACTCCTTCCCAGAGCTAGTCCGCTGTCCAGGCCGTCGGGGTATTCGTGAGGTCTGTGACGATTCTCATTCCGTTAATCAGCATAGCCATGATGCGGCTTCATCGGTGCCATTTATTGTTGGGACAAACCCGATATCCAACACTTCGCTTCCAGGAAGTATTATTCATCAGCCGATCCATGAAGAGGATTACGAACCGATTGGGTTAATCTCCCAATATGTCGACATTCCCACACAGGTAACACCCCGATGGGCCAGCGCGATCCACGTCGCCCCTGGCTACGAGGCCTTCATCGACGGCACCCGATCCAACAGCCCAGAGTGGGATGAAGACGAATACCTTTCATCGCCTGTTTCAACGGGACCACTTGGACATCAGGACGAGGAGGAGAGCAGATCCACGCGACCATGGAACATATCTCCTGGCCAATCTGGTGATTCAGATCCTACTGTGCCATTGAGCCCGGTTCCCGATGTTTTCAAGAACCTGGCGTCGACATACCAGGAGGTGGAAAGCATTGATTTTTCGCAATTGGACGCTGATAGCTCCATTGGTCAAAAATAGAGGACTGTACGCATTATTTCGATATATGTTACTGAGGCCATATAACGATGTCATCAATGCATATCGGTCTAGTTTCCTTTCAGTTATCGTTCTTGGGTCCAGATCTTCGTTTGGATCCGGGTTGAAATGACAGCGCTAACCTCATGTGATAGGAATCTAAAGAGCCCTGATTGGAATGTGATTTATTTCTAGCATACGTATTCATTAATTGCCGAATGCCAGTAAAGATTGTTCAATCGTTTTCTCTCCAGCCCCTCGTGCCATCCTCCCTCGCAGGCTTGAATTATTCCAAATTAGCAGCAAATCATAAGCTAACCCAGCAAATTGTTTTTCCTAGGAGCTCGTTAACCTTTTTACCAGTATCGACACCAGGAGTACCGGAGCCTGACAGTAACAGGATCCTCTTAGAAGCCGTATTATCTCTTTGTACTACCGTCATACGCATGCACATGCATTTCAACTGCATCTTACCGTTCTACTAAATACGCCCAAGGGCCTAGTAAGACTGAGGAATGTCGGCCAAATAATGAACAAAAAATTATTTTGTAATTGGATTGCTTGATCGCCATAAACAGAATCTGATGACGAAGATTAGTTGGACATCACGTGGAAAGTCCTCTTCCACAAAGACTGAAAGTCAGACAGGAGTCGAGCACAATCACGCCGTGACTGCATGACCTGACACTCAAGGATTGGTGGAATTGTGATTTGGACTGTTCCGGATTCCCCAGGATCTAAACATGCAGACCCTATACGATCCCTGAACAGCTTTGGTCAGAACCAGTTATTCCTACGCTGTGCAACCGACTGAGATGCAATTCGGTAATCGAAAACCTATACCAGAGCCGAGGATGGCGTCGAGTCTTGCGATGGCCCGTGGTCTTGTCACTGAGGATAGCACCAGGTTATTGACAAACACGGTAGTGCTACCTTCCTTGCGTGCAATTTAATTCGGATACCTCAATCGCAATTAAGGTACTTCCCTCGATGATTTGCTAACCTCGAAAGGCCATCTGGGTAGGTTCTCGGCGTACATATATCGAAGGAAAACTTCTCGGTCCAGCACGGCTGGTAGATGCAGCTAATTACGGAGACTGTGATGTATACCCCTGTCAACCTCATTGGAGTCCATTATCAGCGGGAAGGAAAGAGGGGTTGGCTCCTCATCTGCTCGGCTTCTTCGCTAACATCAAAATATTGCATCTAGCTAGTGGTTAACCCCCTCATAGGTGCATACAACCTGCTGACGGGCTGCACAGCTGAACAGAGCTGAAAAGCCCAGCCATACGTGGTAGGCCATACGCGAGCAGCCCGACAATATGCCTCAGTTTATCATTGACCAGTTAAGATACGGGTAAATCGGCATGCCTGTATGACTTACGTGTAGAGGAAGCCCCGCCTCGCTTGGAAGCAGGTCTATAACGCTACAGAGATATGGGAAGCTAGGCGCAGCTGGACGGGAATTGCTGGCGCCACTTACGTTTTCTCATGTGAGGTAGGAGATCAGCTCGGGGTATAAATGAGGTTAGTGTGCCTCTCGAGGAATACTCCTCTACGACGAAGCAACATCCAGCATTGCCTTCTTGACGGTATAAGTTCTTAGCATTCATCTTAGTCTTCACCATGGACCAGTCTAAGCCTGCATCCCAGTATATCATTGATCAACAGGAGCAGGTCCGGAACAGTCTCCCCTTTAGCGACCGAAGTGATTTTGCCAATGCGGAACGAGGAATGTTGTCAAAAACGTCAACGGAGATGTCGTTTGGGAGAATGACAGCTATTCGTTCCTGGTGGGCAAATCCCCAGATACAGCCAATCCGAGCCTTTGGCGCCAGTCGAACCTTGTTCGCTTGGATGGTCTTTACAAAGTCACGGACCGCATCTATCAAGTTCGCTGACTGGACATCTCAAGCATGACCATCATTGAAGGTGACGAGGGCCTCATCGTCATCGACCCTCTGACCTCGCAAGAAACGGCTGCTGCCGCGCTCACGCTCTACCAAGCTCACCGTGGCAGCGACAGGGCCGTCAAGGCTATGATCTATACACACTCGCACGCGGACCATTTCGGAGGGGTCAGGGAGTTCATCACGGACGAGGATGTCCAAAACGGTGTTAAGATCCTCGCACCGGAGGGATTTCTCGAGCATGCCGTCTCGGAGAATGTCTTTACAGGGACTTCCATGAGCCGGCGCGCGGCGTATATGTACGGCGCCACCTTGGACCGCGCACCGAACGGTCAAATCGGGGCCGCACTTGGACAAACACTCTCGACAGGGACTGTCACACTTATCACCCCACTGTTGATATTAAACGGACGGGTGAAAAGAGGACCATCGACGGTGTGGAGATGGTGTTTCAGATGGCACCGGATACTGAAGCTCCGTCCGAGATGCTTATCTACTTTCCTCAGTTCAAGGCCTTGTGTGCTGCCGAGGATGCTACTCATGCATTCCACAATATCCTGACCCTGCGTGGAGCGGTGGTGCGGGATCCGCATTCCTGGTCGAAGTATCTGACCGAGACTATCGATTTATTCGCTGCCGATGCTGAGGTCGTCTTTGCTTCCCATCACTAGCCGACCTGGGGTAAGGATAACATCCTGAAATTCCTCACCTCCAAACGTGACATGTACGCATACGTACATGATCAGACTCTGCGGTTGCTTAATAAGGGCTATAACGGTACTGAGATCGCGGAGATGTTGACCCTGCCACCTGCACTTGACCAGGCCTGGACTTCGCGCGGCTACTACGGCTCTTTGAGCCATAATGTCAAGGCCATCTACCAGCGCTACGTTGGGTGGTTTAACGGTAATCCCTCCTCTCTATGGGAGCACACGCCGGTGGAAAAGGCCAGGCGTTACGTGGAGCTTGCTGGTGGAGAGGAGGAGATTATTCTCAAAGGCCGCAAGGCCTACAGAGACCGTGACTTTCGCTGGGCCGCCGAGCTTTTGAACCATGCGGTTTTTTTCAACCCGGACAATCGCCGGGCCAAAGATCTCCTGGCCGATATTAAGCCTTTTGAAATCGAGAAATAGTAACTTCTAAACGCGTCTACCTGCCATATTTCGTCTCTTATTTTTATAGGAATAATCTATACTCCTTCGTAGCGGCGGTCTATCTTACTTCGTTTGAATATAAGTTGGGCATGATCTAACAAAGACGAGAATCCAATGTCGGAGCGTGTAAGCTTCGTAGTAGAGAAGATGCAGCGTATGACGAGGTCTTCTGTTTTATAGATGAATTCTCCGAGGGGGAGGAAACGAGCAAATTCTACCCGACAAAACGCTGCTTCGTTTGGAGAAGCGCCTGAATAGTCCCTAAGAACAAGATACTAGTAATTTGCTCTCGTCTACTGTCCCCTTTGCAGGAAGATCAATTTATACAAAATCCACTAGTGCCATCTTAGCTTTGACACATTTTGTGTAAGGATTTGAGTTAGAACATTCATATAGGGCTTTGTTGTATTTGGAATATATCTAAGTTAAATCGTCCATTGTATAAATTACATTACATTCTATCCATTCATCTATCAATACACCGTCTAACATCAAAATATATCTACAGGCAGAACCACTAAATCAAACCTCGCCAGAATACTGAAAGATAGTTCAAGAAAAGTAAGATCACGTCAAGGTACAACAAGCATCAAAACATCCAAATCACCACTGATCTAAGTAGACCACTCAGTCTGATTAACAGTCGAATAAGAACCCGGAATACAAGTTCCATTACCCCAGAACGCCCTCGCCGCCGAGATCCAAGTAGTCGCAGGATGAAGAATATTCTCCGATGTATAGAACAGACGGCAATCCGCCGGCTCATACAGGAACTGCAGGGGCATCTCGTCGTCTCCATCCCGGTAGGCGTTCTTGAAATTAACCGAGAGCTTTCCGCCCAGGTTGAGAGGGAGCATGCCGGGCAAGGTGGCATTCAGACGCGCGTGCTCCTGGTGAGTAAGTATCGGCTCGCCCTCCTCGTCGGCCTGCCCAGCTGCCATGTTGGCGCCCTCCCGGAATGCTTGGATCATGTCGGACTGGATGACCTGGCATCCCTTGGTGCCGCCAAGGGCCTGCATGGGACCTTGCTGGGGGCGACCGCCGAAAGCAATGCTCTTGACGCCGCCGAGGTTCTTCATCAGTTCGTAGAAGACGGTACAGGTGGATGCGCAATAGCCGTCGGTAAGCTGGGGGAAGTTAGCTCGGAGTCAAAGGGGGTAACTATGGGCGGGATGGAAACACATACAAGAAGGATATCCTCGGGAGTGAACGGCGCGGCAGTCTGATTCTGCTTAACCTCTCCATAACCGCGAACAGGGTTCTGGAAAGTGGACTCCTTGGTGATGTTGAAGTTCGCAAAAAGGCTGGTCACATTGGACCCCAGCAGTTCATGGGGTCCATAGAACTCCTTCCAGGACTGGAACCGATGGGTCTGGTTTGGAAAGACAATGTTGGAAGGACTAACGGCAGCCTTGTCCAAGTCAGAGCCCGGCGGGGTCTCGCGCAGGGCCTTTCCAACGAGATCAAGTCCCTCGTGGGCGCGAAGACGAGCAGCGGCGTAAACCTCCTTGTCCGGGAAGAACAGCTTGAACAGGTCCATGCCGTTGACGACTACGCCTCCACCGTTGCCCGTCAGGTCGATAATGATCTTCTTTTTGCCGGCCTTCTTGGCCTCCTGGATGAACTTGGTCGCGTTGTTTGCAAACGCCCACGGCTCGTCCTTGCTCTTCAAGGTGTCAAAAGAGGGCACCAGCAGAACAGCCAAATCCTTCCATTCCGGATCGTCCGGGAAATACCCAGAGATCAGGTTATAATGATCCCGAACAACGGGCTTAGGTAAGAATGGCACGGCGGGCATGGTGGGAGAGGTGGTCTCCTCTTCTTCATCTTCACTCTCGTCGTCAATAGGCTGGGGGATACAAGCGTCCTTGAAGAGAGAGTAACTGTCGGTATAGTTGAATCCAAATTTGGCGTTGGGGACCGCAAGAACGCGCACTGTCTTAGCAGTCCCGTTGGCGAATTTAAGTTCGTGTTCGGCACGGCCTTGCCATAATCCTGAATCACTGGACCAAGCTCCGGCTATGGCCCCTGTCACCGCGTAACTACTAAAAGAGCCGAAGACATGGTTGTACCGAGCATCCGGATCATGGAAGGGCTGGTGACGGGCTCGCTTCTTCAGGAATTTCTCCGCGACCTCGCCGTTTATTGATACAATCGGAGACACAAGTTCTGAGTGATTGGCGAGCAAATACATGTCGCCTGCTCAAGTTAACCAGTGTTTCTAGTAAACTTATTATGATAGTAGATGAAGGCACGTACTGAAGACGTAAACCTGGGGGATGGTCAATCCATCCGAAGAAAGTGAGGCGATGGGGGTGTCTGCTTCGAAGTTAAAAATACTTTGAGAGCAGGTTTGAATGCTGAGATGGCCGTCGTTGGCAGATGCCAGCAATCTCTGAAGGGCTGAGTCGAATTCGTACTGGCTGCTGAATTGCTTTTTCAAGACCTTGCCGTGGATGTCGTCTAGACCACCCAGCAAGTCGATAGCAGGGGAGAGATATCCTGAAGGAGGGTCTAGGAGGCCGTTAGTGTGTTAACATGGCTTGATTTATTGCGGCGAAATACTTTTTAGCGTGTCAATAGTCGAGTGCCACTGCACGACCTTCTTCACCTCGGTGGTAAACGCGGCGGCACGGCGAGTATCAAAAGGCAGGGACTGTAGACATTTATGGGCCAGGTCCGGGGAGACAAGGGGAGTGGCTAGAATGGTCAGATGCTGCACGGCTCATGGCGGGATGGTGTACTAACTCTGGTTCAGAGCAGCGCTTTTCTTGATTTCCTGCGACACAAGAGCACATGGTTCTTTTGCAGCCGTGCTAGGGGCAGCAATGACTGAGAGCACCTCTGTGAGGACTAAAAGAGCGGAACTTTTCCAGAGCATTATGAGTTCTGTAATGAATGACAGAAACGACAGACGATGGTTGAATTAGAGATAAGAGTTCTGGACAAGATACGATGAGCTTTTATAACCCATTCCCAGTCCCTTGACCCATGAAGCCATGAGCATTGTGGCTATGAAATTGAAAGGGCACACCGGTGGAGACTGGTCCCTTCGAGAGGCGTTGCGTGAACACCAAGATTGGCAGGTGTACTGTGTATATCGACACTACCTCGTTGAGCCGCCCATGACGATCCAACGGGCAGAGCTGCCTAAGCAGGCCTGTAGATTGGTGCATCGCCCGTTGGATGGAGTACTGTTAGGCCTCCCAGCTCCTTCGTTTCTATGACGAGGTAGAAAAATCCACATGGTGCAATGGGTCTCGGTAGGAGGGCCAATGCCACCATGAGGATGAGGCCAATGGCATCTGAATACCCTGCGGATCAGCATGAGCCCCAACCCGGTTCTCGTAGCCAAGGAGTTTATTTTTGCAGGCAACACCAAGGGAGATTGGAATCCACAATGGCCAACTAACAGGGGGCCTTATAATCCTATCTCGCCTACTAACTAAGTCGTTTAATAACTCCCTGGGTAAGCAAGATTCTGCTGCTTACTGAATGGAGTAAAATAGAAAGAGGTTTCTTCTTGAGTTGTTAAATCAATTGTTCTAATGCCTAGAGGTTGCTGGGACTTGCAGCCTGTAGGGCTCCTGCCTGCTGGCATTCTAACTATTCTCGTGGCAGGTGTCGGCATTATCCCGGCGTCATGAGTTACAATGAAGAACAAATCCCTGCAAGAGATAGTAAGCACAGCCAACTACTTACTGGAAGTGTTATCTGCAGCAGTAATCGCACTACTCCGTACTCATAGTAGTTCATCAGGCTGTCATTGTTTCACGCCGCCGTTGGGGGCGAGGGCTTGGCTGACCCACTCGGTGGAGCCGAAAATTTGAGCCCGGCTGTGCTGTTCTATGTCAAACCGGCCGACTTGATTCTTACAGGATGACATCTTGTATGGTTGACCGCGGTGATTTTGTTAGTACGTTCCACCTGAAGCGCTAGTATTCAACATCTATCCAAAAAAATGATGTTGATTTTTGAGCACTTCTTACTGGCCTAGAGAGCTTTCTCTCAGATGATTAAGCAAGGTAGTACGTGTATCCACCCAAGGCACCTTAGCGCGCAGAGTGGAATGTACTAACTAACAATCCCCGCGTAGTAGACTAGTAGTAGTCTTCATGGAGGGACTCCGTACGGAGAGCTCTACCCCGGGAAGCGGCTCAAACTCAGAATTCTATTTTGTCAGCGCAAGGCTACCACTCATAAAAAACTACGCACATTAGGTTTAAGACCGTTTTTACAACGCTAATTGCTAATGACTTTTATAGGAAGGGCATAATACATAGGGGTTCAAAAGTTTCCCGACACCACCCCATTTTACACCAAAACTGGCACGTTTTATTATCTATGCTTAACTTTATATGGTAATATGCCTTTATTTTCTAATACATAATAAATAATAATATAAATTAAAATATAACACAACTCCTTTATTTTTATAAAAAAATTGTTTGCGTTGTATGGTAGTCATTTAAAAACTACTGGGGAGGTAAAAGTATATTTTGTATAGGAACCCCATGCAAAAAATAAGGGAAAAATCTTGGAGTATACGTTTAAAAGATCATACCACCCTAAAAATTTAATATTTTAGAAAATTTTCTATATAAAAAGGCTTCTTACATATTTATATTTTATACACAATTTCTAGAATTATTCTAGTTTGAAAAGTAGGGGTTAAAAATAGGAATTTTTTAATTATTTGGTAATTACTCTACTACCTTTGCTTGAACTGTCTTTAAAAAGAGATATAATATTCTCTAGATACTTATAAATAGATATCCTTAACTAGAATGAATTATATTAGTAATTGGTTAAGTTATTATGGTTCTAAAACGGTAAGTTTTCTTGGAAATTAAAGTGCCGGGGAACTTTTGATCTATAAGTTTAGAAGCGTCTTTCAAGCGAGAGAGCCTTAACACTAATGCGTCTTCAGTCTTCACACGCCTGCATACAGGGTTCCCCAATCATATGCATACGCCTGCTTCTAAAGAGGCTGGAGATAGAAAGGAGGATTAAGAACCTTGGATCCGAGCTATATATATTAAAGGGGCTTTGACTAGAGAAGTTTAGCTACTGCACTCCCAAGAACCTAGTCAATATTGAATTATTGATCAGCTCGTGATATATATAGCGTAATTAATCATGCTTTTCCGGTGCGAAGTCTATTAAAACTATAGGTGCTACGCTGGACCAATGCAATCCGTGACTCCCTCGTGACTGTGGAGGCCACAGGGCTAATATTCTATTCTACGCCCTGCTGAGGCTTTTCTGAAGGGTGGAGCGTCGTCCAGTGGGCCACCAGCCAGCCATGAGTGAGCCACGAATGAGCCATGAATGAACCCATCTCCCAGGTCGTATCACCATTGGCAGCGTCGGATGTGAAAAATGCCATCTCCGGGGGAAATTCCGAGCCACGCTGATACCGAAATCAGTCCCGCTTAGTCAAGTTTATTTTGATCTGTCCGGCGTTGACGGCGAGATGGCGCAGCTGAGCGGGGATTATGGTTACATACAGATTCAGGGATGGATTTCAGCGGCTGTTGTCGGAAGTAGCTCATGCCTTGAGAAATACTCCCTCGGGAAAATGTCAGGGTCAATGACATTCCCCCGGAACGGCCGCATATTTTCGTTTTCTTCATATCCATGTGCCGTTTAATCCATTCCCTGGGCACGTCTTTGCTCCTATCCTTACAATTAATTCAATGGCGGCTCTAAGTCCGAGCCCTAGGGGCCACAGCCTGCTCTCAGCTGATCTTAAAACCACCTTTCTCTACTATTCTCTGGCGAAAGTCTTTAACCTCCATGCGCTGTCTATTAACCTGGCCTGCATCTGGTATGCATTACCTATCATTTACATGAAAGCCTTTCATAACTTTGGCTTTTCTCCAAGGTACATTACGTTTCTCGAGCCGCATCATCATCCTCGTCCCAGGATTGGAGCTTGATATGCTAATTCGCGCTTAACATGGGAAAATGGCAGCACAACCATACCACATTCGCCTCGAGAAACACTCTAAAGCTCCCAACAGAACGATATGCAGACCTTCCTCATTCCCAAAGTATGGGATGTTAGACACACAGGACTCTGCAACTAAATCTGGTTAACCACAAGGGAAAGGCAAAGGGAGATAAAGCCGTCTCTGGATTCAAGGATACAAAACCTACTATTTAATATGCTGACTGACCTATGGGTCGCATCCAGGGTCAACTTCACATGGGGCACCGCGTGTATATCCTACTGCGAACTGACCTTCAAGCTAAAACCCGGGCAAGTTCTCCCTGTTAACTGGTAGGAATAATTGAACACCTATCATAAAAACACTATTTACTATCGAACAGTCCATCGCTGCAGGAGCAGCTGATCAGATGCCTTGCGTCAGTGATAGACTGTACGATATTATTCCTTTCTCTGCCGGATAATTTCTCTATTAAATCAAGGACCAAGGCAGCAGGTCTAGTGGAGAGACTAACCCAACGACATCAATCGTGAAACCTGACACAACAAGCGACGTGAGCTGCGTAGTTGCCATTAGCTGCTCTCCAAGGTCTACTTCTATCCTCTGAATATCTTGTATTGCTTGGCCTCCGACCTCAGCGCTGGCTGCGATATCATCTAGCGTTGGCACGTCCTGTCTCAGGATGACATCTATGTACTGTACTTCAAGGGAATGCTTTCTGCGATCTTGGTCGCAGCGAAAATGTAAAGGACCATATCTCCCAATGACAGGATAGGTTAGTAATGTATTTGGTAAGCTAGGAGGCCAGGCGTGTATTCCCTATAAAATAGCTGTTTGTATACCTTGAATATCTCAACAACAGCCACAATTCCCCGTAAGTCTCGATAGTAGAACTAATATATGCTTTATTCAAAGGATATATTACGGTATTTTCATCTTATAGCTGGGTTCGACACTGCTGTATCATAACAACATATAAAACACAAAAGTTATGACTGTATAATATGTAATAAACGGATCTACGGCTTTTAGGAAGATCCGAATAGAGGTGAATGTTTTTATATTCCTATTTCATCATAAAAGCAAGATTTGAGTTCATAAATCCGTAGTATTGTTGAGATATTCAAGGTATAAAAACCGCTATTTTATATGGAATACGCGCCTGGCCGACTCGCTTACCGAATAGTTAACTAGTTAACTAACTAACTAGTTACGTTATAAGTGATTACTAAACAGGAATTGAAAATGATAACTGAACTAGTTACATACCACAAGTTTCGCAACAAATTGGTACACTGTCTTTATCCTACATGATCGTCGGTACGGACACGGTCGTCAAACTATCGAGCTCACGCCATCTGGCCAATCTCTTCATGGAAAGCCTTAGATGCGTACGAGGCATAAATTCGGACCTTGAGAGTGGCATAGCGACCAATGAACTAGGCTTGAACACTGATTAGTGATAATTTACATAATACCATATACCTTATACTGGTTATATCTGGAATTGTGTTAAATCCCTTGAGAGCTATATTTATATAATGTAATATTGAGTTAGACAACCTCTTTGGCTGTTGATCAGTACTTCCTTGTATCAATCTAAACTTTCGTGACCTGCTAATTACCCGTGGTTTCCAATTCTGTTTTTGTTTCCATGCCCCTGACTATTGTTATTCCTAGTTGCCGCTGAGAGAGAGTAAAACCATGGCCCTGGCATGTGATTTTCTGCTAAACATCTGTGCACATTTCATCCGCTTGTATGTTTCCGAGTCTGGAAAAACAGCCTCGTTGCGATGGGCAGCCAGCCACAGGGCTGACTGGCCCCTCTAAATCCTAATGGAATTCCCACCAGGCGAACCGCCAAGTGTGGAACAACCTCCTAACCCTAGCCGAGGACTAGGACGAAAGGCATGACGAATTAATTTCTCGCGTTAAAGCTTGCTGCCCCAGTCAAAAGATGTCCTTTGGAGTGGGGCAGCTGTTTTAACTTTGCGCCGCTATAGAACTACTGTGCCTTCTTGCTTGGCATCGAATCCTGGTAGGTATAAAGGGCACATCGGCAGTGCCGATGGCAGCGGGAATTCCGACGTAACCGAATTTATGTACTATGCCACATTATTATTATTATTATTATTATTATTCTTAATCAAGTTTATCGTCCGTATCGAGCCGTTGGCTATGACAGACAATATGTGTCTACAGAGTAGGCAGAGGCTCAGAGCCTTCAGGCCATGCCCTCCTTGGTGTTGATTACTTGCTAGGCATCATCTAAGCATGTCTCCTATGTAGATTGCCCTTTCTACTATCATTGTCCTCCACTTTATGCTTCTTCTACCAGCTCTAGGCCCCAATGGCTATCCCTAGAGGCTCTATCTATCCCCCTAGCTGCACCTGAGAAGCAGCCAATGTTTGTTGTTGCAAGGAATGTCATGATGCCGGGCAACATTACCAGAGAGGCTCTTTCTAATAAACTCAAATATACATACTACAGATATGACTGCAGACATTCCCACCAAGGCCCTTACTCATGAACTATACAATACTGAGTAGGAACGTTGGGGCGCTTGTTTTGATACTGTATTGATATTTCATCCTGTCCGCACTACTAATCGTAATCTACGCCCGCCCCACGGTAAATAACTACCTGCATTGCAAGGCGTAACGAGCCGCAGCGAGCTGTGCTTTCCTCTCAGCCAAGCTTCTAGCCTTTTTTTGCATGGGCGATAATTGCCCAATGATCTTCAATCGCTTGGTTGCGGTGCCATTTCCTCTATTCCTTGTCTGCTAGGAGCTGCCGAACAAGTTCGACTGTGGCTGGCTGAAAAACACAGGGCTGAGCTCCATTTACTTTCGGATTAAATCGCCCCATAGCTTTCCTTGGCTTCTAGTTTCGTATTTGCAGTTCAACCCTGAGACCTTTATTTCGTGTTTGATACTCTCGTTTTCGATTGCTAATATCTCTTGGTGCATGGGACAACGTAACTTGAATTGATTGGCCGTTAAGGAACTCCTCCGAAGTGTCGCATCAGGCACCGGATTGTCCGGAGGTCAACGGAGTGAGATCTTACAGTCCTACCTCCCGATAATAATGTCATGATAGCCAATCTTTGAGAATGGCTTCTTAGGGTCGAGAGGTACATTCTGTGGCACATCATGCTGCTTCAATATTTCGTCAGACTGGATCTGGAATAAGGTGCTTGGAAAAACCTGTCCGATATCAGTGATAAACGACACAAAGACAGTATTGCCAATTCACGGATCCAGACGTAATATTTGGAGGGAGACTAACAAGACAAGGAGATGGCGTGGGGGCGGAATGCATGCCTAATTCTCTGCACTCGGATGGTGGCAATTCCAGCACTGTTCGCCAGATTAGCACGACTAGCCTAGGACTACCAAATAGAAGTATACATAGTGGCCATCCAGTCGTCTGCCCACCAAGAATATAGCTTCAGCCCAGGTGGGGATATATGTCATTGGGAACTCTTTCTCCCTCCAAACAAATATGGGCGGCATCCATGAACAACGCCCGTTGGCTTTAGTCTAATGATTTGAATAAGGTGGCATGAGTATATGTGATAATGTGCGCTTCCCTAATTATCCCGCGCCCTTTCAGGGCTCCGAATTGCTTACGGTGCTGGTAGCTCAGAAATGAATGGCGCCGGATCCGCGAGTTCATGGGGTCGATCTCTCGGGTCTGATCCGTGGAACTCAGCTGGACCTTTGATCGCGCTGTCTCCATGAACCTCGACAGATTGGTTTCCACCAGCACCTTGGGACTGGGCTAGGGATCCGTATAGCTGTGCCGACTTATCATGACTATCTTGGCCCTGTGACTGCATCTCTATACCCTTATGTTTTTTCACATTTTTCTTGTGGTTTAACCAAAGTAGGAAACACACGGCAATGATAGCCGCAAGGCCAACCACCCCTCCAATCACACCACCGACTATAGGGCCCACTGGTGTAGAGGAGCTTGAGGGACTCGATGTTTTCATTGCAGTTGATGTTGATCCGGTTGGTGTATAACCGCTCGCGCCATTTGCAATTGATTGCAGCAAATCATCTGCGACCCATGTTGTAGATATTGCAGAGACCCACTTGATGGGTGACGTAAATGGCATAGCAAAGCCTATGCTCTGCAAAGTTGAGTTGTGTGAACACGCGAAGTCGTTGACCTCCTGTACAAGATGAGTCTGTGTCGCACAGGCTGGAAGGTCCGTCTCAGTACACCACAAGGCAAATGGATCCGAGATGGAAGCAAGGGACGGGGTAGCGCTGATAGCGTCTCGGTCGTAGCAGACAGTGTTGAAGTGGCAATCTTGGTTATCGTTCGCACAACAGCCAACCATTCCGGGCCAACGTATGTTGGACGCATGGAAAACACAATTATCATTATTGGGACAGTTTACTGGATGCCCTATGTAGATATAAGAATACGCACAATTAATGTCCTGTACAAAGTGCCACAATAATGAAGGATAACAGTACCTTGGAGTGGTCCTTCGTCCATAATCCAACCGCATACACTAGCTGGTGCATGGGATGTGGACCAAGTTTCATAATTTCTCCGGTAGAACGAACGACGAATTAAATTATGAACCTCGTTATCAGCAGAAGGGGAAGTTGGCTGAGGAGCGTCTAGTATTGGCGTCCTGGGGATGGCTGCAGTTGGTGTGGGAGTGGGACAACTGACAGCTTGGACAAGAGGAAGAACAAATGGTAGGGCATACCACATGATTGAATGGAATCCACTCATGTTATCGATGGTAGTGGTCTGGAATGGAAAACGTTGTAGCATGCGGAATCATGTGGTTTCTCATTCTGAGGCAACATTGCGCCTTATATAGCCTAGAGCTTATGTATTACCCCTAACCCAGCTGTCGAGAGTCTTTGTGGGTATTGCATCTTACACTGGGGTTAGGGGTGGAAATCGAATACCGTACCTTACCGTACCTTATCACCTAACGACCGGTCCCACTTTGACCGACTTTCTTAACATTTTCAAAAAACCAATATCTCTAGTTCTCTACCATTATGGCTAGACTTCCGCATAACCCAACTTGGGTCGAAGATCTCGACGCAAAAACCAACCCAGCCTGGACCCGGGTTAAACTTCTCTAATCTAGAGCTAACCGGACCTAATACTGGGCCCCTAATAAAATCTAATAAAATTTAACGTTTATATAATTTTAATTGTAAAGCTACTTACTTAGTTATTAAAATATAATACTATCTTTTATATTTATTCTAAATTATACGAATTATTATTAGACTGCGGTAGTATCTGTAAAAATATAAATCTACAATAAAATTAATTAAAAGAAAATAGAATTAAAAAAAAAGAAATATTAAATTATAAAGAATAATAAATAAGCACGGCTGCTCAGTTTGGCAGCGCGGCGCTGCCAGCACCGACGTCACCTTGACTGGAACTTCAAAGCAGCTGCCGGCGCTGGCAGTTTATGGCCCAGATCCTGTAGTACTAGAGAAGGCAGGTATTAAGATCGAGGGTGACACTGGCGCATTAGACACGCTTACATCTCTATTTCATCCAGGGGACCCGAATTTTAACATTGTCACTCCGTAAGGGAACTCTAAGATAAATTCCTTAAGACTATCAATGGGATAGTCGCGGAGTTGTTTTAGTTAATATGTCTTCTCTTTAAGAGTATGACTCCTTATTAGGTGTATTCCGTTATGTTTCTTTGAGAGAATGAGATAGTTCGAACACGATCCGATTCTTTGCAAAGTTTGCATCCAAGGGTAACCCTCACATATATCTAATAGATATCTATACTTTCTGGGATGCCCCGATCTTAATACTCCTGGATCGCAGTATAAATAGTCGTGATGTACACTCGCACTCGCATTCAACACCAGCATCCCACTCATTCCACGGGCTTCCACCAAGATTATCCTTTGAAGCAGCTGCTTTCAGCTTCTCGCCACTTGCGAATTCTATCATGCAGTTCAACGGTTATAAGAGCGCCAACCGCTATTGCACCCTCGATTGCCCTGGTTGTCCCAACTGCCTCATAATGTCTTCTTCCAAGAGCAGTGGAAAAGGCAGCTACTATTACTCCAAAACCGAGACTGTCATCATGAAGGGTGGCTCTCCCGAAGAGATTGAGGATATCAAGGATAGAGTCAGCCAGCTTTCTATTGCCAGCTCTTCTAGATCTCGCAATTCCTGTCGCAAGCCCGCCAGCACCGTCAACGGCTGGCTCGAGAGCTTTGACGAGGATGAAGCTTTTCGCTCCCATCACGATGACCAGTTTCTTTTGCCTTCTCCGACTCTCCCTGGCACTCGGTCTACCATGTCTGGTCGCTCCAGCGGCCCCCATCGTCCTAATCGAGACCGTACCCTCGAGAACGACGACGCCCGCACGGTCATGACTGTTAACACCATCACTCCCTCCGAGAGCGCCAGCGTCGCCTCCCAATCTACTCGTACAACGCACCGCCGGGCCTCTCACCCTGGACGCCCTGATCCTCCCAGCCGAGTCCGTTCTCATCACAGGAGCATGCCCGCCTACGTTGATGACACCAGCACCATCCGTGGCGCTAACTACAAGGGCTATACCCGCGTGACGCCCCCGCATCGCAGCAGCGCGAGCCAGGCTCTTACCCGAGCACCAAGCGCGCCCAGTCACGTATCCAGCGATCGCAGGGGATCTCGCAGCGAGATCTCCCGTCGAGATGGCCCTCCCGCTCTTCGTGGACCGAGCGAGGCTAGAAGCATGGCAACTCGCTATCACCGCGACGATACTCGATCCACCATATCTCGCGGTTCTAGCATGGTCAGTTCTCGTCATAGTGATGCCAGCGCAGTGTCTCGCTGTGTTGTTCCTCGCGTGAATAGCATGGTTCATAACATGGGCCCCAGTCCCAGTCGCCGTGGCTCTCGTGATCCGCGCAACCATAGAATGTAGGTAATCGCGGGCAGTGATTAGTTATGTCATTGTCTATCAGATAAAAGAAGGAATGTAGTTTGCTTGTTGTTGGTTGGTTGATTGCAAAGACTACTTTACTTGGGAGTCGAGTCCCATGTAGAAGATATGATATGCTAAGATAAAAGAACGGCTTTTGATGGATACTTGAAACAACTAGAACAATATATGTAGCGCTCTAAGTCGTATTTAAAGTACTTGGCTCGTTGTATTAGAGAGCAAGCCATCCTGAAGATGTGGAATTGTATGGCAGCATGCTGTTATCAGTATAAATCGCAGTTTAAATATTTACATTCAAATGAGTTTTACATCCTTGAACAACATATGTACCGTAATGGGTAGGACTTACCTACCTATCCCACGGAGCTGGAGCTAAAATCCCTACCCGTGGTACTCCCATGGCGAGGTCGACTGACCTGGAATATCTACGGGTTCCAGTGGATACCGTTGTGAGGGCAGCACATAACTTACAAGGGCTCCGTGTACTCACGGACTATTTAGTATCTACCTACAGTACCAGTCGCTCCTGGATTAATATAGGTTGCTTAGTAAATAGTTTTAGAGGAATCAAGTTTAATGTAATATGAGGATTAGATTTCTAGGAATGCTGAGCTAAGCCCAGCTGCTAAAGTGAAGCCGAAACATGGGATGAATAAGACAGTAAGTAAACAAGACGGATTATGCGCACAAGTAGCTAATGGACCGATAGCCCCAGCATTCATACCGGCCCATCGGCAGCCTTTTCCAAATCATCCCCATGAAGCTTTTTCCAACTGCCAAAGCATCCAATGGCTGTGGCCATGCCAAATGCAGCAATAGTAATTGCAAAGACAGCTTTCAGTCCGATGACATAGGAGGCGATGACATGAGGCACTTGAACACCTGTAAATACTTCACGAATCTGCGTCGCGCCGGTTTGCAAAGCCGTTGCAGCATCAATCTCAGGGCTTCGGCTGGCGAGAGCTTTGATAAGTTGATTATTGAAGGAGCATTGGGCGGCGGACAGGAAAAAGGCGCCACCAACAGTCATGAAGACTTTTTGAATTAGAAACTTTTGTCTGGCTTATAGAAGGGGGGGGGGATGCGAAATACCCACAGTTGATAATGCCGGTGACCTGGGACAGGTCTGCTGGGAGGGCATGGAGTTGACCGTTTGAAACCGCAATCTGCATGGACCAGCCAACACCGAGCCCGAGAATAATTTGGAATCCGATCCATTGGCCCATGGGGGTATGAGTGTCCATTGTATAAAATAGACCAGAACTGATTGTGGCTAAAAGTCCGCTGGTGATCCAAAATAACGGCACACGGCCGATCTTTGAGAACGCAGCCCCGTGTATTAAAGCTGTAATTGTTAAAGGAATGATAAGTGCGAGCAGCCTGACTCCAGATTCAATCGGGCTGCTATTGTGAACACTTTGAAAATATATGGGGAGGTAATAAAGGACTGTTAGGTATGCGCCAATGAAGAAGAACATGTACAAGGAACCGACAAAAACATAATGCTTCATAAACTAGTTGGGCATATTCTCTCTGTGAGCTGAGCATGATTGCACTTGGAGGGAGTGTTACTTACCAGCCGGACAACGATCATCGCACGATCTTTCTGGAGGATCTCCCATGCGATAAATGCAGCGAGAATAGCAACGAAGCCAACTAGTAGCCCGACTACCGTGCTACTACTCCACGGATGAGTCTGGCCGCCGTACTGCAGCGCTAGAATAAATGAAGTCAATAGGCTTATCATGAGAGCTACGCCCACGAAATCCATTTGCAACACCTTCTCTCTGAGCGTGGCTTGGGCGGGAATGGCATTGCTGGGAGTTTTGAAGAAGAAGATAATCACCGCAGCAAGGGCTCCAATAGGAAGATTGATGTAGAAGCACTGCGAGGATGTTAGAAGTAATAGATTGACAGGCAGAATGCTTTGACAGCACTATCATACCCAGCGCCATGAGATAGTATCGGTGAAAACGCCTCCTAAGAGGGGTCCGACCACCCCTGAGATCCCGTATGTGACTCCTGTATACCCCAGGACCTGAGGACGCACCTCCGGAGCGGCTATAAACCCGATAATCGTAAATACCCCAACCGCGACACCACCGCCTCCTATGCCAGCAATCGCTCTGCCAACGATAAGAGCCGTAGGCATTTTTGCTAGCCCGCATAACAGGCTTCCGAGTTCAAAGAAAAACATGGCGATCAGGAACCATCGTTTGATAGGGAGATATTTGTAAACCTTGCCCCAGGTCGATTGGAACCCGGCAAAAGTCATAAAGTATGCCGATCCGTACCACGAGACACTGTTGATATCGTGGAACTCATCTGTGATTCTGGGGATGGCCGTTCCAAGGATCGTCTGTGAGAGCCACAACCAGCAGCTTTCGATCAGCTTTGCAACCATATGATACATGGGAAGAGAGTGTTCCTACATTGTCCAGTGTGACCAGGAACATGGCTAGCATAAGTGATACGACAACCACAGCTAGACGAGTACCTCGCAGATACTCATCAATAGGAGGAGTCTCCCTTTCTCGGGCCCCCATTTCCGTCACGGTCGACGAGCTCTGCATACTAGGGGAACGTAGGTTCATGGAGCTGAGAGGTGGACAGGAAGGAGACGGTTGCGGTAGGGGGGACTTGTCAGTAGGGTTGTCATACGTGGTGGCATCCACTGCTTCTTTGTAAGCAAGCTAGTTGTCCCTATACGGCAGTTGGAATGTAATGCACACAAAAGGGGGATAAGTGGAATAACACGGCAAGCCATTGGTACATTGTACGGAAAAAGCAAGGACAGATCTACCCTTAGTCGGCTTCTACATCAGGGAATCATAATAAACTTTGCTGTCTGCGAACTTCTTGCCCTGGCTTGTCTATGAGCTGCAACTCAACCAGCAGTCATGCCCCTAGCGTGTAAATACAGATCCGTTTAATGCTTCGATAGGTTCCGCCACCTTACTTCGCAAAAGGACCCGCTGAAATACTAACATCAACTGCTTATTCACGATATGCAAGGGTCGCTCGCCCTTCAGATGGGCATATTTACCGAGCCAACGGGATTAGTAGGGGTCTGGGCATACAAAATCACACACACATACACACGCACGCATGCAAGCATAGATATATATATTGTCACAATATACACATAAGCAAGGTGTCAAGAGCCTGCCATCTTTCATGCCTACCTCCATTTTGTGGGAAAAGCCAAAAAAAAGAAAAGGAAAGAAAAAAGAAAAGGAAGTCCGAAGTCCCCCCTCATCTTGCAATATCCGCATTACAAATAATCAATATGACAACTGGAGGGGTTTATATCGCCACACGGGGAGCCTCTGGAATCGGTCTCGCTGTCGTTCGAAAGCAGCTGAACCTCGCCACCACGGTTCACCTCATCGATGTCCAACAACCCGTGAATATTTCCGTCGCTGATAAGCAAGCCGGCCAATTGCACCTCTATCTAGGGACTGACGTTTCCTGCTCTCCGAACATGTCACCAAGGTCTTCGGCAGAATCACCGATCGTTCCTCGCGAATCGATGGCCTGGTCAACTGCGCCGGGATTGGACCTCGCGAGCCGAGCCTGCTGGAGAGCGACGAGCAATTCCGACGGATTATGGCGGTAAACGCAGAAGGGGTCTGGAACGCAGGCACTGCGTATCAATGGTCAGGTAGTTCCGGTAAATGGGAATTGATTTAAAATACTAAGATGATGCCGTGGAACTTCATTCTAGGACCAGGGTGGGAATAACGTATGACATCCAATATAAATACCTCATCTAAGCGTCCCACATGTAAATAGAGTAATCCGCAGGAATGTCGGAGTGCAGGCAGACCAAAAGCAAGTACTATCCACTCCTCACAGCATCCAGCAAGGAATTTGGACCATCACGCCGCCGTCGGACACGCATCCCCACATTTGGGTTAGATCTGAAAGAGAAACCGGAACTCATGGGAGATGTGTAAGCACCATCAGCCACGTTCAAATCATAGTCCAGTAGAATATGCAGGAGGATAATCTTGATCTCCGCCACCGCGAAGAACCGACCGGGGCAAGCATACTTGCCAAGTCCCCACGCCAGATGCTCCGGTGTAGGAGTCACTGCTTGTAAGTTTCGGTGATTACCAGAAACCTGTTTCAATCGTAAAAATCTATACGCGTCAAAGGCATCTGGGTCGTCGTAGACCGTTGGATCCCACATGCGCGTGGCAGACACAATCACAGATGAGTCTTTGGGAATGCTTGTGCCATCGGACAAGGTGACCTTCGACGTAGTCACCCGCTGCATAGCGGCTAGTAGAGGGTTATTATCTCTGAAGCGTGTGTGCGAGGAGGACAACAAACTAACCTATCATCGGGGGCTTGAGTCGCATGCTCTCTTTTATTGTACTATCCATTAGTTCGAGTTGATTGAGCCCAGAGACTGTCAAACCTTCCCTCCCAAGGACAGATGAGGCCTCATCCCGGAGTGCGTCAACCAAGCTCTTGTTTTGATAGATATCATAAACGAGTTGAGTTAGCGTTTCGGTTATATTATGAATCCCAGCGATGGCAAGAGCTAGTTGTGCCATAACAGGATGATGAGGACACTTCTCTTGCCCGTGTTCCTCCACCCACTCCAGGGCATCGTTGTATTGAGGAACACTCAGGCCGTTTTCTTTCGCCGTTTGCTTGCATCGTCGTCGCTGTTCTAGGACTGGCTCGATGATTCGGCGTGCCGTCTCGACCTGCGCTTGTACCTTGCGACAAGAGGGTAAGAGCTGTGCCAGTAGCGGCCGCAGGACTGCAGGCCACCTCCGAAGGGCCTGGGATGCTTTGTGTGACTCGACCGTATATTCCACCGTAATCCGGAGCCAATTCGGATCGCGGCAAAGAGGCTCCCCAAGGAATGCTCGTGACGATAGCTGGGCAGTGATGGCTAATATAGAAGGCTTGAGACGCTTGAGGCTATGCCATTCTATGTGATTACCTCCAAGTTAGTCACACTCCGTCTACGCCGTCTGTCCGTAGGTTGTGCCCATTTGGCCTTACCTGAACTATCTGTCCACTCTCTACCCAGTACCATTGCAGTTTCGTCAGATACGGGTCGAAACATGCTTTCTAGAGCCAGGGTGTTAGCCGAAATATCAGTATCTGCGTAAAGCAGCCACTAAAGCACGATGAAGGTTGAACCTTACCGAAGTCTTGGGTAAGTTTGGAGCGAATGAGCTCCGCAAAGAACCTGTCATATCCCGTCATTACATCAAACGGCTCGAATCCCTTGATATTGGCGTGAAAGCGCCGGGCGATAGAGCTGCTCAGGCTGAAGTCGGAGCTGTTACGAACTTCCTTCGCAAAGGTGGGAGCGAGAATCACTTGATATCCATCATTGGTGAGAATGCGAAACACTTGGAACTACAAACGTCCCGTCAGTCGCTCTCATTAGGGAGAATAGAGACCGGGGAGCAGGGAGCAAGAACCTTCTTCAGACCATTTTTGACCAGGTTTGGGGCATCCAGAAGAAACCGGTGGATTGCTTTGTTGTGGCCAACCTCCAGTGCTTTCCGGGGATTGACAACGGGGATTGCATTTAGGCTGTAAATGAAATGCAGCAGAAAGGCTCCTACCACTAATAGGCCAATTGTGATGGATTTGTCCGTCCAAGGAAGAATATCAGCGGGGAAGCTAAATCTTCCACTTTGGAAATAGTCCATGATAACCGCCCTTTACTGGAGCGGATCAAGTGGTATCAAGGCTATAGAGCAAATAATGTATAATATGTTTTCAAGTAATGAAGGATTCGGGGGTGCCGTTGGAGAATGTGAAGAGTGGAATTGGATTTAATGAATCACGCCGGCCAGTCTCTAAATAATATACCATAATATCATTCGCCAAAGAGCTTCATGCCTTTACTCGGAGAGGAGGTGGTAGACTTGAACTAGAGGGGCGGTTGGGATTACATGCCTCTGACCCACCATGATGTACGTTATAGATGCAGCCGGTTAGGTATTTACGGTAATTTTCTGCATAGGTTGCCGGGATTTCGTAAAAGCGCTTAGGGTCCCACTGGTACGTACATCACCCCCTCACGTTTTGCATGCCAGGGGGTGTACTCGGACTGGGCGGCGGTAGTCTTCTTCCGCATGACCCAACTTGGGTCGAAGATCTTGACCTAAAACCTAACCCAGCTTAGATCTGGGTTAAACTTCTCTATCCCGGAGCTAATCTAGATCTAATACTAGAGTTCTAATAAAATCTAATAAAATGGCCCTCGTCTTGATCAGGCTTGGTTCCTTCCAATCACAATGATGGGGGTGGTCCATCTCGAACAGTTCTCCTGACGTTCAGCCAAAGATCCGGTTTATCCCACACCACGTAAGTCTTCGCTTGATCCCAATGACTGCAACTCTCGTCCATGGTTAGGTCGAAGTGCCAAAGCAACATTGCCAAAACGGTGCGCATTTCAGCGTAAGCAAGGCTGTTGAACAACTCGTCAACATGATAGGCGGGAACAGGTAGAGGCACCACGGTCAGGTTTAGATGATTCGGACTCACTTTTTCCCAATACACGCCTTCGGCCCATATGAAAAAGGCTGGAAGGCATCGCGCCTATCATAACTGAACTTGGCGGGTTGGAGCCATCGATCGGGAAGAAAACCGTCCGGGATAGCAAAGTTCTTCGAGCTACGATACGCGGCATAATGTGCCACAGAAACAGAAACCTGGCCGTTAGATCAATCATTAATTCATCGAGAAAAGTGAGAGAAGGAAGATAGATGATAGGATCTCTCTTACACCTCCTGGAACGTAACTCCCATTGATTACGGCTCCCCCGTCAGGAACCAGACGCGGATTTATAGACGGCGCAGGAGGAAATAAGCGGAGACTTTCCTCGATTACTGCATTGAGGTAGGGCAGCCTGCTGGTGGTCATAAATCCGATCTCATCCCTGGAACTAAATTCGCTTCGCACTTCGTTGACCGTGTTTTGCAACCATGCAGGATGCTTCTGGAGGTAGAAGATAGACGCTAAAAGTGCAGTTGCCGTTGTTTCGCTACCTGCCTGGATGATTAGGGTAGCGTTAGCCTCGATCTCAGGCAGCCGCATTCCCCTCTCGTCGTTATGCCTCAGGATAAAGGTGATGAAGTCGGGCCTCTGGGTTTTCTGTCCCAACCTCTTGTTTAGTGTCTCTCTTCCAAGCTGATAGTGCAGCACGCGTTGTCGCATTAGGGTCGGTGGCAACAGCTTTCTTATAAAAACTGCAAGAGATGGGTACACTGAAAGTGTGCGGAGGAACACTCCAGTCTTGATACTCTTGAAGATCATGGA
This sequence comes from Aspergillus bridgeri, assembly GCA_027569665.1. Lineage (NCBI taxonomy): Eukaryota > Fungi > Ascomycota > Eurotiomycetes > Eurotiales > Aspergillaceae > Aspergillus > Aspergillus bridgeri. The sequence continues at coordinate 52,827 of JAPDKQ010000033.1, forward strand.
CACCCATGGATGGTATTCCGAACCCTTTAAGCACCCAAATGGTTCGCCAAAAGCCAAATCACCGATAATGTCGAATGTGAGGAAGTTGAGCCATTCCTTCGCATTGACCTTGGTACCCGTATCAGCATAAGAGCCAAGCTGCTGGATGAACTGATCAATATACGACATGATCAGAGATTCTTGTTCCCGTAGCGATCTCTCAGAAAAGGCATGAGAAAGAAGACGCCGTTGTCGAGCATGATCTGCCTCATTCGCATTGATCATGTGCGGACTGGCCCCTTGGGATGCTGAAGAGTGATATTCCGGGTCCCGAATAAATACTAGGTCACCTTGTCGTCGGTGACCATAGATATCTTGCCATGCCCGGGGACAGCTATAGGTGAGTGCATTGGGTCTGATGCGTACCACCTCACCATACGTATCATGGAGCTCTCGGAGACGGAGGTGCAAGTTCCCCGATATCCACCAGGTGACATAAGGGAGATTGCTTATCGCCGCCAACTTCGGCCCTGGGTAGTCACTCAGGGGATGGAAGATCGTTCGATAAGCAGCACGAGCGAGGGAAAATGCCACCTAATGGGGGTTACTCCCTGGGATTGCGAGAAAGGCAGCACAATAAGTGAATTTAGCACATACCCCAAGCAAGAAAATGGCGAATCCAGTTATCATGACGAACAACCCAGATTATTCCAATACACTGAGCAGAAGGCCTTTCTATTGAAAGGCGAGGAAAGAGGGGCAAGTGACTGTACAATCTTGATCGGACAAAGGTTTGCCACAACGGTGATAGATGGGCCTTTGCCTCTACACAGGTTAAAAGGAGCTCACTAGCTGATAAACACAGGCTTTACCACAATCAAAGCAAGGGATTATCCTATGTGCCATGGAAGTGTGATAGCCACATACCTCAGGCCTTCTCCTTACGCTGTATCCCTTTTGATATGCATTTTTACAAATTTCTAACCCTTGGCAGCTGCCTGCATATGGTATCTTCGCATGAAATTAATAATACATCATTTTGTTTGCAGACGTGTGCAGAGCGTGTTAGATGGTGTGTAACATGTGGTATGTAACCCAAATCCAATAGCCGTAATATTTAACCGACCCTGACTAGGCTGCGGCAAATCCGCATCCGCGGATGTCAAAGTCATACCGCCAGCCATGTAGCCGAAATCATTTCCTGTTGCATTCTTTTGTTTACAACGAAGATCAAAATTCATCACGATGGTAGTGCACTTCTAGGGATAGCCCCAGGTAAGCATTGAGTTGCGTGAGGGGACAAGTGGTCAGGACTTCAAGAAAAAGATTCTGTAGAGGAGGTATAACCCAGTGGCATGTGATACAGTTCAATCCATTTCACAGTTACCTTAGGAAGCGTACAGCATTAAAAGGCCAGCAAACTCCTTCACACTGGGCCAAGTCTGTGTTATATTATAATTCTCTTTCTGCACTGTCTTCCCCTGCAAATGACTACGTTTGAAGCTATCATAGTCGACTTGGGCCAGGTCCTCTTCACCTGGACAGCGTCAGAAAAATGTAAGATTTCACGAAAGACCTTCGGTCAAATGTTAACCACAAAGGTCTGGCACGACTTCGAACGTGGTTTCTGCTCGGAGTCTGAGTGCTATAGTCAACTCGCAGACCGCTTTACTGTGTCGTCGTCCGACGTAGCGGAGGCATTTTCGCGGGCATCCAACTCCGTGCAAGAGGAAGTATGTTTCAGCCAATTTCTGCGAACCATCAAACAGGCCAATCCGGGACTTCAGGTGGTAGCCCTTTCCAACACACCACCCCCGGTATTCGCTGCGCTACGCAAGAAGCAGGCTAGCTGGGACGTTTTCGATCGCATCATTACCTCGTCGGATGTCGGCAAGCGTAAGCCAGACATTGCTATTTACAAGCACGTCCTCGAGACGCTCAAGATTATACCACAGAAGTTGATTTTTGTTGATGATCAAATCGACAATGTCATCGCCGCTGAATCGATGGGCATCAGTGTCATTCTTCACCGGAGCGCCGCCGAAACTAGACGGGTTCTCCAAAATCTTCTTGGAGATCCTGTTTCTCGTGGATGGAATCTCCTGGAGGCCAATCGAGGCCGCCTACTCAGTGTTACAAATACTGGTGTTTTCATCAAGGAAAACTTTGCGCAATTGCTGATCTTGAAGTCTACAGGTCGACCGTAAGTACGGGCCCAGCGCATTGACTATGGAATACTGAAAATGTACAGTGACCTTGTGAGCCTGCAACCCGGCAAGCAGACATGGAACTTCTTTATTGGTGTGTGGAAACGCTCATTTGTGTGAGATCAAGCTCCTTTCTGACCTATACTGTAGATGGAGCTCTTTTGACGACGGAGACGTTCCCCGATGACCTTGATACGACCTCGCTTGCCATGAGTGTACGGGGACCACCTCCAGGGTTCGATATCAATATCATCCTCGACCGGATGTTGGCCACAGTGAATGGAGATGGTATATTGCAGGTACGACTGGTCGCTATCCATTAATCAAAATCATGATTAGCTCACTGACCGCAACAACGCCAAAAGGTCTACTTCGACGAAACACGGCCCCGCGTGGACCCTGTGGCCAGTGTAAACGTGCTCAAACTTTTCTATCGTCATGGTAGAGGCCAAGAAGTAGTGAAAACCCGCGACTGGGTCACGAATGTTCTGTACCACCGCGCGTACCTGAACGGTACACGGTACTACTCGAATGGTGAAAGTTTTCTGTATTTCCTCAGCGAGCTGTGCTGGAAAAACCCAACGGCAAGGGACCTGGACCTCATCCGCCAGCTCCTTCGGCAGCGCGTGCAGGAGAGAATCGGGACGGGGGGGGATCCCTTGGAGCTGGCGATGCGGCTGCTTACTTGTCGTGCTCTAGGCATCTCCGCCGATCTCCAGCAAGACCATGATCGCCTTCTCTCCTTGCAATGCGAGGATGGCGCATGGGACGAGGCATGGATTTATCGCTACGGGTCATCAGGCCTGGAAATCGGTAATAGGGGCTTGACCACCGCCATGGCCATCGAAGCCATCCAGCAACATAAAGAAATGCGCCAGACCAAGGATTCTGCCAACGCTGTTCCCAATAAGAGTCCCACCTCGCGGGATTCCGTGACATCTCTGCTGATTCTAATCATAATAGTTCAATGGGCTATGAGCCTTGAAATGGCTTGGCTGCATGTCTCCTCCAAGTTCGGACTACCTGGTCTTATCTAGTTAATCACTTCCTCGAATTTGATTTCCGTCAAATCTACAAGCCAGCAATGGCTACTCTATCATCAATTCATCAAGGCGAGATATTTCTGTTTACTCGTAGGGTTGTTGAGTGTGCCCAGCACTTAATGGAAGTATTAAACTTGGTTTGTTGAGCTGTATAGTAAAACAACAACAGCAAACGTTTTGAAAGCTACAAGCAGAATGAGAATTAGAGTATTCTATGGATGTTAATTTATACTCACAGCAATGGCACTGAGTACAAAGCCTCCCCGAGAAGCCGTCCTGATCCTGGTGTAGTAGGCTGCAGTTTATCCTGAATTACATTATATAACACTATGGGTTTAGCTCCTTGCTAACTCTCCGGAGTAAGACGTCGATATCCTTTTCCGTAGCATCCATAGTCGACTCCAAGACTCTCTGATGACAAACATCTTTAATGCGGATTTCTGGCGCGAAAGAAGGTGGGATGAGAATTGGTCCCTCCTGGCGGAACTCCCACCGGGCTGAATCTACCCCCTTCCCTACCTTTCCTCGAGTATCTCGGATATCGAGCGCCCAGAGCATCCGTGGGATGATGGTAGACAGGGATTCGGTCACCAGATGGCTGCCTGTACACATTCGACGCCCAAACCCGAACGAGGCAGGGGTACGAGACGGGTGTTCCAGCCAGCGTTCTGGTTGAAAGCACTCCGGATCTGCCCAGGTACCAGGGTTCATTTCCATCGCGTATTGATTGGCGATAAACATGGTGCCCTTGGAAAACCGGTAGCCCATGTATGTGTCATCCTCCGTTAGGCAATGCGGCATCGCCCAACTGGTTAGTGGACGCCAACGCAACACTTCTTTGATGAACGCGTCGCAGTAGGTCAAATTGGCCATGTCGCTGATGGCTGGCAGCCGGTCTGGCCCGACGACTCGGTCGAGCTCTCTCTGTGCGGTGCGAACAGGCTCCGGGTGGAGGATCCAGGCTATCAGGAAGCTTTGCAAGTAGATCGTGACGATATCCACTCCCGCCTGATAGAGGCTCCCGAACACAAAACCCAATTCATGGTCGGTGATGGCACCGATGTCCTTGAGTTGCTCCGTATACTTCACCCAATTCCAAGAGCCTGTTCGGCGGGCCGCGGCGATGCTGGTCCCGTTGACTCGGACGGCCTTCTCATGGATCTGATTGCCAAACTTCTTCCATGGCGCCATCCACGAGGGGACACACTTGAGTAGAGGGAATGAGTCCACCCACCAGGTCCCAGTGGCACTGGCGTCGATGAATGCCTTAGAAACCTCCTGGACCTCCCTCATATGCGTCGATCTCATCGTGGTGATTGGAGCTCCGAAGGCGAGCGTATTGATCAGACTGGCCTGGAAGCGTGCGAAGGCCTCCCCGATGTCCACGCCAGCAAGCAGCTCGTGCAACAGCTTTAGGCTTTCCACCTCTTGGATTTCGCGATAATGCTTGACGGCTCGGGGACCGATGAAAGCCACGTGAAGTCGATTGTGAGCTTTCCATTTCGGTCCATATGGTAGGAATATGGTATGGTCCCCTTTGGACATGATATCGAGAGCCATCGTGAAATGGGGGCGTGTGCTGTAAATCCGCCCTCGTTTGCTGAGGAGGCCATTAGCGATGTTCTGATCACCAATCAGGACGACAGGCCGACGCCCAAATTTCAAGGTAAGCAGCGGACCACAGCGTTGATGCCATTGCAAGGAGTCTTTGACCCAGGTATCGCCGCGAAATTGATGAAGGTTGCCTATGAACGGGAGGGGCTTCAGAGGGAAAGGCGGTAATGATCGCAGTGACGATGCCGGCCCCAGTAGTAGCCAAGCAGTACCTATTCCAATGGCAAAGACAATACAGAGGGCGAGAAACAGTTTATTCATAGCTGCAAACCTTTCCACAAAGTATACCATTACTGCTCCTGTCATTCAAAGACCAATTCTGAATCCGTAATTCCTGTTGGCCCAGGTCCCTGGACACGGACTTCGCTAGAACAGGGCATTTATCTCCAGAGAAACAAACATCGAGAAAGAAGGGGCGAGAAGAGACAACCAGACAGTGGAGTAGTCGAAAACAATAACAGCACCTGACCATCGCAAGTAAGGATTATCAGTGTACGCTTTCATGCGTTACCCTGCGAGGGGGTGCAGGGGCCCTTAAGACGATCATCGGTGTTCACCTCACGAGATTACTACCATTATGCTAGTCACCCTTGCATTCAACCGTCGGTGGTGGGATGCTAATGATCATGAGTATCACCACTCATCTGGGGTCCTATGAACTTTTGCATCCAGCTGGGAATATTCCGTAGAAGGATACGATTTACGAACACTCCCACCGCGAGCAGCATGATCTTTTCGCACTCTGTCATAGTAAGAGAGGGAAAATGGTGAAGACAGACATGCACATTTTTACTAAAGAACAAATACTTTCTGAGATGTAGTTTCGAAATCCATTGGACTGTTTCCAGTATCTGCTGTTGAGATTCTGAGATCCCCCTTGGTGAGATGAGGCAAGTCCACAGTTCACCGGCTCGCCCAACTACTGCAATGCGTTTTCCCTGTCCAGACTCACAGCAACCCTTTCCTCGGGATCATATGTTCCTGCGAACTGTTGCAGTACGCTCGGTTCAGGGAGCCCAAGAACTTCTCGCGGGTCTTGGAGGTCGATCCATCCTCACATGGGGCTACTAGCACTTAAAACCCAGCGTTATTTGAATCCAAAGAGAAGGTTTGCGAACTTGCTCCAAGGGAAGAGGGAGGTATAGGTTTTCCGTCTGCAAATCACATCCCAGGTCAGTATAAGTATATATATATATTGGCTCGGTGTATTAGAGAGCAAGCCATCCTGAAAATGTTACCGGTGTATTAGGACTCTGAGCAAAGTGGAAGACTTGTCTGAATTCTTGCTTCTTCTTCTCACTTCTTAGATACATGAAAAATGTAGGAGATATGCAGCCCTTTTATGCAAAATAAGAACTGCAAACAATGCAAACTAACTAACGGAAGGTTCATTTCTTCTCTGAGTCATTGCGAGATTGCGTACTTCAATAGATGTGGAATTGTATGGTAGCATGCTGTTATCAGTATAAATTGCAGTTTCAATATGTACATTCAAATGAGTTTGTACATCCTTGAACAACATTACGTGCGGGCATGGTTTCAGGAACTCCGAGGATGCTCGCCAGATGGTGAAACAGCTTGCTATTGAGCATGAAGAAAAACTCCTCTCTCTACGGAATGACCTATTTTTGATAAAGTGCCAACCCCTCTTTCTAAGCACATGCGTACATATGTGAATGCGCTTGTGTGGATGGTTGCTGGAAACAGTTTGTGGAGTTCTACCTGTCCTCGTTACCATTATTAGCCGCAGAGGTTGAGATAATCAAGGAGTATCTGTCATCCAGTGAAGCTGCTATGCGTGATCAGAACTATCTATCTCTATAATTACTTGAGCCAATAGAACTGATTAATTATAGTAAAAAGAATATTGAAAGAAGGATCAAGAGAAGTATTAAGAGGGGAATTCTAATAATAATATAAATAATTTAACCACCTATTACTCTTTAAAGCGGCCGTTGGTTAGTTTAGATCTAGAAGATAGTGTCCTACTTAATAATATACAGATCTAAATAGAAAGGATTAGGCTGCGGCAGTATCTATAAAAATCCAAGTCCGCTCTATATCCGCTCCGTAGATTACGAAAAATGGTGATGCTGCCTGAGTCTTTAGCATGAACAGCTAACACTTTTGAGTGACTGGTACGTGGGAACTTGGTTGTCCCCGAAGTCAAAAGCATAGCCGTCTCCAAAATAAGGTCTACAAGTGTGTTACCGCAATAAATTTAAATAAAGTCCATGTTTTGTTCCAATTACAACCTCTTTGCCTAAAAGCGGACTGCTATCACCAATTAGAAAGCTAGCTATCACCAGTCGCAACCCACTCTCATGTCTCCCTCAACACTTCCAGACTATCCCGCACACCTTGTCAAAAAACAGGCTCCTCCGCACTGCACATTTCATTTCCTGCAAAACAAATCCCAACCTCAAGCATCATCAGTAGCCTCCACCACATCAGACTGCATGAGAAGCTTCTTTGGGGAACGTCTTTTCTTAGGACTGCCAGCATTGTCCGAGGCGGGGCGTTTAGTCGGGGTGGTAGGCGGGATCAGCTCGTCTCCAAGAGCATTGTTGGATTCAGCCTCCTTATCAACGGCCGCGAGCTTCTTGGGGCTTCTTCTCTTTCTAGGAGTTCCTGCCGCGCCATCGGCTGCGCCAGCCTTCATGGCAAAGGTGATGGTTCCCTGGCCCTTGATCCTGTACTTTGACAGATGCTCCTTGAGAGCTTTGGGGGTCGGCTTGTCGTCTCCGGCTGGGATTTACTGGATTAGAAAGTTTTCAGAAATGAAAGGTCTAGGAGACTCACGCCAGGCCTTGGAAATCTTGTCAAGGTCAATATGCATATCCTGAGTCTCGAACATGACTCTCAGCAGCTGTTTCGGCATCAGTAAATATATTTGATTGGAGGGAGCAGGGGGGAGGGGTACGGTCTGTTCGTTTTCCTGAGTCCAGCGCATTTTGAAACTGGCGAGAATGAAGTTCTGTGCTTTTTCAGGCTTAAGTTCGGGAATAGTAGATGTGCTGTCTAAGAATGGAGACAAGATGTAAATGGGAGGACGAGAAAGGATGAAGGAAAGGTAGAGAGGGAGGGGAGAGAAGGGAGAGAGAGAGAAGAAGAAGGGGGTAGCTTAGAGGGAGAGCATGGTACTAGTGTTATTCACTGGGAGCCCCAGCCGTGTAGGTCGATTAGTCGTTCTGATGAGGCAGAGTGTGTGTACTGTTAACTGTACAGTGACACTGACTGTGACAGTGACTGTCTTACTGTGGAAGGGCGAAGGCTTGGCAAGCAGAATGACTAAGGATCCGAATGGATTAGACCACTAAAATGATCGAATAAAGTAATTGAATTGACTATATTAAACGAATAAATTAAAGATATTAAAGACCTCTGTTCTATCTATCTAAGAGATCTATTTATAATGCTAGAATTACTTATCTATGCGAATCTCTAGAGCTTCAAAATAATGATCATTCCTAACAGGAATAAGTAATTATATTAAATAATTAATTAATCAATTATTTCAGGATGAGCGAGGCGATAAAATACCGGCTTAGTCATCTCCGTACTTTAACATATCCCCTTATCGTCTTACGAAGGTCAATTTTCTTTTATATTAATAATGTCAAGGTGCGGGCTGGCGGGGGTGGTAGAGCTGATGACAGGCAGGCGGGCAGGCAGGCTTCAGAGTAACGAATACTAGATTGCTACAGGGTTAAGCTATATATAGGCTGATAGATAAGACGTAGCTCGAAGAGCTATAATAGGATCTTAAGGTAGCGGGAAGATAGGAGGTGGTGCGGTCACGTGATTGAGCCAGTTAGTCATCTTTGGATCCGCACCGTGATAGTACGCCCCTTTTCTATGGCCGAGCTCCGTTAAGGCCGACGGGGGTCTGGCTTATCCGGGTATCTGCGGTGATAGTTACGGACGATTTATTCTATATATTCTAAATATTCAGCCGGTTCCACGGTTAGGTCTAGGTATTTTATCTATTTTATAACATATATTAGACGGGAACGGCCACGTCCCCAGCGGTCTTAAAAGGAGTTAAGAATATTTTCTATCTCCTATTCCTCGAGCCCTTCGACTTCTATATATAACGGAGGAGGTTAAACTTGGCCTGGTAGGGGGTTCGGGCTGGCCGGTATAAGTAGGCTAATATTAAATATAGGGTGGATCTTTATACTAGGCGGTAGTTCCAGGCGGTAGGTGTATAGGCTAATAACTTTTTTAATTCAATATAGGCCTAGTATATTCCAGTCGAGCTTCTTACTAGGACACAGGATCTTGATATATCGGACGTCTAACTATACTAATTAATTCTTTCTAAATTTTCTAGCAGGGCGGTGTTTCCGGTTAGTCTATTCGGCGTATTAAATTTAAACGGCTGCTATTTCCGCGCGGGTAAATTTAGTAATAGCTTATATTCTAATAGCGAATTATTTAATATCTCGGATAGTAGATCGGTTCCGTACACGGCTATTTTTTACAGATATTAGTTTAAAGCCCATACGGGGATAAAAACCGTAGTTTACAAAGAATGAAATAGTCTTAATAATATCTAAGTATATACCGTTTAGCGCGAACTTGGCTAGCGGGAACTAGGTATTTTAATTATCTTATAAATAGTTTATATAGACTTATAGGTATTATTCTATTATAACATTTACACGTTTAGTCTGGCCATCTATCTCGGGGTAGTATACAATTAATAATTTATTTATTATTTTAAGACGTTTGGTCAGGTATTTTCAGAAATCGGCGACAAACTAAGAATCTCTATCTAATATAACTATTTAGGATAGGCCGTGTAGTTTCCAGATATATTAGATATATATTATTACTATATCCTAAGCGTTGGCTATCGCGTTATAAGGAATTAGATATTGTATTTTAGTTAGTCTATTTACTACCACGAGTATGACGTCGTAGTCCTGGTTTTTAGATAGGTAAATAATAAAGTCTATAGATATATCTTACCACACGCGTTTAGATACTAGTAAAGGCTTTAGAATATCCTATTTCGCTTCTCGTAACGGGATAGTACGGCGGTATATATAACAGTTCTAAACTTATTAGGCCACGTAGTAGTATATATTAAGCTAGTAATATTCCCGAGATAGTAGTTCGTAAATTTAGTTTCTTCTAGAATATCCAGAAGCAGGCTTATCATAAACTAATTAAATTAGATTAGCCTTTAGCTAATCGTTATCCGGGATCTAAAGACGGTTTTTATAAAATAAGAAACTATCTCGCCTCTTATAAGCGGCTAAGATGATTTTCGGGTGACGGTTTTTACCTATAGCTAAGACTTTCTAGATTTCATAGATTAGATTATCTCTTTTATAAGCACCTCTTAAGTTAGTCTAAATTTCGGGTAATAATTATAAGTCTTATTTATTCTCAAAACTAACTCTTCAGCGGGATCAGGTAACCGGAACCATCAGAATAAAAAATTTTTCTAGTAATTTCGACCAGAATTAGTCTTCTAGTATTAGCTCTGGTTAAAAAAACAGGCTGGCTGGTTTAGGCGGATTAGGTAGATTACCTGATTCGGGCGGGTTTATTAGTTCAGGCGGATCAGATGGATTACCTGGTTCGGGCGGATCAGATAAATTAAGATTTTCGCGTTTTAGGACGGTCTAGCTCTAGTATAGTAGGCGTTTATCTTCCTTCTTAGGAAGGTCCTCTAACCTCCTAGTCAGGCTATCGGGTTTTATCCTATATTTTCCAGATTAGTAGATAATCTTAAAGTTAAAATAAAAAAAAAACTTAAACTATTAGGCTTAACGACAGTTCAGAAGCTTTATAAATATAAAGTATTCTAGATTATAATAATTAAAAATAATATAAATCGGGAACGGGGATTTTTTAAATTCTAAGCGCTATTTCTTAAAATAATAAATAATAGCTAGTAGTTCCTTATCATAGATCTCATAGTTATATTTAACGGGCGAATATTTTTTAGAGAAGAAGGCAACTAGATATAGTATATTATTATTACTATATTAAGATAATACTTTAATAAACACGTAGTCGGACGTGTTAGTCTCTAGAATAATAGATCGGGTTTAGTTAAATAATTATAATATAAGGATCTCTATAAAAGCCTTTCACAGATTATCTATAGTTATCTAATAAGCGGGTATCTATTTTTATAGTATATTCTTCTTAGTTAGGATAACTAGCGGTACGGTGATTCTAAAGAAATCTTAGATAAATTACTGATAAAAGTTACTAAATCTTAGAAAAACTTGCATGTCGGTTACACAGGTAGATATAGGCTAATTTATTATAGTCTTTATTTTATCTAGATCCATTCGGATGCCGTCGCGGCTAATAATTAGATCTAGAAACTTTGTCTCCGGTATTATAAATTCGTATTTTAATAATTTACTATAGAGGCCCGCGTCTTATAGTTTTATAAGAACGCGGCGGACATGTTCTGTATATTTAGAACGGATACGACTATAAATTAGAATATTATTAAGATAGGCAGTATAGAAAACGTTAAGGTAATCGTGTAAAGTATTATTAATATAGCGTTAGAAGATCCCGGGGATCTCTATTAAATTAAATAATATTATTAGAGATTTATAGAGCCCTATACGCGTGTAGAAAGCCGTTAGCTATTCCTATTTTTTTTTAACACGGAGATTATTAAATACGCTAATAATATTAATTTTAGTAAAATAATATATTCTCTTTAGATTATTTAGGATCTCTTTCACGAGCGGGAACGGGTAGCGATTTTTAATAGTAATTATATTTAAGGCACGGTAATCCACGCAAAAACATAGGTCTCTATTAGATTTCTTAATAAATAAGACGGGAAATACGGCAGATAAGGAGCTAGGGCGGATAAAGTCCTTTTATAGATTCTTTAACAGCTATTTATAGAGAGCTATTAACTCTTCTCTTAATATACTATAAAGCGGGCTAAACGGGGGTCTCTTTTCTAATTCTAGAATAATAGTATAATTATAATCTTAATACGGTAATAACTTCTTTATTTCTTTAGGAGAAAAGACATCTACAAAATCTTTAAATTCCTTAAATAGTTCAGATTTAGACTCATCCGATATATCTCTAATAGCGAAATTAATTTATTCTATAATTAGGACGTAGATCTAGTCCTCTCGGCGGGCATATACGGCGTAGGTGTTAAGTAAGACTTAGTAGATATCTTTATAGCGTAGGGGTACAGGAGCTTTTAGATTCTCGGGTCGGGCTTGGACCGGGATATTATATAGGGCTCGTATCTTTTTAAGGCGTCCTGGGATATTACAGTATTTTTAATAGTATAGACTGATAAACTAGAGGGTGTATTTAGCGAAGTTCACCCACGGATCGTATAATTTAAACCATGATAGGCTAATTACTACCGGGAAGTAGGCTAATTATATAACTAAAAATAGAATATCTTTTTTAATATAGTCGTAGATCTTCAGGGTTATATATATATAATAGATAATCTTGCCGGCTTTGCTTTTTATACTATTAAAATCTATTAGTGGTTTAGGTTTCTTTAGGGGGTATAGAGTAAGATAGTAGACCTTAGCCTAGTTATTATCTACCGCGCGGAATATAAAGCAGCCGGTATCTAACAGGATATAGCTAGCGATCTTATTTTCGCCTAGATTTAATATTATAACAATAATTAATAAATCGTTCTTTCGGAGTTCCTCTTCGATTAGGATTCTTTTAGCGGCGGTCTCAGATATATAATAAAATTACATAGATTTATCCGTCTAATCGCGGCTTAGATTAGACAGATTTCTTTTAATTACTCGCTCGGGTTAGATAAGTACAGATATTTAGATTAGAATTCTACTCGGGGCTAGGGGGCATATAGTGGGGGCGATTAAGATAAGTCCCTGGAGACGCGGTAGGAAAGGGATGTTAAGGAAGATAGTTTTCTAGAAAAGGATATTATTTATAGAAGATTAGGATAGTTAATATAATTAATCCGGCGGGCGCGGTTATCGGGCTTAAGATAATCCCTAATAAGATACTTATTAGAGCTATATTAGAAATACTCTTTATGATTACGGCAGATAAAGCCACATGGACTAGGCAGTCTACGGCGGGATAGTAATAGATCTATAAATTCGGAATTAAAAGGAGTTAGCTAATTCTTAAAAAGATCTAAAAAAGTCTCTCGCAGATAATTCTTAAATAAATTAATAGATAATTAATTCTCTAGATTTCTAGTCGATATAGGTCTCTATGGCTAAATACGGGCGTATTAAGTTCGGCGGTTTTCTAACTTTTATAAGAAAATAGTAAGATTAATATAGAAGCTAGCGGGGGATTTATAATATAATAGTATATTCTTTAATTCTTAATTAATCGTGTACTCTAGTAATATTACAAGACTGTTTTCGGCTATCTCGCTTTCTATAACTAGATATTAGAACTCGGTAAAGAAGGTAAAAAACTCCTGATTCTTTTATCTTAGAGTAAAGAGGGCGTTATAGGTATTATAAACGTGGTTAGGGTTACCGTAGACTCTATCCAGTATATCTAGGATATCAGTATAGTCGTTTAGCTGGTAGACCCCGTCCTTGATGTATAACAGGATCTGGATATAGGGTAGTTCTTTTAAACGGTTAGTAATATAGGTCATGCGAGTCTCAGGGGTCGGGAAACAGTCGCGGTTTATAGTTATTTTTTTCTTAATCTAAGAGGTGAAGCGGCGAAGATCTAATTAGGTATTTTTAAACTTATTAGGATTAGGTAGGCGTTCGGAAAGACAGACGGAGGCGGAAGATCCAGGATTAATTAATATAGGCGCTTCCATCGGAGTAACTAGAGGTTTTTTAGTAATAAATTTAGGGGTCTGGTCTAGGATATTAACTCTAGGAGTAGCAGCCTGAATGGCTTAATCGCATTTTTTTATTAGAATCTTCTAGATAGCCGTGGCCTCGATTAATCGGGAGTTTAGGTTTTTATTCTACTAAACCTGATAAGAGATAATAGTTATAGTAGCCGCTATGTCCTTCTGGAGGCGGTTTTATTCGGTATCTATATTAATAGTAAATTCATAGATCTGTTTATAGTATAGATACTATTTTTTAGCGTGTTCGGCTATATACTGGGCGAATTATTCGGGGTCTTTAGGTAGGAATAGGGGTTTCGGGATTTCAGGTATATTAAGTTAATACCAGCTCTATAAGGAGGAGCTACGTAGTGTTAAGGTACGGGCTGGCGGGGGTGGTAGAGCTAATGATAGGTAGGCGGGCAGGCAGGTTTTAGAGTAACGAATACTAGATTGCTATAGGGTTAAGCTATATATAGGCTAATAGATAAGATATAGCTTGAAGAGCTACAACAGGATCTCGAGGCAGCGGGAAGATAGGAGGTGGTGCGGTCACGTGATCGAGCCAGTTAGTCATCCTTGGATCCGCACCGTGACAAATAATAAGATCCTTAATATTAACTAGATTAAGCATCCTAACGAATTTACGGTATTTCTGAGCGGGGAATACCTTCGTAAGACCATCTGTAATCATCTTATTAGTAGGGACCCATACAACGCGTAGGCGTCCCTACTGGACCTCCTAGCGGAGCCAGGATTGATGAATATCAATATAATATAGTTTAGATCTCTACTTAACGTCTGCTAAGGTGGTTAAGCGAATAGTTTATTAATTATTGTAGTATATGATTAAATCGTGGTCAGGGTTAAATCCTATGGTGTTAAAAACTCTTTTTTATTAGTATATTATCTTCGCTGCTTTGGAAAACGCAAGATATTCGGCTTTAGTAGTAGAGGTAGTAATTACGCGTTATTTGCCTAATTTCTATTTAATAAGACTATTATATAGCTTCTAGATATATCTTGTAGAGCTTGATCGGTCGTATTAATCTATAAATACTATATCTGAAATGATTACGGCTACTTCTTTAATCTCTTAGTATCCTAAGTATTTAATCGCTAGGAAACGCGTAGCGTAGAGGTAGGAAATGACTTGATTTATAGTAAGAATATGATCCGGAGACAGGTTCTTTAGTGTTTTAGATAGACGGTTTATTATATAAGTAATGTCAGGATGGGTGATAACCGTAAGATACTGGATTAATCCTATTTTTATCTTATATTCCTTAATTCTCTAAGACAGCGCCTGGTCTACGTATAGAGATAGGTTATAAACGCTTAAATAAGAGATTACTAATTAGGTATTTAGATCGGTAAAATGGAATTTTATAGCCAGATTCTTAAAATAAATATTCTAGCAGAGTCAGACCTTCTACTAAGCTCTATCCCGTATAATTCTAATTCCTAGAAACCATTTTATCTCTTCTATATCGCGTAATTCATATTTATTCGTAAATGCGCGTTTAAATCAATTAGTTATTTTATGTGTGGTCTTTGTAGGTAGATTAGTGATAATAATATTATTAATATATATGATAATAATTATATAGACGTTCGAATAGAGGTATTCTTTTTTTAAAACGGGAAGAAGGCTAAATTTAAGTAATATTATTACTAGATCTTTCTACTAAAGACGTTCTAATTTCCTTAATCTGTATAACACTTTTCTAAGTTTCTAGATTCTTCCTTTAATTTTAAAGCTGTCTGAATATCTTATATATATAATCTCGTTAAGTAGTATATTTAGGAATACGTTTACGGCGTCACGCTGGTTTATATTAAAATCAAATGTTACTATAAGTATTATAACTACTCTAAATACCTTCGCGGACGTAGTTACTGCGTAATTACTAGATATAGAGTCTTTTTCTAGATTACTGTGTATATAGATTCTTATTTTAATCTTTAAGAATTGTCCGTTTTCATTAAATTTATATATAAAGATCTATTTTAGTGGTAAGATTTATGTGTTTCTCACTTCTTCGTGATACGCGAGATTGTATATTTTTATTAATTTAAGGTTTCCTATCTCTATATAAGTAGTAGAGATAAATTCGTCTTTTAGCGGATGCTATAGTATTTCTGCATACATTCTTGGTGGTATAGGAAGATCGTTTTAATATTATTATTTTTTATTACTTTCTACTAGATTAAGAGTATTCGAGAAGATATATTTTATTTAATTTGTTGCTTCGATAATCGGAGGATCCTATATAACTAAATAGATAATATATTATGGATCGAATTATACTCTTCGTGATCTTCTATCTTGGACGATATTCTCGGGATAGATCCTATTATCTTGAGATTCTCGCCTTCTTGATCTTTTATTCCCTGATTTTCCATCTCCTAATCTTGATAAGATATATAAATCGGGATTATCTATATTAATAGGCGTGTTTTCTGCTTCGCTAGAATCCTCGTGGATAGTAGGAGTTTAGCTCCTGTTTTTTGCTGCTTTCTATAGTAATCTTATTAGGAAATTATCTGGAGTTTCCTTCCGCGGGCGTACAGGTATAAGAGGCGGTGATTCGTCGTTAAATCCTTTTGATATACGAGAGAACGATCCCTCTGTCTCTTATTGACGATATTGTTAAGGTGTTAATTAAGGTATTAGAGGTCTTGCAGTACGCATGTGGTTTGAGGTAGTTATCTGATATCTGACTCTATTATTCGGTTACTAGTCTAACTTATTCGCTTTAGTAGATCCTTCCTTGGTTAAGTCTTAATTATTTTAAGTAGTAGGGATATTATTTAAATTATTGGAGGCGTTACTTTCCTGCTAGTTATTCCTATCTGCGAGATCGTCTAAGTCATTTGGTTAGTGAAGGTCCGCTCCTCCCTGCGGTGAGATTATGATTTCTGGCAGTAGTATGGAGGAGGTCTCGCGAAGCAGATCTTTAAGAAATAGTTCGTTGGGGTTATAAAATCTACTTTTATTAAACTATACGTCTCTTGTGATCTCTACTAACTACTTTTTTAGGTTCCAGATATACCATATATTCGATATAACTGATCCTAATAGTATTCCGCGATATATACGTAGAGTCATCTTATTCTTTTAATCTTGGTCCTGCTTCGTATAAGTAATACAGCTAATTATATGGTAGGCTGTGAGATCTGGTTTCTTTCTATAAAGTATTTTAAACGATATTTTTTATTATAAGCTAGTAGTGGATATTCGATTCGCTATTTTTATAGTGGATATAAAGATCTATGGCTATAAATCCTAGGGTAATCTTATTCTAAGAATTATCTTCCTTGTTTTAAGAATTAATATGGATCTTACTCGCTCTATTAGATTATTTTAATTCGGAGTTCTAACTACCGAATATTCGTATATGATTTTTTTAAGCTATTTAAAGTACTTAGTCTTATTTCTAAGTGTTTACTCTTAATTACTCTTTATAAACTTAATATGTATCTTAAAAAGGTTCTCTCTCTAGTTAATAAAGGTCTTGATAGCGTTAATATAATCATTTTTTCGCGGGTGAGTGCTTATTGTATAGGAATGTGAGAATTTATTATAAAAGTGCGAGATCCACTGATCTCCGTTAAATGTAGGTTTTATCTATATAAGATTGAAGTGTACTCTTTTAAATAATATAATTGCTTTTATCCTAGAGTGTCGAGATATCTATTATAGAGTTTATAAGATCTTGCACGTCTCGTATATTTATTAGCTTCTATTATGGTTATTCTAATCGGTGATTTTAACGCTTATGACTATCTTAGATAGACGTTGTATTATATTGTAATGAATATGGCCTATACGGCGGTGCCAATCTTCTGTCCTTCTCTTTAAAATGAGTAATTTTACTGATTTCTTTATCTCCTATATAGGCGTTATGTACACGTATAGGTTCTTACTCGATTCCTCCAGTTTCTCGATAATCTATAATCCTATGGCGTGGTCTTCTAAGTGGAATACGGTCTTACTGTCTTTTATGATGCGATTATTCCTGAAATCTTATTCGTATTCTACTTATTAGACCTTCCTGGTACTCAGGATATTAGTATACAGGCCAGGGACGTACGCCATATCCTTTAAGATGATTATTTACTTATCTTTATTACCTCCGCAGTTAGAACGAATCCTAACAGTTCCAGTACCTAGGATCTTAATAACTAAGTCCCCTGCTTGAAGATCTTCCACTATATCTTTATTAAGCGATTTAAAACGTGAAATATTATTATATATATATGTGGATACTCCTAAATCGAGAATAAAATAACTCCTAAGGGGCGAGGTCGTAGCTGTGTTAAATATAAGCGTTATTATATAGTAAGAGGACTAAGGTGATTTATTCTTCCAATTTCGATCAATATAACCCTTAATCGTTATACCAAATCTAGATTTCCGCGATGCTATGTCTCTGATTTTCTTAATAATCGCTTTATCTGCCTTAAATGAGACAGTTCTTTTTAATAGATTAAGGTATACGTATTCCGCGAATCTATGGAATTTTTTGTATATATAATCTCGAAAACTCTTCTTTTCTTTTTTTAATTTCTTATTTAGTTAGCCGTTTAGTAAAGCTATCATAAATTAATTATTTGTTTTCTAATACTGTCGGCTTATAAGGTAGCTTCTATATCGCGCGAGCAGCTTATAAAATATCTTATCTTTGTGTTTATTGTTTACCTGTAGCTGTAGATTACTAAATATAGACGATATAGGTCTAATCGCCTTGTCACGGTGCGGATCCAAGGATGACTAACTGGCTCGATCACGTGACCGCACCACCTCCTATCTTCCCGCTGCCTCGAGATCCTGTTGTAGCTCTTCGAGCTATGTCTTATCTATTAGTTTATATATAGCTTGACCCTGTAGTAATCTAGTATTCGTTACTCTAAAGCCTGTCTACCTACCTGCCTGTTATCAGCTCTACCACCCCCGCCAGCTCGCACCTTGATACTACGTAGCTCCTCCTTATAGAGCTAGTATTGACTTAATATGCCCGAAATCCCGAAATCTCTATCTCTATTTAAGGGCCCCGAATAATTCGCTTAGTATATAGCCGAATATGCTGAGGAATAATATTTATACTATGAGTAGATCTACGGATTTACTATTAATATGGATGCCGAATGAAACCGCCTCTAGAAGAATATAACGGCTGCTATAGTTATTATCTTTTACTAGGCCTAGCAGAATAAAAACCTAAATTCCCGATTAATTAAGGCCACGGTTATCTAGAAGATTCTAATAAAAGAACACGATTAAGCCATTCAGGCTGCTATTTCTGGAGTTAATACCTTGGACTAGACCCCTGAATCTATTACTAAGGAATCTTTAGTTACTTTAATAGAAACGCCTGCGTTAATTAATTCCGGATCTTCCGTCTCTGTCTGCCTTTCCGAACGTCTGCCTGATCCTGATAAGTTTAAGAATGCCCGATTAGACCTCCGCCGTTTTACCTCTTAGATTAAGAAAAAGATAACTGTAAACCACGACCGTTTTCCGACCCCTGAGACTCGCATGGTCTATGTTACTAACTGTTTAAAAGGACTACCCTACGCCTAGATCTTGTTATATATCAAGAACGGAGTCTGCCAGCTAAACGACTATATTAATATTCTAGATATACTAGACAGAGCCTACGATAATCTTAATCGCGTTTATAATACCTGTAACGCCCTCTTCGCTCTAAGATAAAAGAATTAAGAGTTTTCTACTTTCTTTACCGAGTTCTAATATCTGGTTATAAAAGATGAGATAGCCGAAGACGGTCTTATAATATTACTAAAGCACGCGATTAATTAAGAGCTAAAGAATATATTATTATATCACGAATCCCCCGCCGGCTCTTATATTAATTTTATTATTTTTTTATAAAAATTAGAGAACCGCCGAATTTAATACGCCTGTATCCGGCTATAGAGACCTATATTAACTAGAAATCTGGAAAATTAATCACCTACTAATCTATTTAAGAATTATCTACGAAAGACTTTTCTAGACTTCTCTAAGAACTAGTTAATTCCTTCTAATTCCGAATCTATAGACTTATTATTATCCCGCCGTAGACCGTCCAGCCCACATAGCTCCACCCACCGTGACCGTAGAGAGTGTTTCTGATGCGGCTTTAATAAGTATCTTATTAGGGATTATCTTAAGCCCGATAACTGCGCCCGTCGGATTAACTATATTAATTATCCTAATCCTCTACGAATAATATTTTTTTTCAGGAAATTATCTTCCCCGACGCTTCTTTTTTACCGCGCCTCTGGGAATCTACTTTAATCGCCTCCACTACATGTCCCCCAGTCCCGAGTGGAATTCTAATCTAAATATCTGTATTTACCCGACCTAAGCGAGCAGTTAAAAGAAGTCTATCTAACCTAAGCCGTGATTAGACGGACGAATCTATGTAATTCTATCATATATTTAAGACCGCTATTAAAGAAATCCTAATCGAAGAGGAACTCCGAAAGAATGACTTATTAATTATTACTATAATATTAAATCTAGGCGAAAGTAAGATCGCTAGCTACGCCCTATTAGATACCGGCTGCTTTATATTCCGCGCGGTAAATAATAGCTAGACTAAGGCTTATTATCTTATTTTATACCCTCTGAAGAAATCTAAACTACTAGTAGATTTTAATAGTATAGAAAGTAAAGCCAGCAAGATTACTTATTATATATATATAATTCTGAAGATCTACAACTATATTAAGAAAGATATTCTATTCTTAATTATATAATTAGTCCACTTCCTGATAGTAATTGGCCTACTATGATTTAAATTATATAATCCGCGGGTGAACTTCGCCGAATATACTCTCTAGTTTACTAGTCCGTATTACTAGAAATACTGTAACGTCCCAGGACGCCTTAAAAAGATACGAGCCCTATATAATATCCTGGCCCAAGCCCGACCCAAGAACCTAAAAGTCCCTATATCCCTACGCTATAAAGATATCTACTAAGTCTTATTTAATACCTACACCGCATATACCCGCCGAGGGGACCAGATCTACGCCTTAATTATAGAATAAATTAATCTCGCTATTAGAGATATACCGGATAAGCTTAAACTTAAATTATCTAAGGAATTTAAGAATTTCGCAGATATTTTTTTTCTTAAAGAAGCAGAGAAGTTACCGCCGTACTAAGATTATAATTATACTATTATCTTAGAACTAGAAAAGAGACCCCTATTTAGCCCGCTTTATAATATATTAAAAAAAGAGTTAATAGCCCTCCGCGAGTGATTATTAAAGAATCTACAAAAGGGCTTTATCTATCCTAGCTCCTCGCCTACTACATTCTTCATCTTATTTATTAAGAAATCTAATGGAGGCCTACGTTTCTGCGTGGATTACCGTATCTTAAATACAATTACTATTAAGGACCGCTACCCGCTCCCGCTCGTGAAAGAGACCCTGAATAATCTAAAAAGGATACATTATTTTACTAAGATTAATATTATTAGTATATTTAATAACCTCCGTGTTAAGAAAGGATAGGAATAATTAACAGCCTTCCGTACGCGTATAGGGCTCTATAAGTCTCTAATAATATTATTTAATTTAATAAGGGCCCTCGGGACCTTCTAACGTTATATTAACGATATTTTACACGATTATCTTGACGTTTTCTGTACTACCTATCTTAATAATATCCTGATTTATAGTCGTATCCGCTTTAAATATATAGAATATGTCCGCCGCGTTCTTATGAAACTACGAGACGCGGGCCTCTATAATAAATTATCAAAATGCGAATTTACAGTACCGGAGATAAAGTTTCTAGATCTAATTATTAACCGTAACGGCATCCGAATGGACCCAGATAAGATAAAGACTGTAGTAAATTAGTCTATATCTATCTATATAACCAACGTGCAAGCTTTTTTAGGATTTAGTAACTTCTATCAATGATTTATCTAAGATTTCTCTAGAATTACCGCACCGCTGATTACCCTAACTAAGAAAAATATATTATAGAAATAGATACCCGCCTGTTAGACGGCTATAGATAATCTATAAAAGGCTTTTATAGAGGCCCCTATATTATAACTATTTAACTAGACCCGATCTATTATTCTAAAAACTAACACGTCCGACTACGTGTCCGCTGGAGTATTATTCTAATATAGTAATAATAGTATACTATACCTAATTACCTTCTTCTCTAAAAAACATTCACCCGCTAAATATAACTATAAGATCTACGATAAGGAATTACTAGCTATTATTCACTACTTCAAGAAATAACGTCCGGAATTTAAAGGATTCTCGTTCCCAATCCACGTTATCTTCGATTATTATAATCTAAAATATTTTATATTTATAAAGCTCCTAAACCGCCGCTAAGCCCGGTGGTCTAAGTTCCTCTCTCATTTTAACTTTAAGATTATCTACCGACCCGGAAAATACGGGATAAAACCCGACAGCCTGACCAGGAGATCAGAGGACCTCCCTAAAAAGGAAAATAAGCGCCTACTATACCAAAGCCAGACCGTCCTAAAACATAAAAATCTTAATCTACCTAATCCGCCCGAACCAGGTAATTCACCTAATCCGCCTAAACTAATAAACCCGCCCGAACTAAGTAATTCACCTAATCCGCCTAAACTAGCCAGCCCGCCTTTTCGATCAGAGCTAATACTAGAAGACTAATCCCAGTCGAAATCATTAAAAAAACCTCCCGCCCTAATGACCCCGGTTATCTAATTCCGCCGAAGAGTTAGTTTCGAGAATGAATAAGACCTATAACTACCACCCGAAATTTAGACTAACTTAAGAGGTACCTACGAAAGAGATAATCTAATCTATAAAATCTAAAAAGCCCTAACTACAGGTAAAAACCGCCACCCGAAAATCATCCTAGCCGCCTGCAAAAGGCGAGATAGTTTTTTATTTTATAAAAACCGTCTTTAAATCCCGGACAACGATCAACTAAAGACCAACCTAACCCGATTAATCTATAATAAGCCTGCTTCCGGATACTCTAGAAGAAACCGAACCTACGAACTACTATTCCGGGAATACTACTAGCCTAATATATACCGCTATATGATCTAATAGATTTAGAACTACTATATATACCACCATACTACCCTATCACGAGAAGCGAAACAGAGTATTCTAAAGCCCTTACTAGTACCCGAACACACGTGGTAAGACATATCCATAGACTTTATTATCTACCTATCTAAAAGCCAGGGCTACGACGTCATACTCGTGATAATAGATAGACTAACTAAAATAAAATATCTGATTCCTTATAACGCGATAGTTAACGCTCAGAATATAATAATAATATATATCTAATATATCTAGAAACTACACGGCCTACCCCGAATAATTATATTAGATAGAGACTCCTAGTTTGTCGCCGATTTCTAGAAATACCTAACTAAATACTTTAGAATAATAAATAAGTTATCGACCGCATACCACCCCGAGATAGATAGCTAGACTGAATATATAAACGCTATAATAGAATAATACCTACGAGTCTATATAAACTATCTATAAGATAATTAGAATACCTGACTCCCGCTAGCCGAGTTCGTGCTAAATAGTATATACTTAGATATTATTAAGACTATCCCATTCTTCGTAAACTATAATTTTCATCCCTATATGGGTTTTGAACTAACACCCGCAAAAGATAGCCGTATATAGAACTAACCTACTATCTAAAATACCGAATAATTCGCCACCAGAATATAAGTTATTACTAAATTTGCCCGCGCGGAAATAGTAGCCGCTTAAGCTTAATACGCCGAATAGACTGACCGGAAATGCCGCCCTACTAGAAAATTTAGAAAGAATTAACTAGTATAATTAGACACCCGATATATTAAGACCCTATGTCCTAGTAAGAAGCTCGACTAGAATATATTAGGCCTATATCGAATTAAAAAAGTTATTAGCCTATATACCTATCGTCTAGAACTATCGCCCAGCATGAAAATCCATCCTATATTTAATATTAGTCTACTTATACCGGCCAGCCCGAACCCTCTACTAGACTAAGTTTAACCTTCCCCGTCATATATGGAAGTCGAAGAGCTCGAGAAATAAGAGGTAGAAGATATTCTTAACTTCTTTTAAGACCGCTAGGGACGTGGCCGTCCCCGTCTGATATATATTATAAAATGGATAGAATACCTGGACCTAACCGCGGAACCGGCTAAATATTTGGAATATACAGAACAGATCGTCCGTAACTATTACCGTAGATACCCGGATAAGCCAGGCCCCCGTCAGCCTTGACGGAGCTCGGCTATAGAAGAAGGGCGTACTATTACGGTGCGGATCTAAGGATGACTAACTGGCTTAATCACGTGACCGCACCACCTCCTATCTTCCCGCTATCTTGAGATCCTGTTGTAGCTCTTCGAGCTACGTCTTATCTATCAGCCTGTATATAGCTTGACCCTGTAGTAATCTAGTATTCGTTACTCTGAAGCCTGCCTGCCCGCCTGCCTGTCATCAGCTCTACCACCCCCGCCAGCCCGCACCTTGACACGCCTGTAGAAATACCCGTTTTATATATTTATCTTGGCTTTCTAAAAGGCCTCGCTTCTTAATTGCTGTGTATGCGAAGATGAAATTGTCTAACTAGGCTTCTATCTTATTCTTCTTAGGGGATCTTCTACTAACTATATTATATAATTTAAGGGCCTTATTGTTAAGATATCTTTTACTCGGCTTAAATTACTTCTTTAACGCCTTAATCATTTTTTTTTTTTTTTGTATCTTTAATTATCGGTCTTACCCGTATTAATATAGAAGATCTAATTATTTTCTTTATTTTTATAATAGCGTTCGTCTTATTCTTTTAATTCTAAAGCTAATATTATTATTTCTTATAGGATTTATCGTCGAATTTAGTCAGGTCCTTAGGACGTTCTAGCTCTTCTAGGTATTCCTCTCGATTAGGATCGAAGTGATCCTATATTATGAGATGATATGCGTACGTCTCTATCTTCTTAATCCAATCACGCCAATTGTCCGGTCTATTAAGAACGATTTTTATCTTTACAGCGCTATCTGTATTAATTCTGCTAATTATAATCCTTTAATTCGCTGGGATACTGCTCAGAGAGGTCCTTATTAATGTATTTTTAGATCTAGAGGGTTACCGGGCTTATAACTATAGAAGGGCGAAGGCTTGGTAAGCAGAATAACTAAGGATCTGAATGGATTAGACTACTAAAATAATTAAATAAAGTAATTAAATTGACTATATTAAACGAATAAATTAAAGATGTTGAAGACCTCCGTTCTACCTATCTAAGAGGTCTATTTATAATACTAGAATCACTTATCTATGCGAATCTCTAGAGCTTCAGAATAATGGTCATTCCTAACAGGAATAAGCAATTATATTGAATAATTAACTGATCAATTATTTCGGGATGAGCGAGGCGATGAAATACCGGCTTAGTCATCTCCGCACTTCAACACTTACCTTATCGCACGTGGCTGTATACTTCCGTTCTTATCGATAAGAAATAGTCAGGTGACCTATCTTATCACACGTGATGCGGAGGATCGCCTTCTTCTCCGTTCATTATTGGCCAATTCACCTCTTCATCCTCTCCAACTGCTTCATCTTCATCATTGTGTCTTTGATCTATCATGGGTCTTTAGCTCCTCATGCCTTCTGATCTCCGGAGGAAGCGCATTCCAGCCCCGCTTCCTTACGACGACTCTGGCGTGACACGTGGCGTGGCCACCGTCCCTACGCCGCCCCCTGAGTATCACGCTGCCACAACTCCGCGACCTCTCCCACGATATCCCAGCCAGTGTGATCTTCGCGCTCCGTCTCCTTCAAGAAAGCTTCCTCCGTCGTTGACCCCGGGAAGTTCCAGCCACTCCTTGCCGCGATACGCAAGCAATCCCGACATCTACACACCTGCTTATAGCAAGACGCCACCCTTAACACCTCCGTATAACTCGCCAACGCCAACGCCACCTCGTTATCCCAGCAAGCCCGACCTTCGAGCTCCAAATGTCTCCAATGGCCCCTACCGGCCATCGACATCCAGCGGCCCTTCTCAAATCCCAGCTCAACATCCAGGTCAACATCTCCTCCGCCCTTCCAAGTCTTCCAACAGTCTCCGTCCGCCGTTAACCTCCGCTGCCTCCGCTCAAACCCTCCCATCCTATCATCCCGGCTTTCTCGCACCCAACTGCCCCGTTCAGCGCGCTTCCACCGATGTCTTTCCATCCGCCACCCCTCCGTCCAGCACACCTGCGCCATCCGAGCCTTCCGCAGTCCAAAAGGCCTACGGCGAAGCACGGCACTTCCTGGGCGGGCTCATCGCGCATCCCACCGAATCAAACAAGCACTACACCATCCTGCGGCACTCCCACGGTGTCGTCTTCTACCGCGGCCCGACCACCTCCGTGACGCTGTCCATCTTCTCCGACGCACCCCTCCCTCCAGACCGCACCCTCTGGCTCCAAAGCAAAGGCTGGACAGGCAAGACTGGCATGCGGACGAAGGCCCTCTTCCGCCTCACCGATGACTGGATCGACGTGACCCCTTCTCTCGCCCTGCACGCAGACCAGGCGCCCCCGGCCGACGAACGCGCCTGGCAGCGCGACATCGCCAAATTCCGGCGCAAGAACACATCCTCAAAATCCCGCACCCACGTCCTCCGCGAGACCGTCGTTGCGCGGATCCCCGCCGACGCGGGCGACGGGTACTTCCAGCTCGTGCTCTGCGCGGCCAAGAAAAAGGTCCTCTGTGGGAGCCCCGTCTTCCGCGTCCTCTCGACCTCGCTCAGCCCGAGCTCCGTCCGCGGCGCCAGTCTCAGCACTCTGCCGCTCGAAATGGGCGCCATGGTGCTGGGTCTGTACGCCCAGGCCACGGCCAACCGCGTCATCGGCCCAGCTACGTCCCTCGTGCAGTCCAAGGTGGACGCCTTCTCACCTAGCCCGGTCAAGAAGTTCGCCGCCGAAAAGGCCCTCACCGTCAGCGGCGTCGGCAATCGCGTCGCTGGAATGATCAAGGGCGCCCCGGAGACGTCCAACCAGGCAGAAATGCAGGGGCAGTTCCAACCGACCGAGTCGCTGGACTTGGGCCCTCAACCTCCTTTCCCTATGGACTTCAAAGCCCGCGGCACTCTGACCCCGACACCAGCAGATACAGACGAGCAGCGCTTCACCTTGACCAAAGTCCCTGATTCCATCACGGACGATCTCCACGGGGTCTTTTTCGGATGGGCCCGGTTCCTCGATCCGCAGACACAAACAACCCAACTCATGAACCAGACCCAAAACCAGCCCTGGTGCCAAGCCATAATCACCATCCAAAACATCGACCCATCCCAACACACCCGCGTCAACATGTCCCAGACGCTACGCCGAACCGTATCCCTGCGCATCCTAGACAGCGACAACCAGTCCTCCTCAACCCAGTCCCAATCCCAGCAACCCAAACTCCACATCCTCATAATGGGCTTCCTCCGCCCCACCCTCCCCCCTCCCACAGCCAGCTCCGAAAAAGACCTGCTCTCTGCGCGCTCCCAAGCAGCCGAAACCGCATTCCTAGCCGAGGCATGCGACGCGACGTACGCGCAGAGCGCACTGGACCATCCCGCTTGGGGACCGCATTGTCTGTCTACCAGGGGCGGGGTGAATGTGAATGGGACGTGGATGGACAAGACAAGAGATGGGTATCAGAGCGCGGTAACGCGAGGGCAGAAGATGGTGGAGAACGTGCCGTTGCATTGGATCGGGGTGAGGTCTGCGGCGGCGGAGGTGCGAGATAGACAGGTTGGGGGAGGGGGGAGGGGGTTTTATATTGTTAGATAAGGTAGTTCTGTATGATATTGTATAGTAGAGGTAGTGTAATGTAGGATAGGATAGGATGTATACTAGGTAGAAACAGATAATATTAATCAATCAATAATAGGGTTAAGCCCGAAATAGTAGATAAATACGTCCTCCTCTATCAATCTCCCAAACACAACATTAAAAAGAACGGAAACATTAAAAAATACATAAGAAAGCCATCAGCCTGAAATGAAAGAAAAGATCACCCGTCAATCTCAGAAGCCATTCTCGCCACATACGCATTAGCACTAACCTTCCAAACAGTCAACATAGCCCCAACAAGGGGGTTCACAAGAACACTCAACCGATCCACCTTGGTCAACAACTTCCCTACCACCCTGGCCCTCAAGCTCGACACAACGTCCACCTCCGTGATGTCCATACTCTGCCCGATCATCCACGCCAGCGGCAGGGCCAGAACAGCCGGGACCGAGTCCTCCATCACTCGATCGAGATAATATGCCTCGAAGACGGTCACGTTCGGCGGACAGTGGCGGATCACGTCCAGAACTCGGGCCGTGAACACGCTGGCCGCGTCAGGAACCAGTGGGTTATAACACGGGGAGGGGAGGAGGGTGGTTTGGAGAAGCATGGGGGTTGGCAGCGCGGCGGCGTAGGGAGGATTCTGGACCCTCATGTCCTCCCTAAGCAGGTCGATGTCGTTCACAATGGTCCCCATGACCAGGGAGTAGCAGGCGTAGCGGAGGCGGCATTCTCTGCTAGGACGGTCGCGGTGTTTGCGCATGGCGGCGAGGCCAGGGAGGAGGGTTGCAGTGGAGATGGTGCGCTGGTTGGTGACAGGGTCGTATCTTTCTGGGTGCGCAGCGATGAAGACCATCCTGGTTCGGTATTCCGCCAGGACGGCCAGCTCTGTGATGCCTGTCTGGCAGTGGAGTCTGGTTTGCAGGTCTCGCGAGAGGAGGGTGTCCAAGAGCACCAAGGGGTGTGCTTGCCGGTAGTGATGGAGGACTTCGTTCCAATGCTGGATTGCGAAGCTGTAGTGCGGGTTGAGGAACTGGGGAGAGCGGATGATGTGGCTGTTGAGGATTTCGAATTGTGGACTGCTGGTGTAGGTTGTGATGATGTTGCGGCTGTATTCGAGGAACGTGGAAGGGAGATATTCGTGCCAGATATTGATGACGAAGTCTACGGCACTGGGGATGAAAGTGCCGAAGTCGAGGTTGCACCTCTGTGACCAGCCGAAGTGCCATAGGAATTTTCTCATCCACTGATTGTGCAGCTCGGTGCACTCGGTGACCATCGGACACAAGATATCCTGCGCGTAGCGTTGGCGGTGGATATCAGAAAGTTTCTGAAAGGCGCTCTGTGCGAACCGCTCCAGGTTCTTCCGCGAGCAGAATCCAGCGATATCCGGCAGTCGGCCTGCTTGTTCGTCCCAGACCCAATGCGCCATTTGGTCTTCTCGCTTGGGCTCAACGGCCGAAAGCGTAGCCTGCCGCAGGAAGGCGAACACCTCTGCGGCCCTGTTGGGCTCTCGAGAGAGAAGAGACAACGCCGGTGTCTGCAGCTCCATATGGACGTTAATGGCCAGTGTGGAATCGTAGATCGACTGCATGATTGAGAGGCTGGTGTCGAGTGGAACGAAGTCGGCAGTCGCCAAAAGCCGGGCCAGCCTCTTCAACGATGCAGTGTTCACGGGGCTAGTAGGAGTACGAATCCTCTTGCGGACGATGGCTGCTAGAGAGTGCATGAAATCTATAGCCTCGGCGGGTCGGAGGGCCCTGCCCAGATCCCTTAGCCTCAGATGTTGGTGGTACATGGACTTGTTTGGGAGGTATCTCAGGAGCCGTAGGACCACGGCGACCCCCAGCTCGGGCTGATTCGACGAAGGAAACAACTTCGCCAGCTTGGCGGCGGTGTGCATCATGATTGAACGATTGGGCGAGCCTGCGTCAATGCTATCGAGCAACGACATGATCAAGAGTCCAAGGAGACGGGTTGGCACAAGCGCAATGCCCTTCTCGAGGGCTTTTATTGCTCCGTCAATGGCTTTAATGGGATTAGTAGATGCCAAGCAGACGAAGGCGTAGTCGAGGGCAACCACTGGCCATCGTACAGACTCAGCAGAGGGAAACAGCTCCGGGAGGAGCGGTTGATTTGCCATCGCGCCGAGAAGCAGCATGGCTGCCAGGACCACGCCGTCACAGGCTGTGGTGGACGTTCCGTACGACAAATGATTCCTAACATCAACAGCCCAGAATTCACCAAGACTGACTCTCTCGCGCCGGTGGGTTAGGATGTTGCCCGATGGAATATCCCCTCTCACTCGGCAAAGAAGAACAGAAACCGGGGCTGACAGCACCCGGGGGGGTCCTGCGTCCCGGCATGGGTCCCAGACGATCAGACTGCGATGTGGGCGTCTCTCCCACTGCGGCAGTTTTGGTAGACGAGGTGGCTCGATAGTCGAGCTGGCTTTGCGCAGACCCCATTCTTTGGCCTTTCCGGCCAGCCAGCCCTGAACCATGATCCAGACCTCCGGGTGTGCGGTAAGAACGGAGGCGTAGTACCTCCAGACTTCTAACAGACGCGCACTTCTCTCTCGACGACCGCGGGCAAAGACGTACGCAGATATGACATGAGCCAGAACATCTACCTCCGCATCACGCACCACCAGGGCACCCGGCTCTTCCAGGGTTGGAATGCGAGTCATCAACACGCTTGCGGGCTCAAAAAGGATGTCATGGATCCTCGCCGCCCCGTACGGAGTAGCCGCTGGGTCTCGTAGAACCAATGCTGCGAGTCTGGGTGGTAGCAGGCGATGCACAGGCAGACCGCATGGCAATCCAGTCTGCCTGCTGCTTTCTCCCACACCTTGTTGATCCCACGGCTTATCCATCTTTTTGATCAGCCGGTCCACATATGGGATCAGCTGCGGAGTGCAGAGCTTGTCAAATTGTAGCTCAAACAGCATGATACCTGTGTCCCACCAGTCTAGTTCATAACCCTCCTCGTCATAGCGGGCCACAACTTCGATCATCGGTTCTATTAACCAGGCGAGGAGCACGTCGCTTGAATGGCCCTGCTTCTCGTATTGACGTAGGGCTTTGATCCGAGACGCCAACACGAGATCCAGGAAGGGTGGGACGCTGTCAGCAATGCGTGCAAAGTCTATTGGCTCCGCCGATGCATCGAGTAGTATTGCCAATAGACGAATGAGGGTTGCATTGGCTTGGTCAGCCAGTTTCTGTACTTCGTGCCGTGGTCTCCCTCTTCTGGGAGGGACAACGCAGCCCAGAACCTCAGAAGCCTGAGGCCCGAGTATAGAAGACACCATGAGGTCGGGGAAGATGGCCTTGGGACGTTATTAGCAAGGGAGCTTGGGTACCAAGAGGAGGTTGCGTACATTATCCTGCATGAATCGCAGGGACCATTCGATCACCTCTCTGAAGAGCGATAATGATCCGCTCAGGAGGGATGTTTCCACGGCCTGGACCGCCCAATACACGGTCACCTGAGGGCACTGCCCGGCCTCGGCTCTCTGCTTCATGGCGGAAATCCCTATGCCTGTTAGAAACACTAGTTGGGCTCATGTTAGATGGACACACCACTCGTTGCTATCGGGGGGTTGTCAGCAACCATGCCGTCGGCTTCCACTCGAACCTTCAGCTGACACTGAGCAAGCGAAGATAGAGGGCTATCCACTGCATCATGCACCGGTAAATACTCCTGGCAGCCATGGATCCTCAGCATCCGGTCAAAGAGCCTGCCGATGTCGGACGCTGGCAGAAGCTTCATTACACCGTAGGGCCATATTGGAAGGGCCGCCTTTTCCTTTTCTTGCGGCGGATGATCCAAATCGAATCCCAGCACCTCGGAATGGTGACACAGGAGCTTGAGAAAGGGTAGGCGCGCATCCGCTGCGATCCCTTGCAAGACCGTTTCCAGCGTCTTAAACGGTGATTGATCATGGCTGGTGCACGGCTGGCGGGGAGGACACTGACGGATGACACCGATCACCAAGGCCTCCAAGGAGTCCTTGTCGCCAATCAATGGCCGGGATGGATGGTCCGGACTGAGCAGCCTCTTCGTGGGAGACTTGGCCTGGGCAGCGGTCTTGAAGCCGGCAATCGACCAGCAGCGGAGTAGCTCATTGACAAGCAGCTCGGCGAGATCTGCGTCACTCCCAATGGCGATAAAGGGCAATGTTCTTTCCATGAGGACGTGGATATGGTGAAAGGACGCATTTCGCCGGCATATATGGCGCAGTGATTCATAGATATACGGGTTGATTCGGGCAGGCTGCAGCTTGTCGGGCGATTCCCGGGCCATGCCGCAGAACAGATCCAGCACAAAGGCTATGCCCGGCAGAAGCGACACCGTATCCCGGTAAAAGATCGGCGTGTAGGGGTCCGAAGAACGGATCATCGGTTTCACACAGCCCTGGATCACGGCCTTTCGCAGGTAGACAGGCACCTTGACGTCGCCGGTTGCAATACATCGCAACAGACCCGTATGGCGCACGGCAATGCCATCGAGCAGCCTAGACGTCACCTCGGCTTCTTCGATGGTGACCAACGCTTTTTGGACACACCCCCGACTGCACAGCGGCACCAGCGGCTCTGTCAGGTGCCGCGTCCATTGCGGCGCGTCTTTGCGTAGGATGTGGACCAGCCGGTCAAAGTGGACAGACAGGTCAAAGTCTGGCCGACGGAGGCTCTGGGATACGGCCAGCAGCAAACTCGTCTTTTCCTCTACAGACAGGCTTTCGGTCAGCTCTTTGATCCCCTCGGCATACCCCAGGACAGCCCATCCGCGAGACCTCCAGTCCGGGGACCGGGAAATACGAGCGAGCTGTTGGATGGCGACGGCTCGGACGTGTCTGGAGAAGGGATCAGCCAACGCTATTCGCAGCAGCTCCGGCTCGTGTTTCACCGCGATAGCCAGCCATATCTTGTAGACATTGGGCGGCACGGCCTCGCAGTAGATCAGACGCAGCACGTCGGCATTGATCGAATTTAGGTGGTCGAGGGACGGATTGGAACCGATGATAGAGGAGCAGTACGAGGCAAGCTGGGGATAATTCAGATTAAGGAGAGCCGTCTGGAGGCCGGGATACATAGGCAGCGTCATTTTCTGGTGGCTGGGGGGGGGGACTTTGTAGATCAAGATGAACGCTGACGACACTAGAGAGGACAAACAGCAAGAAGCAAGACGGACAGAACACAGAACAGGAAGAACAGACAGAGCAGAGAGAACAGAGAACAGAAGACGGACAACAGAAGACAAGAGACAGAAGGAGAGGCGATGAGAGAACGAAGAAGAGGATGAACCGAAGAGAAAAGGAGAAGGCCTTAAAAGCCTCGTTCTTCCAAGGAAGCGTCGGCCGAGCGATCGACCAGCGTTGTTTGCTTGTTCGCCTTGGCCTGACACCATCCCTGTCGCTGGATCGGAGGCAGAGACACGCACGATGGCTGCAGGACCTTTGCAGCCAGTCTCGTCCATCGCCGGCCCTGGTCCAGGCAACTGATCAACGGCTGGCCGCATGCTGAGGACGCAGGCTGTGGTCGAGTCTCCTGTGGCATCGGGGGGCCTCCTTCGGATGTTTGCTGGCCAGTTCCAACCTATGAAGAGCGCAGATTAGCCAAAGTACGGCCTGTCTTGTTTGACTCCTGGCTGGGTTGACTGCTGGTCGGCGGGTTTGTATACTTCCCGGTCATGTGAGGCCGTTTGGTTTGTTTGCTTGTTTGTCCATTTCGATTCCATCTTCTGCATCCTTCCGTCTGACTGCACTGGTCCAGCTGCCTCCTTGCATCTCCGAACTCTCGTTCAGGAACTCAGGATACATGCTGCGTTCTGTGAATTCCTGAGTCCGTGGAATAGGTTGCCCCTATATACATACATCGGGCCCAGCCCCGGTCGGCACGAATGCACAGTAGCACGCCGCCAGCTCAGCACGCTCAGCCAGTCACGCCAGGGCATCCAGACGCACGTCCAGCTGGCTCAAACCCAATTTGAGCTAATCAGAAATCCGGGGAACCGCAGATGCGCCCGGCAAATGACAGGGAAACATTACCTAATCGCCTGGATAAGGTGGTGGAGCCGAATATCGGTGGAGACGAGCCAGGATGACTCCCCTGTCAGTTGTACAGACTCAGAGACTCTCCTTGTTTTTTGCGTCCCGTTTTTGGGCTTCTCCCTATCATCCCAGTCCTCCCAGCCTTGCCTGCCATGGCTCACCCTCGCCGGAAGTCAGTCCCGGTTGGCCTTCATCTCGACGTCTCTCGCCCCGTGGTAGCATCCTCGAACCAGAGTACCACGAGCAAACAGGCTGTCCTACCATCCATGACCGTCGATATCTGGAACAGACCCTCGCGATAAGGGCCTGTCCGGACCGGCGCCGGACCGGTGGAACAGAGTTCTAACAGGATGGGATACGAGCTGATAGGGTTGTTTCTGGTATAGTCGAGGAAATAATGGAGGGCTTGGAGGCTTTTTTGTCCCCGCGTCTTATCTTGGCTGCCAGACATCGTGGCTGGCAGCCCTCGCTTATAATCGCCTGGCTTTCCTTTCATTCACTCTCCAGAGTTTCATCTGCAACCACCCTTCTCAAGTGCAAACGACATGGCCGATCTCGAAAAATCCCCTCCTTTGCCCGATGGCAGGGTTTCCCCCGACAAGGCCGGCACCATGCAGGCCATGGTCGAGGCGGACTTGCTGGACGAGCGCTACAAGGTTACCCAGAGGGGCCTCAAAAACCGTCATGTGCAACTGATGGCATTGGGTGGCACCATTGGCACCGGTCTCTTCGTGGGCTCCGGTCAGGCGTTGAACGTTGGCGGCCCTCTGTCGCTGCTGCTGGGTTACATCTTCATTTCCATCCTGGTCTACGCCCTGGTCACCGGGATCGCAGAGATTGGCGCCTACCTGCCCGTGCACGGCGGAACTATGTCGTACCACGGGTTCCGCTACGTGTCGCGCAGCTTCGGGTTTGCCATGGGCTACCTGTACTGGTACTCGCTGGGGATCCTGGTGCCGTACGAGATCGTGGCCGCGTCCATGGTCATCGAGTACTGGGACACCGGCGTGC
Organism: Aspergillus bridgeri; assembly: GCA_027569665.1. Classification (NCBI taxonomy): domain Eukaryota; kingdom Fungi; phylum Ascomycota; class Eurotiomycetes; order Eurotiales; family Aspergillaceae; genus Aspergillus; species Aspergillus bridgeri. The sequence continues at coordinate 87,408 of JAPDKQ010000033.1, forward strand.
ACCTGGCCGTGTGGATCACCATCATGCTGGTGGTCATCGTGCTGCTCAACTTCCTGCCCGTCCGCTTCTACGGCGAGGCCGAGTTCTGGTTCTCCGGCATCAAGATCATAACCCTGATCGGGCTGCTGCTGCTGTCCTTCATCCTCTTCTGGGGCGGCGGACCCAACCGCCAGCGCCTGGGCTTCCACTACTGGAAGGCCAACGGCGCCATGAACACCTACCTCGTGGCGGGTGACGCCGGTCGCTTCGTCGGCCTGCTGCAGTGCATCGTCAAGAGCGCCATCGCGTTCATCTTCGCCCCGGAGCTCATCATCATCAGCGGCGGCGAGATGGAGTCCCCCCGTCGCAACGTCCCCATCGCCGCCCGCCGCTACATCTACCGGCTTGTGTTCTTCTACATCCTAGGCGCGCTCGCCATCGGCGTCATCTGCTCGTCGCAGGCCCACGCCATCGTCTACGGCTCCGGCACCGACGCGTCCTCGTCGCCGTTCGTCGTGGCCATCGCCAATGCCGGCATCCCCGCGCTCGACTCGATCGTCAACGCGGCCATCTTAACCTCTGCCTGGTCGGCCGGCAACTCGTTTCTGTACATGTCGTCGCGCTCGCTCTACTCGCTCGCCGTGTCCGGCAACGCCCCCAGCATCTTCAAGACCTGCAACCGGTGGGGCGTGCCCTGGCTCGCGGTGTCGGTGTCCTCGCTGTTCTCTCTGCTCGCCTACCTCGCCGTCTCCTCGGGCTCCAACACAGTCTTCAACTGGCTCATCAACTTCACCAACACGTCGGGTTTTATCTCCTGGATCTGCTGCTCCATCGTGTACTTCCGCTTCAACCGGGCCGTCACTGCCCAGGGCGTCGAAAAGCCATACACCTCCCGCCTGCAACCCTACGGCATGTACGTGGGACTGTCAGGAGCGCTGTTCCTAGCCCTGATCAACGGGTTCACGTGCTTTTTCCCGTCCGAATGGTCCGCGAGCAACTTCTTCACCGCGTATATCGGCATCCCGGCCTTCCTGGTGCTGTATCTGGGACATCGCGCCGTGTTCTGGTCGGATCCGTGGGCGTGGCGGCCTGCCGACGTGGACTTGCATACGGGGCTGGCGGAGATTGTGGCGGCTGAGAAACCGCCGAGGGTGAGGGATACATGGTGGAAGAAGTTGATGGTGTTGGTGGAGTAGCTGCTGGCTGCTTGCCTGCCTATCTGCTTGCTTGTCAGTCTGCTTTCCGTGCTTGTTCTTCTTTGTCATTCTTGTGGGCCTGGATATGGGGCGGAGGGGAGGATTAGCCAGTATGAGAGGAATGTAATGACCAGAGTATCCTAGGAATAGCATACCTAATCCCTGATCTGATAACAGACAATTAGTATCTTCTTGTCCTGACCTACGTTCCTATGTTGATTGGAATGTACAGTCCCAGATAAAGCATATACTAATCTTATTATTAGACAACTACACAATCTAGCAATGACTACAAGAGAATGAAGGAATTCTCCATGTATTTCAGTGATTCAAAAATCAGACAAGTAATCCAATTTGTTCCAAGTCCAGTTATCCAACACTTATCCAATATATATATATAGAAACCGCCACTAACCAAGGATATCACAGCACAACTCTCCAAAACCAAACCAGGAAGATCAGCCAGCAAACGTATAATGATTATTCCCCCACTCGCCCATATCCCCGAAATTCACCACCATGACTCGTCCCCCCCTCTGCCGTCCCTCCCACTCCAGCTGCCTCAACGTCTCGACCTCCTGAGCCGTCAACATCTTCCCATCTCGCCGTCTCTCCCACGCCGCCTGCGTCACCACCGGCGCGACCTCCTTCGCGACCTCCGCCTCACTTCGCCCCGTCACAAACCTCTTCCCAGCCCCAGCTCCGGCTCCGGCTCCAGCTCCAGGTCGCGAAAACCGCCACTCCGCGTCCACGACGCGATACTTGCGCTCGAGCAGCCAGAGGAGCGGCCAAGTGAGGATCCAGAGCTGGAGGAGCAGACAGGGGTAGAAGATCCAGGGGTTTGTGCGGGCGCGGTTGATCCAGTGGGGGGAGTAGACGGTGACGGAGCGGTTGGCGATGGAGGTCGAGATTTCGACTTTGCCGCGGTAGTTGAGGGAGCGGAGGTGCGATTTCAGGGACGATTGGATGACGGAGGAGTCGAGGCCGGAGACGGAGCGGGTGAATGTGAATCTATCCATGGCATCGCGTTCGTTAGTGTGTTCTGTCCGAGGGAGAGAAAGAGAGAAAGATAGGGGGGAAGGGAAAGGGGAAGGGGAAGTACGATTTCACAGGCGCAGAATCCTCGCAGAATCGCTCGCACCAGCCGATCAGACCCGGTCGTCCATCCGTGTCTCTGTCGGTCTGTCCCACTAATCCCACATTCTCCTCATCCTCCAACCTCACAGCCTGCGTCTTCCTACAACACGAATGTCCCTTCCAGCGTCGGGACGGAAACACTCCCCCCCTGTACTGTCTCTCCCCATCTCCATCCCCCACCACCCTCAACGCATACCACCCGTCCTCCTCCCCATCCCTTCCGGAGACAACGTACGGCGCCAAATCAACCTTGAAATCAAAATCCGTCACGTTGCGACTGCGGTGTTTGCGCCCGTGGTTCTCGGAGCGACTGACGGTGTGCGACCCGCGGACCGTCAGCGTCGGGCGGGCCGGCACGTCCGCCTGGCGAGTAAGCAGCGCGTGGAGGGCGGAGGCGTCGGCGCTGAGGTCGGGATGGAGGGTGACTTGGTTGGAGGCGCGGGTGTCGGCGTGGATGCTGAGGCAGGGGTGGCCGGAGGGGATGGGGGAGGTGGAGGTGTAGTCGTAGTTGTAGTCGGTGGTTGTTGTTGTTGGGGGAGGAATCGGGGCAGAAGAGGAGGAGCCGGCGATGGCTTGTTCGTAGGGAGGAGGAGGGAGGTCCTCGGTGGGTGGATGTGGTTTGCCCATGGCTATTCTTATTGACAGATTGGACTCGAAGTTGACAGAAAGATCGGTGGGAATAATTAGAGGATACGACAGAGGAGATATATTTAGTTAGTTAAGAATACGACTGCCTGGCTTATGTCAGGTGAGTGAAGGGCCCCCAAATCTATACGAATCGTTATACTAGAGGTACACTAGAGTTACGCTAGGGATTTCTTAATCCTTATTAATAGTGAGCTCCACATGGATCTCTACAGGAAGACAAGAATCTCAGGTATGTCTCTCTATAAATGAATGAATCTAGTTGGTTCTGATCTCTCCCTATACTGCCTGCCCTCCCCACAACTGCAGAGTCCAGACAGTGTCACAGCTATATAACTGTCTACTTGCCAATCTCTGCGACGTGATCCGTCACCAAACACTTATACTCCTCCGATCCATAATACAGCGTGTTGCCATCGTTCGGCGACTGGCCCGAGCTCAGCTGGTCCCCAAACTGCCAGAACAGATCGCCCGCCATGGCCGTCGTGTTCAGCGCCGTCTGCTGCCACGGCTTCTCCAGCTTGCAGTGGTTCGAGGTGACCCCGTACTCCTCGAACAGACAGGGCTTGCCGGCAGCCTTGCACGCCGCGCCGTGCGAGCTGACCCAGCCGTTGCCCCAGGCGTTCGTCGTGCCCCAGCTATCCGGGTACAGGTGGAACGTGCCGAAGTCGATCGTCGGGATGGCCAGGTTCTTTTCGAAGTCGGAGCCCTCCGAGTACTGGTAGGGGTAGCTCTTATCCGAGTCGATGTCGAGTCCGAAGCCCTCTACTGTTCGTTAGCAAATCTTGGCTCATTTCAAGAGGGGGCTAAGGAGGACGCACCATCTCCAATGCACACCATGTGTCGCGAATCCAGGGACTTGATATACTTGCTAGTATTCGCAATCCACTCATGCATGATCGAGGTATCACACCCACTGCAACGCGGCTCATTCGCCAACTCCCAGGGAAAAATCGCCTGCGAATTCTTATACCGCGACACAACCGCCTCGACATACTTCCGATACGCCGCCTGCACCTTCTCAGTAGTAAAGAACTTACTCTTATCGGCGCCGCCATAAGCCTTCATATAAGAATTCATGCCGCCATAATCATCCCAGAAATTGACAAAGTTCACAATCAACTTAACCCCATGCTTCTCCGCGCCCTTAACCACTGCATCCAAACGCTGCAACCCGTCTTTACCCGTGTTGATCGTGGACTTCCCGTCGGCGTGTTTCTGGAACCACACCTTGCCGTCCGTCGGGGTCTCGTTGACGTCGCTGAATCCCCAGACGCGCAGGACTTTGAGACCGGACTTGACGAAGTGAGAGAACACTTTCTCGACGTCCTCGTCGGAGGTCAGGAAACTGAGCCAGTAGGCGTTGGAACCGGCGAAGTAGCCGGTTTTACCGTCGATGGTGAATTCGAGGCCGGAGGTGGATGCGAACGCGCCGGGCGTGGAGGAGGGAGAGGGGACCGCAGAAGAGGAGGGTACTGAAGAAGAAGAGGGAATAGAAGAAGAAGAAGGCACAGAAGAGGAAGAAGGAACAGAAGAAGAGGAAGAGAGGGGAATAGCCGCAGCCAGCTGGGCCAGACCCGCGAGGGAGACGAGAGAGCGAGCGAACTTCATAGTGGTTGAGGGAGTGGATTGAAGTGCTGGACGGAGAGTTGAGCGATGCTGGATGGCTAGTTGTCGGTCCGATGGACTGTTTTATACTTCTATCCAGATATCTGGAAGTATACAGACTGAGATGGCAACGGACGAGATTCCGTACTCCATCGGGTAGGCATGGTCGCATGGATCGTCGGACGATTAGGTAACTTGCATGTACCGTGTAGACGGTCTGCCGTGATGGAAGGGGAACGGCAGGAGAGTCCGTGGTGGATTTGATCCCAGATGTTTCAGTTGATTGAAGACCGTGAGTGTGTGTTGGAGGTAGATTGGCTGGTGTTTGGATTCTCCGAAGTTACTCCATTGGGACTACCTATATGTTGAAGGGCGAAGGCTTGGCAAGCAGAATGACTAAGGATCCGGATGGATTGGACCACTAAAATGATCGAATGAAGTGATTATATTGACTATATCAAACGAATGAATTGAAGGTGTTGAAGGCCTCCTTTTTAATTATCTAAGAAATCTATTTATAATACTAGAATCACATATTTTAACCGCTATTCTATAACTTTATATTATAATATTATAAAATATATAATACTGTAATTTCACTGCCGAGTAAGGTAATAATTATTTTACCGCTATTATTTAATTAATTCCGCATTTTAACACACCCCCTTATCGCCTGACGAAGGTTAATCCCCTTTTATATTAATAATAAAATTCTTAATATTAACTAAATTAAGTATTTTAATAAATTCTGTTATAACCTCAGAAATGAAGAACTGAATCTTATTACAGGTTAGATACGAAGATACTAGATTAAAAAAGAAAAAGAAAAGAGTAGTAGTATACTGCTACCTGGTACCATAGTTCCGGTTTCCAGGTCGTGAATGCAACGAGTAATACCTAAATCAGCCTGTGACTTAGATAGAGGATCTACTAGGGGCCTTTATGATAATTTATAAGGCTTATAAGGCGGGGTATATCTGCAGGTGACGTGTTATCCAATATGCGTTTTTACCAATCATCACCCCCCCCGCATACGTGTAATTTTCCTCTTTTTAGTATGATTCATGACAATAGCCGCCTCACACTTTCCCGTACTAGAAAGGCGATAAATTTTCTCGCCGTCAAAGTCAAAATATCTCATCATCTGTCTCTTGATTTGTACCGCGCAGTATGGTGGCCAGGAAATATTCAGTACCTAGGCTATTTCCCTATGATAACCGTGAATCAGACGAGCGAGAGAGCACTAAAAACTTAGACCTATTTAATCACGATTTTCACACAAGGCCTGTCGAAGACCATAAATACAGCTAATCTACCAACACCGAGTAACTTCGGCCGGACGCCTAATACACTATCTAGCCTGAGCCCTATCTCGGATCCAATTTCCCACCAAACACAGCCCGAGTGCCTCGGATTTCTCCCATTCAATGAGTGGGAGAGACGAGAGGATAATATCTACCAAGATGAACGGAGAGAGTCAGAATTCGTTTGCTACACACTTGCCTGGAAGCTCAAGTTCAATCGCTCAACTGAAGCTAGAGAGACCGAGAAGGACTTGGTCGTAGCTCCCAGTGAAGGCGGGTGGCGGCCGCCTGGGTGAGCAACTAGGTGAGGCCGCTTTTAGTCGCGCGACCTGGGGTGATTTTAGGGTGAGTGCACAATAGACAGGGTGAGCAATCACCCGCGTCGCGCGAGCATTATTTGTTGTATCTTTAAGTGAACAATAACTACGGGTATTCTAAGTGTTTTTTTCGGAGATATTACCTCATCTCAACTGCACTGACAGGGCAGGGCAAGGCGGGAAGTCCTCGTAACGGAGCTTGTTTCAGCATACCTCCCCGCCTTGCCATTTCTTAGCTTCATCCGGCCTCGTCAGCCTCGTTATAATGCCTTTGTCTGTTGCAATCGCGATGGACAGGGTCCCGGGAATACTTACGTGAAGCTAATTGTTCGGTTGAGGGATTAAAAACTTTTTGGGGAGAGCATTCTTCGAGAAACAAAGCCTGGCGGTAGCCGAGTCGTTAAAGAAATCTGTTTCCTGATGTTGCAACAAACGGCCGATCGCTTGTGACTGAGGCTGAGTTACTTGACAGGCAAGGCTGAACCCAATAATTTTTTTTTTAAAAATACAGCATGGCCTTTCTCATATGCTCAGTATCTCGCTCCTCATGACACACACACCTGGACGGGAAATGAATACCGAAGAACATGAGCAAGTTGGTCCTCCGACGGAGTCTTTGCTGAACTCACCTCTATCCGGCGATGACGCCAATCGCGATCAGCGAAATAGCAAAAAGAAGCCTTCGTGGTCTATTCCAAAATCTTCGCTGCGGCTCCTGCGACGATCAGCATACTCCAAAATATGTGATGCTTGCTCGCCTAAAGGAAAATCATTTATTGAGCGTTTACGAACATTTGCCTCCCTCGATAACATCCCGTTAATCCTCAGAGATACAAGCTTTGAGCCCGGCGAAGAGTGGATTAAGGGCGCCTTGCTATGCGCATGGGGAGCCGGAGCTATCCTAGCTGTCAACATCATCCTCACCGTTATTGCAGTAGGGATATCGTATACAAAGCCTTCCAATCGGCTGAACGTTGAGAGCCTAGTGCTTTACCAAGGCAGATGCTCTCGAACTGAGGGTTGGAAAACGGGTCTTCATCTTCTCATTAATATGCTCAGCACTGGGCTACTAGCTGCTAGTAACTATGTCATGCAGTGCCTATGTGCACCGTCACGAGCAGCTACCGACCTCGTCCACGCAACGCACGGCTGGCTAGACATTGGCACGATGAGCCTAAGAAACTTCGCAAGGATGGACAACAGACGGAAGATACTCTGGGCAACTTTGCTTATGAGCTCATTGCCCATACATATGCTGTTAGTGGACATCACATAATGATCCTCGAAGTATAGCCATAACAGCGTAAACCTAGGTTCAATTCCGCGGTCTTTTCGTCCATCGCTACCACATCATTTGATAAGGTCATCATCCCGACTGATCTTGCCTCAAATGAGCCGCTTGTCTCCAGTCGCGATGCCGAAAAATTTCTCAATCGTACAGGATTCGGAGCAGAGGATATACGAAAAGATCTTTCCAACGGCGCCCTCCACAATATCAGCCTAACTGACTGCTACAATAAACTCCGACGCGAGTTCAACACGGAGATTGGATTACTTCTCCTTGCAACAAACAGAGATTACACGTATGGTCTCTCGCGGGGACCGGCCAATGATACAAACACTGATGACTTGAACGATATTTGGAGGTATCGGTATACGGGGTCAATGGAAGTTCCAAGAATGAGGTTCAACCCACAAGATTGGCATGTTAGTGGTCTCGAGCATTGGACCTATCCCGTCTGGTCTTTCCGGGACCCGGACGGCACAGGCACACACAATCTGTCAGACGACTGGCAGAGATACGATACATACCATGTGCAACGAGTAAACCAATATTACGATGGGCGCATGCCAAAGGAGTCATACCTTGACCTCGACAGCTTATTCAACTATGTTTTCATTTACAACCCGGATGAGTCGGACCTTCGAAGCTATCTCAACACTACCTTCGAATGGTATAACCAAACGTGGGCCAGTCAACTTGCCGTCCGAATAGATAAGCCCATCGGATCTGACGACTGGGGAAGCTATGCGTCCCTCGACCCCCAGGTATATGCTTCTTACTGCTTGATCAAAAGGGCCGACCAGCATTGTAGGCTCTACTTAAATCTGCCAATCTGCCTTGCGGTGATTTTTTGCAATATCATCAAGATTACCTGCATGTATATGGCTGCTCGAACACGACACAAGGATATTCTCCTCACCATCGGCGACGCGCTGGCCTCTTTCCTAGACCGACCTGACGTCACTGCAAAGGACAAATGTCTCATATCGTGGTCTGAGCTTAAGGGCAGATCAGCCCGGGAATCCCGTCCCATTGAGCGAATTGTTGCGACTAGCACAAGTATCCCCCTAATGATGATGCAAGCAGAGCGGGCCACCCCTGGAGGCGCATACTCTAGAATCCTCCCGCGAAATAAGAGATGGTACCACGCGGTGGGTTGGCGGCGCTGGACTGTCGCGATTGTCTTGTATGAATCTCCTTTTCCTCTTGTCGGGACTCTAGAACAATTCTTCTGACCTCGTTAGCTTCTTAACTTGCCTTGCAGCGTCAATATTTCTCTACGTCCTAGGGATCACATCTTCCGACTTTTCAGACCCATTTGGCTCAGATCTGGGCATCGGCCAACCCAGCGTCTCCACAATGATGTTCAACTATCATAGCGTAACGGCCCTCGTCCTGATAGCCAACTCCCCACAACTCGTCTTCTCAATTCTCTACTACCTCTGCAACAGCATCCTATCCTGCATGCTCGTAGCCGCTGAATACAACGGCTCTGCCTTTCAGCGCAAAACTTTACGCGTGTCATGGCCCCGTGGTCTCCAGCGCTCAACATACTACCTCAGCATCCCCTGGCGGTACAGCATACCTTTGCTTGGCATCTCTGTCTCCCTGCACTGGATGCTCTCGCAAAGTATCTTCCTGGTCGCCATTCACACACTGGACACAGGCAATGCCACGATAGATTGGACCGAATCGGATTACCAGACTTGCGGATATTCACCCCTCGCAATGTTTCTGACTCTCATCATCTTGATTGTGGCTATGGCTGTGCTTGGTGGATTGGCAATGCGACCGCTGCGCTCGTATATGCCGCTGGCGGCGCACTGTAGCTTTGCTATTGCTGCGGCTTGTCATCCTCCAGGAGATGATCATGAGGCATCGTTGAAGCCGGTAATGTGGGGGGAGATACCTCAAGCGGGGAGAGACGGTGATACCTCTGATGATTCATCGAATGGATCACCTAGTGAATCAAATAGAGATAGGCATGGACTGAGGTATGCACACTGCACGTTCACATCCAAGGAGGTCATTTCACCCTGTTTGAACCGCTTTTATCGGTAGGCTTATCTTGTTCGCTTATATATATGCACCTATACGGACTTGATTTTCTACACACGTCACACGTGACCATGTGGTATACGGATAGGTGGTATACGCAACCCGTATAACAGTATACCTTCTACCAGCTACCAGAGCTCAGAGGAGAAGGATATAAGGACGCTTATTATCATGTACTTAGGATAGTTCTTGTTTAGTTCTTCGCGTTCAATAACACTGTCTTTGATAACTATACAATTTCACTACTAGTACGATTCGTCCACACTCTATTACAGGGAGGTATACGTACCGACCTGGCCTTACTTCTTCCTTAGCTGTTTAGGGATCTTTCGATCATCGAGTTAGTTCGCCGGAACCCAGGTTCCGTTCTTAGGAATAGCCGTCGGATACTCAAGTGCTACGGTGCTCTTCGGATAAGTATTACCCGTTCCCAGGATCAGTCGGATTGATCACCAGAGGCCTGAAATACATCCTAGCAGTCATTACAGCTTTGGCGGATCCTAGGGTTTGACATTAATATTACTATAACCTAAAATTTATTAAAATAGTAGGGAATAAGGTTTAAAGATTCTTCTACTAATAAGAAAAAATAGATTTCTAGTAGAGATTATAGCTATAAAATTATTAGATACCAAGTAAGAGAAAATATATTAAAATTATAATCTGAAAATTGGCTAAGTAAGCGAAATTATATATGCTAAGTCTCAGATTTATATAGAATATGGGTTTTTTTTTAGACTTATAGATACCCATTAAAAACCTATAAGTACCCATCGGGATAGGTTAACCATTTTAAAAAACCTATAACCCATATGGGTTTGGCGATGGATCCAACATTTAGACCCATCGATGGGTTTTGCCGAAGTCTAGACCCATGTTCACCAGTTAGACAGATCGAAAACAAGAGCAAGGATAGTGTGCTCTATACGATACAAGATACCAAACCTGCGTGGTTCCTCGCATACAATTCTGCTGAAATCTATCGATATTATCCACCGTCCCATCTTACTCTTAATCCAGGAGTTCAGTCTGGCTAATTCTTTAATAGAATCTAGCATAAATCTGTCTACTTCTCACAGACCACGGCAGAGCTTACTAAGTTAATAACTATAAAAGTAGTAGTAGCTATTGTATAAATATAGCGATATACACAATATGCCGGACCATACCCTTCGTGAGTTGATCATAAGTGAATTATAAAGTAATATATATCTTTCTAATCTGAAGTCAATCTGTGTTTGCCTAGATAGAGAATAGGCGGTAAATAGGATGGCAACAATAGCTTCTTCCAACTGTGGCCTTTGGCATGTATCTAAGATTAATAATAATAACACAAGAGCAGGTGCAAAAATAACTTAGGGTAGCCGAATCAGAGAGCCATTGTCGTAGAGCTTTTGTCCAACCTCGGCTCTACAACGGAAACATCGATTTCCACATGAACTTGAAATCGATAAAATAGCTTGGTACACAAACGCCCTCTCATGTTCGACTCCCCAAGCAACAGTCCTCTAAGTCTGCTATCTTGTCTCAAGGACGATATCTGTCATCTGCACAATCTTCGTATTGTCATTCATCTCATGATGCCAGTGGCCATGATTCACACATCGGTGTGTTTCTACCTCCACGCTGGGCTGTAGGGTCTGCGTATCTGAAGCTGAATCTGGCAGGCCAGTTCTACCGCCATCGTAGGGGTCGGAGAAGCGCTGTTTCAGCCGGCGCGACCACTTAGTGGGCGTCAATGGGAACATGCCAAAGTAGCCGCCACGAAAGTAGTTCGAAGTCGGCGGTGTTCTCTGCGAACCAAAAAGTCGAATAAACAGGGGACGGATTGGGGGTATAGAGCCGCAGACGATGACCATCCATAGTTCAAGGCTGGTCCAGATGTACAGCGGGTAGGTGTTCCCTGGACCCCTTTATTGGAAAGCTGAAAAAAGGCAAATATCTAAAACAGTAATACACTTACAGGTGAAGTCTTCGCGGGCCTTTAAAGTCAATAACCAGGTCACTTTGACGATTCCGCAGGCTGCCGCTCTGAAAGACTCCCGAATATAAAAGTTCCGTCAGGTTCTGGTTTCCAAGGGTACAAAAAAGAACGGAAAGGAAACCAGCACAAGGACGGTGAGAAAGAAGCAAAACTTACACAACACCCAGGCCTAACAGAGCAATGGTTGCCAGTCGCTTTTGTAGGGCTAGGGAGGTTTTCATGATAATGCCAATAGGGAGTATAGCCAGAGTGAGATCCCCGAGGACATGGTAGGCTGGACAAATGGAAAAGCCGAAGGGAACTCAATGAGCACAGGACCCGTGGGGGACGTTAGAGGTCAGATCTTTGACATACCTCCCACAAAGATAGCGTAGTTGCTCTGTATCTTGGAATCCCAGCAACTGTGCGGAATACTAGGATTCCATAAAGCGCGAGGCGGATTACATTGTGTGAAAGTGATGATGCAATTCACAATAGTCAGCACACTGAGAGATATGATCAGTGCGTACAATGTCCATCGGGTGCACTTGTTGTTGGGCCCAGTGATGCGCAACAACTGCAGGGCCACTGAGACCTTGCCGGTCACCAGGCCTGAGATTCCCCATTCCTGAGTGATCCAATTATATTTTATTGCCAACATCTGCTGTTCTGCATTCAGGTCGGCTTGATGGCGGAAGCCTCCAACTTTGGCCAGGAAGGTCACGAACCCACTGCCGACCAAAAACAGTAGCTGAAGACATGTTAATAGCTACACCCTGTGGGAATGTGCTCGCCGTCTGTACCAACGTAAATAGCATTACATAGTCATCCGCCCCCAGCTTTGAGGAGAGCAGCCGCCCGTAGACGCGCAAGGCGACTACCAGGGTTGCGATTGCACTTTCCACCCAAAATATGATCATCATCGCGGGGCCTCGATCTGGCACTACGGCGTCTAATGTAGCTGACATCTTGCTATATTGTGGGAACTAGGCAAAGAAGACGATGGGATCGAAAGCTAGCAGAAACGATTATTAAAAGAAATCAAGGAAGAACAGAGAGGGGTTGGCGTGAGCAAGGCCCAAGACCATTTATAAGGGCATCCGTCCTAGGCAGAATCGCATATTGGAATCCCCAGGATCTGCGCACCAAAGCCCTGTTGGAGTTGTTCTTATTGGACCAGAGACCCAAGAAAAAGCAAAGGAGAGTAAGCACTAAGAAATCAAACAAGGCTGACCGGCCTCGCCAACGCTTATGCCAGAGTCGATAGATATTTATGCCCTGATCTTTCATAATGATTTTCCTGATAGCTGTTAGTTTTTCGGTCCGGTTACACACATCAAATTCTTTTCTATTTTATTCAGAATCCCTAAGCTTACCTACCCTGTAAAACATGACCTCTCCCGCTGCGCTGATGACGAATATATTTTTAAGAGGAATTATCTGGACAATGCCCGGTACTTTTTTGTGCCCTCTATTCTGGAGTCCACGAAAATTAATGTCTAATATCCTAGCATCAATCTCCAAGATTATTTTATCTGCCAGGTCTTTGGATATCACATCCACCCACGAAAAGTCCAACCATACGGATTGCCGACGTGGGCACTGAAATTGGGTAAGTATTTTTGTTGTATTAGATGGCCATAATTAGTGACAGATGATGCAGAAGCTGGTTAACGGAATTGGCTAACCAACTCCCTCAGTTTGTCTCTTTGGATGGTCTGGATGTGTCCTTCGATTCCTACGCGGCTCGCGAATGGCTTCCACCAAACATGACTCTGCACCATTGGAATGTTAAGAATAAAGTGCTCAAACACTTTGTTGGAGTGTACGATCTAGTTAGCATTCGTCACTTTGCCTTTGTGGTTTAAGAGCATGAGCTGCGGAACGCCTTAACATCTTTTCCTAACTACTGAGTTAGTATTACTCATTAAAGACCAGCTCCCAGATACCAGAAAACCCATGTCAGGCCAATGTTATTGGACAGACCCGGGTGGTTATCATCAATTGACCGAAGTCGATGTGTTTTCCCAGCACATCGAGAAGGCAAGACCAGAGGATGATGGGGAGCCGCAGGAATGAATGATGAATCTTTTTTCGAGGCAATTCACGAGATTTCAATCTCTATGGGCCCTTAGCCTGGGAAGTCGATTCTCTGAGGCCGGGCTGATAATCATTGACATCGATCAGAGAAACACTCCGCCTTATATCAGGCAGCACCTCTTCGAAAACGGTTTTCTAGCAGTTGAGGCTCTCACCAGGAGTAAGAAGCTCGCAGATCACAAATATAGGGAGATTTAGGCGACCTTCGGGACTCGGCCTGAGTTAGTTGGGAAGGATCATATGCCAGGCTTACTAGATACACCATGATCGGACAGAAGCCTGCTGGGGTTTATCCTACAGGCGTAAAGGAACCGCAAACATGGCGGCATAAGGGTCTGTTAGGGTAAGTCCCAAGACTCCCTGCTCATTAGCCGAGATTAGACCTCGACAAAACCCGTCATGGGTCCAAGATTAGGGCCCAAACCCATGGGTCGGGTCCAAGGTCAGGACCCATACCCATTACCCGTCAACCCGCGGGTTTTTTTGGGTAACCCGTGGGTTAACTGCCAAGAACCTAAAAATATATAAATCGCCTAATCAGGAAGGTCTTGGTAGTTATAAAGTAATAATTTATATTATTAAAATACTATTTTTTATATTTATTCCGTTTCCTCTAATAACATAGATGTAAATTCAACTAATAACCTTTAAAAAATTAAGAAATATTAATATAAATATTTATTAAATAATAGGTAATTATCACTTTATAGGATTTTCTAATTATTTATTAATAATAAAATATTATTTAAAAAGTATTATAATATTTCACAGCGATTAGAACGAAAATATATTTTATTATTATAGATTACCACTTTATTTTCCTACTAATATATATTACCTCTATCTTTCGCCATTCCTTGCTTATACGTACCTGTTTTAGTAATAAAATAAATCTATAGCGTTTATTTATAGACCTAAAAATCTTAGATATTCTATATTTATTAAAAATAAACAGAAACAAGCGAAAGTCAAGTCCGCGGATGCGGATTTGCCGCAGCCTAATCTAACCTCCACTCTGTCTAGAGCATAAACGCGTCAGTTAGGATAAGAACCACCAGCCACACTACAAAACTATGTCTTACCGCTTCGTCATTAGTTATGTGCGATTAAAACATAAATAACCTATGGACTTTCTCTTCATTCTTCCGTGCACAAATTCCACCTTTTGCAGTTGTGGTCTCTGACTCTTTCAATACACGGTGGTTTGATTGGATCTTTCAGATGTCTTGGACGACCCTGTGAAATTGATCTGACTTGAGAGTACGTTGGTTCAGTTGGATATATAAATACTAGCGACGTACTGAAGTTAAGTTTTGCTGGGTAGCACAGGAGTCGCCAAGCATGCCGTACATTAGTAGTGACTAACTGCTGTGATTGAGGCTCGACGAAGTGGTAAGGTAATAGGGGCCTTGTATATGGGTGCTATTGCTAGTCAGAACGGAACTCCAAGAATTCGTCATTAACGCTGCTTGGAGAAGGCTGCCACAAAGTCAGCGATAGAATCGTACCGCATGACCTTTAAACATACCTCTGTTTGGTATAAGCAAGTAAAGAGATGGGATCACATAACGACTGCATGCATACTGGAATCTGATAAATATGCGGCCCCTTGCAGATGCGTAAATATTTCATGAAGCTTTGTGTGAGTTCTACTCTGTACGAGGTGTTTTTCAAAAGTTATCGAATTGTCGCGACCCATAGCCAATCAGCATCCTGGACGCCATGATTTTTTGTAGGTTCGATAACTTTGAAACATACCTCTGTAGTGTCTTTGGATAGGTGGTCTGTTGGCAGGCAAGGGCCAAGGGATAGGATATCAACAACAACCGAACGGACGCATTTGTTGATCCATCTCTAAGCCCAAACCATACGATCCGACCCACAGAAGCCCTTTTCTTCTCCCACGGTATGTAACAGACCATTGAAATCACTGCAGTTACTACAGTTGTCAGTATATACAACGGCTTACCTTTGACCCATCTAGCTCAGCAGCTCAAGTACTGTTCGGCTATCCATCATGATTATGCGATCGCTTACCCCGGTCTTTCTTTTCCCACTAATTTGCCTTGGTGCCACCAACAAATTAAATTCAGCGGCTACAAATATCAACAAATTGAGTGCTAGCATAATCAAATTCAAGAGGACCATGGAGGATCACAGCGGCGGAATCCAGAGCGTCATTGCTGCCGCCCACAATCTTTACGAGACGTATAATGCCATCGGTGCGACCAAAGCAAGCCTCGAGGCGGTTGATATGGTCTCAGCAGAGGACTTTGATCTGGCTTACAACGGATTTCACAATTTTGTCCCCATTGTTATGGAAGCAATTGATGTCACTAACACCCGGGTGAGTATGATCCACTCCACAAAGAACTGACAGAAGTTTAACGAGGCGATGTCGCATCGAGACCGAGGTGCTGGAAAAGGCGGGTGTAAAGCCCATCCTGCCCGCCTTGTTTTTGAGCTTCGAACGTGAGAAGGACCGCATTGTTAAGCTGATAAAGGACAAACTGTCTAAACAGAATTTTACGGTTTTTCCCCAAGATTTGGAGGATTTGGATAATGCTTTTCGTCAGGGTCTTGCAACATTCAGTTAGTTCCTGCTACGGCTTTGTGTCAATCCATGGCCCTTTGGGCAATGGTATGAAAGGTGGGATGGTTTGAAGCCAGGTTGGCCTATTTTGAGTTTCTGTGTTGGATTGTACTGTATAGTGTTTTTGATAGTGATGCGAACAAGACGAACCATCACAGGAGCCTCTTTTCTCTCAGCTTAGTTAAACAATAAGAGCGCTTTGAAAAACCTTGTCTGGGAGAAGGGAGAATGGAGTAGGCGCTTACCGTTCAGTGCAGACAACAGCTGGTCGATGTACCTTCCCATGTATGCCGAGCGGGTATCAAGGGATAAGGTTGGCAATGTGGGATCCTACACCCCCTAGCTACGAAATTCCGACTTATTCCAAAGGCGTCATGTTGAATGCTTTGTTATAAAAATGTATGGTACAACATAGAATTTAAAGACATTAGCCAGATTAGAGATCAAACATTAGGAGCTTGCATAACGCAGACAGGAGGAGAAAACAGAAGAGCCTCGGAACCATTCCATTTTGTAGTTAGTAGGACCTCCTTGCGCGCACATGACATTATATATTCCACACCTTGAGAACTTCCTAATTAGGCTTTATGTACCATATGCCTCGGTTGCGTCAAATTTTGGTTTCACATTTTTTGGAAAATCTGGAAATCTATGGTCTCAGGGGGTGTTGGCATCCATATACCAAAGTGGTATCAATTCCGGTGTCTACGTATTGCATGCTTTTCCACTGCCCCTTGCATCCGCCCAGAGACAGAATCCACACGAGTCAGACATGTTAACATGAATACACAATCATATTAATTGCTGGAGTTATATAAGATACCAGGACTTCGATGGGCCTTGACATGATCGTCTAGGAAACCTAGACACCATCATCATCTCCACCCACCCCCAACAAAAAGAGTATCAGAAAACTATACTGTTCCAGGACGATAATTTATTCGGGTCAGAATAATGGCCGCGGTTCAGGAGATCATAGGTCATAAGACACTTTCGACCTCAACAGATAGACATCACCCACAGTGCAAAGACAGCCCCTATGGCTCAGCTATTCCCTCCGAGTTCGGCGATGGCAAACCGGATAATCCGCCACCGCCAATCGCAATCACGGGTATGGCCCTTCGACTGCCTGGCGGAGTCAATACATCTGATAGCTTCTGGGATCTTTTGGTCAATGGCAGGGACGGTCACTGCCCGGTCCCAGAGACCCGTTATAACGCCGACGCGCACCCTATGTTCCCCAATCATGCAACGGGAACAGGCAGCGGCTACTTCTTGCGAGAACATCCCGGCCTTTTTGATGCGGAATTTTTCGGTATACCGGAAAACATTGCAGCGAGATTGGATCCACAGCAGAGGCTGTTACTCGAAGTCGTCTGGGAATGTTTGGAGAATGCGGGCCAGACCCAGTGGCGTGGCAGTAACATCGGTTGCTTTGTTGGTACTTCGGGAGAAGATTGGTTGCACCTCTCAACCAGAGACACGGAAAATATCGACCGGCACACTGGAATTTCCACTCAGGACTGGGTACTATCGAACCATATATCGAAAGTGTTTGATTTAACTGGCCCAAGGTGTGTTCCCGGGAAATCCATTGAAATGAGGACGGGCCCTTCTAACTACCGGAAAGTGTTACGTATAAAACGGCCTGCTCTTCTTCTATGACGGCACTCCATGACGCATGTGAGGCACTGTATTCCGGTGAATGCACCGCTGCAATTGTCGCGGGCAGTAACTTGATATTCACTCCAATATTGTCCACAGTCTTGTCGGGGAATCTGACCCTTTCAGCCGATGGTATCTGCAAAACATTTGATGCCGATGCCGACGGATACGGTCGTGGCGAGGCAGTGAACGCCATTTTGATCAAAAGGTTGGATCGAGCTGTGAGAGACGACGATCCTATTCGCTCTGTCATACGTGCATCATCCGTGAATAGTGATGGTGGGAAAGAAAGAATGGGTGCTCCCCGAGCAGGGGGGCAAGAGCAAGCTATCCGAAACGCTTATAAGAGGGCTCAGATCCACGACTTTTCTCAAACAGCCTTCTTTGAATGTCATGGCACAGGGACACAAAAGGGTGACACTGTTGAAACGGCTGTCATAGGAAAATTATTCGAAAGCGGCTTGTTAATAGGCTCGGTTCGTCAATATACCATGGTGTGATCAAGTGCGCCACTCACAGTTACATAGGTCAAGCCTAACGTCGGTCACTCCGAGGGCGCCTCAGGTCTCACAAGTCTCATTAAAGCCACCTTGATGCTTGAAAAAAGGCTCATACCACCCAGTATTCACTTAAAAACCCCAAACCCAAATAGTATGGTGACGAGCAACAATACAACATGTAGCGTACTGACTTCACGAGCTAGTACCTTTCGACCAACTCAAACTCCAAGTACCCCTTGAACCAACAACCTGGCCTGAGGCCTATGCAGAACGAATTGGCGTCAATAGCTTTGGCATCGGGGGCTCAAACGCTCATGTAAGTATTTCAATTTCACAGTTCCCGATCCTGTCACGTATGCCGGCTAAGATCCCAGGTTATATTGGATTCGGCATCTTCCTTCGGCATCAAACCGGTAAAAATGAGCGATGACGATAGACCACACCAATGTTATAGACTACTTCCGATTTCGGCGAAAAGCCGACGAGCGCTTGAAAGACGTGTCAAAGATGTACTAGCATATCTTGCAGACAAACCGAATACAGTCGATGATCTCGCATATACCCTGGGGGTAAGGCGGGAACAGCTTGAGTATCGGGCATTCGTAGTCTCAGATGGCCGAACCACACACGAAACCAGCGACTATTCCATATCGTCATTCAATGGCCCCCTTTCGGCCGTGACAGCCGTCTTCAGTGGACAAGGTATTCAGTGGTTCGGAATGGGGAAGGAGCTAATTAGTCAACATGGTAAGTTCCGGGGTGACATAAGATTGATGGATGCCATACTACAAGGTTTGGATGATCCTCCCCCATGGAAAATCGAAGGTATGTGCCACCTCAATGCTTGATAAGTTTACCACGTCTCAAATGGCATAGATGAACTTTGTAACCCTCGAAAACAGTCCCTTGGTAAGGCTGAGATTTTTCAACCCCTGTGTACTGCTGTCCAAATAGGACTCGTCAACCTGCTTTCTCAATGGGGGGTTCACTGGGAATCCGTTGTTGGCCACTCCTGTGGAGAAATTGCGGCGGCAGTTGCGGCAGGGGCTATCCCGGTCTCTTCGGCCATAATACTGAGCTACTACCGCGGTCAGGTAACAAAATCACAAAAGAAGGGGGAAATGGTGGCTTTGGGATTAAGCCGTGAAGAGACCGAGCCCCATCTGATCGACGGCGTGGTAATCGCTTGCGAAAATGGTCCTCGAAGTATTACCTTATCTGGAGACCCAGAGAAAATGCAGGAAGTTGTCGGCAGAATACAATCAACACATTCAGGTATCTTCTGTCGAAAACTCCAGGTAGATATAGCTTATCACTCTGGTGAGTCTTTCCTCCAAACCAGTTTGGCAATGTGAAAACGTCCAAGTATTGAGGCCACGGCAGACCATATGAAGCAAATTGGAGCCGCCTACGAGAAATGTATCGGACTTCATATTCTCACAAATGCGTCCATGATTCCGATGTATTCCAGCGTAACAGGTAGTTTAATTCTCGACCCAGCCCAACTCGACGCTTCTTACTGGCGCCGCAATCTCGAGTCGCCAGTGCTTTTCTATTCTGCAATGACTGCTCTGGTCAGAAATTCCAAAGATTCCAGAATTATACTAGAAATCGGGTCTGATTCATTACTTGCTGCGCCAATCAAACAAACAGCCATTGCCTGCGAGGAGAGGTTGCGGCTAGACTACATCCCAACATTAGTGAGGGACCGAAACGCAGGAGCTTGCTTATTGACCGCGGTGGGCAATCTTTATATACGCAAGGTCCCAGTCAATATAAGTGCAGCCACGGGGCAAGGCATCGTTCTCACGGATATACCGCCGTATCCTTGGCAACATGAGAAGATTCACTGGCACGAATCGCGAATGGCAAGAGAATGGAGGTATCGCCAATACCCACGCCACGAGCTCTTAGGATCTCGCTCCTTGGAATCAACAAATGTTGAACCATCCTGGAGGAACAACCTGAGAATTGAAAACGTCCCATGGCTCCTCGGTCATAACTGTGGTGGAGTAATCCTATTTCCATGCGCAGGCTACATAAGTATGATTGGTGAAGCAATCCGTCAGGTCCGTGGGTTGGTTAACTACACCATCAGAGACCTGGTCATCACAGCGCCACTAGTATTGCAGGAAGATACATCGACAGAGGTTGTGACCAACCTGAGGCCGGCCAGACTCACAGACCAGCTCAACTCTGAATGGTATTCTTTCTCCATTACTGCCTACGATGGGACTTCGTGGGGCAAGGTTTGTGTAGGGGACGTGAGAGCTGGAGCGGATGACAACACTATGATTTCAGACAGCTGTAGCAAGATTTTTCCTCGGAGGATTGTCTCTGAAACTTGGTATGACCATGCAAGTCGGTTAGGGTTAACATATGGTCCGGAATTCCGCAGGCTTGAAAGAATCTCGGCCAGTCCGGTGGACTATAAAGCTGTTGCCAGCGTAAGGACGGACCAAGAAGCACAAGATCAGCATACGTTGCACCCAACTGTGCTAGACCAGAGCCTGCAACTTTTGTGTGTCGCATCCTGTAAAGGTCTTTTCAGAAACCTTGAAGCCGGCCTTCCCGTGTCGATCGATAGGGTGTCAATCTCCCCAAAAGGCTATGGCACCATCTTGCTGAACGCTGAGCTTTCCAAGTCTGACGCTGGAAACGCAGATTTAGCATCAGGGGGGGTTATCCTCGGTATGGTTAATGGCCAGACTACGATCATTATTGAGGGTGCAAGGCTTTATCGCGTGGCATCCCCTCCCAGCTCGAAGGATAGTGTCCCTCTAGCTTCACGCCTAGAGTGGAAGCCAGATATTGACTTCTTATCCCCCGCGCAAATGATGCAGAGGTCGCTGCCGCAAAGTACTGCCATGCAGCTTGTCGCGAAATTGGCAGTCATAGGTATTTTGTACCTAACTCAATCGGCTGCGAGTTCATCTCTCTGGTCATCGGATCACTCGAGCAAGTACCAAGATTTTTTGGATACAAATGCGGTCCGTATGTATGAGCTGATGCAGCCCATTCTCCCTGGCCTTGAAAAAAACCCACCTGATGCGATAGTGATGTTCTCAACCTTCATGCAGGATATTCTGAATGCTGCCAAGTCCCCTAGTCCGGAATTAAAACCAGTTAGCAGCTATCTGCTGAAGTTCATCGAAACTGCGGAGGGAAGGGTTCCTCTAGTGGACTTTTTGATGGACGAGGGTGGATTCAGGCCATTATATGAATTCGCGGCAACTTGTCTCGACCTGATCAAGATGTTTTCTTTCCTGGGTCACTCCAATCCCAGAATGAAGGTTCTGGATTTTTGGTCAGGTTCCTGTGGAACAACTGCAGGGACACTGGCTTGCTTATACTCAGCAGAAGGGAGACGGCTATTTGGAAAATACACCTTGATCGCAGATAACCCTGGCCCATTAGACGAGGCAAGCGAAAGGTTTCGCGACATAGAAGGCTTCGATTGCACTTTTTGCGATATAGCCGAGGAAGGCCTTGATGGAAAGTTTGATCCAAGCAGCTACGATCTAATCATCGTCCCGAATGTTAGTGCTTATTGAAAGTTGGTCTCAAGGCTAGTAGCTGATTGATGACCAGGATCTCCCTGCCAGGGGCGATATCCAGGCCTGTCTTCGAAATATACGATCCCTTCTTGTCGAGGGTGGCCGCTTGCTAATTCGAGAGGTGCGGCTTGAAGGTGTGCCCCTTACTGACTATCTTACGGTATGTACTTTGTATTGTTCAGTAGGCAAAAAAGCTTTGCCTCTACTAACCTGGCATAATAGAGCTTTGTTCCAATCATATCCATCAGCAATGATAGCCGCCTCCACGCCCAATATTCCGTTGAATTTTGGGACAAGGAGCTCTGCGAGGCTGGCTTGTCGAAAGCAGATTCTATCCCTTTTATGGTCGACACATTGTACCCGTGGGCGCTCAAGCACAACAGGATTTCCAGGCTTGCCATACAAAAACAAACCAGGGAAAAAGTATATCTGTTAAGCCACCCACAGCCTGCCTTATGGGCCCAGAGCCTGGCGAGACGACTGGCAGAAGCGGGATATGAGGTGAATTGGTGTACACTGGATGATCTCCTTCCAGGGGAGGAAGATGTTATCTCCATTTTAGATTTGGAACGCCCGTATCTGGAAAACATTTCGAGAGCCAGTTACGACTCACTTATCAAATATCTATCTACTCAAAGGCGGACTTTGTGGGTCACAGGATCATCGCAAATGGTGTGTCATAATCCGCATTTTGGCCTCGTTCTAGGGTTAGCAAGAACGGTTCGATATGAGATGATGGTCGATTTTGGGACCCTGGAAATCGACAAGTTCGACCCTGTTGCTACCAGTGCCGTTGTCAAGGTGTACGAGAAGTTTCGCCGGCAGTCGATGACGAACAATAGGGAACCTGAGTTTGAGTTTTCGCTCTACAAAGGCGTTGTCCATGTCGGTAGATTCCACTGGCTGCCTCTCGACTACTTTCACCCCCCTTCCGACGTCAGCGGACCGACTTTCCTCGACACAAGTGACGACATTAATCGGAGACTTGTTTGGCGACAAGGGAGCAACCCCCAGCTCGGTCATGGTGAAGTGGAAGTAAAAGTGGAGTATGTTGGGCTGAACTTTAGAGTAAGCATAGATCGACACACGGCTGAAATTGCACGCCTAATTCCTGGCAGGATATCATGGTCTCTATAGGAGCGCTTAACGACGGGGGCCATCTGGGCCTCGAAGCCACCGGGTTTATATCGCGTATTGGTCCCGGAGTTACAAAGCTACAGGAAGGTACAAGGGTCATGACTACAGGATTTGGAGTTTTCAGATCAACTATTGTCGTACCTGTACTATCGTGCCTTCCGATTCCAGAAGATATTTCTATGGAGGACGCCTCTACCATGCCCGTCGCATATGGGACATGTCTATATTCACTTTTCTGCGTGGGGCAGTTGGAGAAAGGCCAGGTAAGGGCTGATTGTGGCGGCATAAATTCTTTATTAACAAATGGCCACAGTCTGTTCTTGTACACTCTGGATGCGGTGCGGTAGGACAGGCTGCCATTCACCTCTGTCAGATGGTAGATGCTGAGGTGAGCGGTTAGAGACTTCCTTTTTCACAATTCACTAACCTGTCAAGGTTTATGTCACCGTCGGAACGGAACAGAAGGTCCAGTATTTGATCGATAACTTTCGGATACCTCGAAGGAGAATATTTAACTCGCGAGATAATTCGTTCCTTCCAGGAGTTTTGAGAGAAACCGGAGGAAGGGGAGTCGATATTGTGTTGAATTCGCTCTCCGGGGAGGCTCTTCATGAATCATGGAAATGTGTTGCAAAATTCGGGACAATGATCGAACTAGGGAAACGTGACTTCATGGGCCGTGGATCACTACGAATGGACAGGTTTGGATCAAATCGGTCTTTCGTCGGCGTTGACCTGCTGCAGCTCTGGAGAGAAAGTCCGAGTCGGTTTCAGAAGTAGGATCCTACCCACCAATCTCTTTGCAAACACGATTTTTTGACGCAAGTTTAGGATCAAGGGCATGCTCATCCGACTCCTACATCAGGGGAAGCTTAAGCCCATACATCCTGTGAGGATATTTCCGGCATCAGAGGTCAAAGAGGCATTTGCCTATATGGAAAATGGCACTCGGATAGGCAAAGTGCTGGTGAATTTGTCAAGACTTCCTTCAAGGATTGCCACTCCAATGGCAAGCCCAAATACCTTATTCTCTCCTAATGCGGCTTATCTCGTCACCGGAGGACTGGGAGGCATAGGTCGTGCGGTCTCGACCTGGATGGTTGAAAACGGAGCTCGCCATCTGATATTCCTCTCCAGGTCGGTGGAACATGGTTCGAATAACCACGCTTTCCTGGAAGAGCTCCGAGTTCAAGGATGCGAACCTGTCACAGTCACAGGGAGTGTAGCGAAGCTCGACGACATCAAGCGGGTGGTTGCCGCCAGCCCAAAGCCGATAATTGGTGTAATCCACTTGGCGACAGTACTACAGGTGAGGCTCTCCCGATGGAGTAGACGCCTCTGATGGCTAACCTCCGTCTTACAGGCCGGAACTCTGCTGCAGACCCCTTACGAGGACTGGGCTGCCATCCATGGACCAAAAGTAGACGGGGCGCTGAATCTTTACAAGGCCTTCCATTCACAAAAGCTCGACTTCTTCGTTGTAACCAGTTCGATTTCTAGCCTCTGCGGACACGTTGGGCAAGCCCATTATGCGTCAGCAAATTCTTTCCTGGACGCATTCGTGAGGCATCACCGTTCCCTCGGTTTTCCGGCGGTTGTCCTCAACTTGGGTGCGGTTGAAGATATCGGGTGCATGCACAGAATGCCGGGGGTTTTACGGGCGGCCCGTGCAGGAGGGATGACACTAATGAACGAGAAGGAAGTCATCCAGGCTTTTCAGGTCGCTATTAGTAATGCAACAAGTCGACAATCCCAAATTATCGTGGGGATGAGCTCCGCTAGGTCCCATTCCGACCCTACATCCCGACCTCCATGGCCCAAGGATGCCCGCTATTCCCTTTACGCAAATACCAAGCAGGCTACCGTTCAATCACCCCGGAAGGATATTGTTAAAGAAGCGAGAGAATGTGTTGTGCTCGCCCGTCGGGATCCAAAGGTCCTCGAAGAAGAGTGGGTTGAAGAGCTCTTCCTGAAAACAGTTTCCCTACAGATTGGTGGGAACATCGAAGACAGCCTCAGTCATATAGCCGCCATGGCCATTGATTCATTAGTGCTCATTGAACTGGTAACTTGGTTTCGGAGAAACTTGAATATAGAACTCAGTGTCTCGGCGATTTCCGGCGCCAGCACAGTTGGGGAAGTAGTGAAGTCGATCCTAGGGTCCATACAGGCCATCAGCAAGAACCATGAGGTCGACGCAGCAAAGAGTGATCAGTCTGGATAAATCCACGTCAGCACCGTATCTGAAGATTGGATAGGGTCCAGTGGGGAATTGGTTTCGAAACTGCTTGCTGTTGGGTTTTTCTTCTGGCTCTGGCCGTATGAATAGTGTTTAAGTTTTTGCGTTGTTAATACAGTATTAGTCCTGTATCATTTCGAGGACTATTTCTTTAGCTTGACCATGTTAAAGACATGCTCCGTATGAAATGCCTGACATTGGTTATATAGTTTAAGAATAATGTTCCCTAATATTGTTCTCACCAAATATTTCCAAGGAACAAACCGTGTCGGTGCATCTAGCAAGCTAAGCAACCCGCACATATGTGCTTGTACATATATCTGTTTTATACGCCGAATCATCCGAAGTATCTTGCACAGAATTAGGGCTACTTAGGCTTAGCAGGAACTAGAATTAAGAGCGCAATATTACGTACCTTTTTTTGGCCTGGCTTATTTGTCGGGTACTAAATTGAATCCGCAGAAAAAGGAAAAGGGGAAGTGTTATACTTGGGGCTACGTAGTATTCACATTCCCTCGGAAACATATTAGTATAGCAACCAATTTAATAGGGGAACGTACATTTTCACGGGCTAGACTCGCTAGACTCTATGCTGGAGTCTCACTCGTGAACAGATGGATTAGAGCTCCCATTTACCAACCCTGTGCCTTTAAAAGTGTTATAAGTCTTATTTTATAGTCGGTAATAGGATCATCTCTAATTATCTTGTTATTCGCAATGACCTCCAAAGACGTCACATTATTAAAGAAACACCATCGCTCTAACCTGCCACTGTTTGAGCTATGTATCCTTCTATTTCTAGAATTACTAAATATAACAAATCTGCCGGAGTATGAAGGGTATGAATCTGGCCCCATTAGTCTAGTAGTGTTTAAGAAACCTAGCAGCTTACTGTAGTTTATTAAAGGCCCATAAATCGAAGATACTAAAAGTAAATCTGGACATAAATCTAGATTCGTTATTAGATGTCTGTCTGTCATGTGCCACTATCTAATAATGGTCGCCTTATACCGGGTCGTGCTAGAGAATGTCCTACTTAATCGGGCCTGTTTGTTATTAGATACGCGTTATCATCAACATTTGCCGACTAGAAAGCAGGAAGAGCTACAGAATGTGAAACTTACTGCTATATCTTAAGACGTCCTATTAATGAGTGACATTTCGAGCAGTTTCTAAAAATTATTTATTAAAGGGTGTTATATCTATAGGCGATATCAGGCGAAAGCACTGCCTATTGATCTATATTAATGTAATTATCCATAATTACTCAAGTCAACGCTTTGCCTGATGAAAAGAAAAGGAAATATTAGAAAAATTAGTAAGACTATTTATCGCTTTATAAATAATAAAAGATTATTCAGTTGTTGCATATGCACGGCGCTCAAGCTTTATAATGTAAGCCTTGGAAACGTAATTACTACAAATAGCGAGCATAACTTAGTGTAACGGGATTGGTCTGTGTTCTAAACTAGAAGCTCCGATGTATCCATAGAAAGGTATTGTGGTATGTCAAAGCAGTCGGGTACCATACAATCAGATGTAAAGCCGGCAGCCAGGTCATTTATTTTTTCTTCTTTCTCAAACCCCGCTCCGATATGTAACCTGCTAGCTACCCTACTTTTTTGGGATCTTTATCTATTGGTGAGCCGCTGAAGCCTTGCCGCGTATTGGCCTAGTGTTACCGTACAGATATTCAGGATACGCTTTACTTGAATCAGCAAGGGACGCCAATTTTGCATCTTAAATGTAGTTAGTCAACACCACTGCTAGTACTTCCCACTCCTTATCGGTAAAATGATTTACTCTCCTACTATACACCTCTAACTACGAGACGATGGATCACCTTTGTCTCAGGGATAACTCCCTCCGGCGCTTTTCCCTATTTATTTAGTTCAAATCATAATACTATTGCTTGAGAATGGGCTACGAAAGAGGGCAGAGCATTGCTTTACAGTAATACGTACTAGGTTGTGTTCATTGAATGTCCGAGGAGTAGGGGTGCTGCTGTATCCCCCGCCCGTGAAAGAGATTGGCCCCTGCATAGGTACAGTACAGTATACAGTATATTCCAACGCCGCTGATACTGTACCTCTGTAGTTCAGCAATGTTTGAATAGCTAGAATGCAGAGGTAGCGGGATGTTCACTCATCTACCCACTTACGAGATGAACGAATTGCTTGAGAAATTCGGTTCAACAACTCCGACGTTCATTTCAACGCACTGAAATACTCACCTGCCTAGGAGCCATAAGCAAGTTAAAGGTACAGTAACGGAGGGCTTAAAGTAGTTATCAAATTATTCCGGTCCCCTCAATACCACGTAGTGGATGGCAATTGGGGAAACATGAAACGTTTTACTCAAAAGCATCTATTCTTGAGATTCCTCTGAGGTCCGAATTATGGCTGAAAATGCCTTTTTTAGGTGGAGTTTCTCAATAAGAGCGAATGACTGCCCATGAACTGCGTCAATTTATATAATTACCCAATGCCAATCTCCAGTATCGCATTCCTCCGTCATACACTTTTAATCGACTGTTTACCGTATATCCCTAAGTCCAGGATGACTATATCCAGCAATCAGAAGCGGGCTTTCTGGAGAAATAAATGTCGAAAGGCGCTAGCAGACCACATAAGTAAGGCTTTTCATTCTTTTTAAAATTCTTACATAAGAACTGCCTCAGTCACAGAAAGGTTTATTCCCCAAACCTAGCGACAGTTTAAATATTACATTGCCGTCTGAAAAGTAAACCAGCCACGGAGGTTATATCAGTCTCATGTCTTTTTCACTGTCAGCGTTGCGTTTCATTCTACTCCCTGATCAGTGCACTCACACGCATTATAGATAGGCAGCTCGGCCTTGAAGTCCCGCCAGAAAAAGTTCGCTTACAGCCACGTCAAGAAGACCCTTATAGGTGGTCCGTCGCTAAGCCCGTGGAACCCTATTTCAAGTCAAACCTGAGCCGTGGGAGCGTTGGGGATTTCCAAAAGATCTGCGAGGCCTTGGAGAGTCGCAATTTGATAGAGGCAGTGCCCCTGAAAAGCTTGCAAGGAGAAGCTAGCTACCAAGAGGTAAACATAACCATGAGTAGGTTTGAAGTTCTCTCTGATTTTACTGACCTACGACTCTGGTAGGATGACTACCATGATTTGGTTCCCGATGAGAATTTCACAGCTACGATACAGAGACTAGAGCGAGAGAGAAAGGAGGCAATTTTTGATAATAACAATCTCCGTGAGAAACAAAAGCAGCAGTTGTTGGATAATCAACGGGAGTGGGAAACCGAGCTTGATGGCTTGAAGCAAGAAATGTTACAGTGGAAGCATTCTGCGGAAACCCGAGACCTCAAGCTCCAGGAGATGAAATGAAAGATTTTTCCCGCCCTTACTACTCTGAAGCGGCATCTGTCGGAACTCTTTGATGAGGTTGATCTCGTCCAGTAGATAGTTCTTGGTAGGGCTTATGGAATGTGTCTAATATACTGAAGAAAACGAAATGATATACTGCGTTGTTTTGATATGGACGTTTTTGACATTGGCGTCTCGGTCAAAACTGGATTATGTCCCATGTGACTGTACATGAGCTGCTCCTGTGTAATCTAACTTAAACACTAGTACAGTATGGATGGATGGATGAATTCATTTACCCCAACCCTAGCCCGAAGTTGGATTCTAAGCCACAACCCACTAGGCTAGGGCACGGATTCGTATTTTAGTCTAGTTGGGAAAATCATCACCTGAAGCGATATGCGGGCTGCGTAGCCGTCACGCCTTCCACATCACTCTATCTAGGTGTAGACCTTTACATATTAAAAATATATTATCCTATTAGTACCGTTCCAGGTTTCACCACCCTTTACCGCCCTAGATAATAGTATTTAGTCTTACTCTGTGTCGCTCTGTCTACAGCTTTCCAAGTGACGTCTTAGTTAATACAGTGTCCTGTTTCTGAACCCAGTCCCGTGCCGTGACAGGAGGGACCCAATATCAGGGTCGTGGCGAGGTCTAGCCCTCTTTCAACCACTTTGGGCTTTTCTTTTTCGCACATTATCTTTTGCCGTCATTCTTTGTATCTCTTTATAACGAGGACAACCTTGGGAGACGCTTCTGTGTAAGACGAGGTCAGCGAAGTGTTGTAACTCATCTCTTGAGCCTGCCGTATGTAGCGACCTATCCATCCTATTTGGGAAAGTTATCCGCTGACGGACGGTTCGATTCTGTGGCCGCGGGATTAGGTAAGCCATCGCCTCGCGCAACCGAAAGAATGACAAATGGGCTGAAAATGCGCAGAATAATGAAGGAGAAGATGCTGCATTGCTGAACTTGTTTTGATCGATTTTATTGTTTATTTTGAAGCTCCAAGACTGCATAAATATGAGCTAAATGGCCTAAGTCAGAAACAACTAAGACCTTTAATCAAATCGTTGGAGATCACCTTCTTTCTTCAGGTTATATAGTTATCCTTGCCAAGACCCAAACTGCAATAGCTTCAATGCCACACGTGATATGAAATGGCCTGAATGATGAATCTTAGTTATCTGTTCCTCGGGCTTTTCATGGCCTCGCGGGCCTTGGGTTTAGGCTGGCGGCAACGTTTTTCATCTTGCATATCTCACATTCCAATGTGATATTGTGACCATACATACCAGCTTGTTCAAGGGGTCCCGACAACGATCTCCCTTTTGTCGCTTCCAGTGAGAGATATTCGTTCGCTGGCCCGATTTTCATAAATGAACTGTCCTTCCACACAAAGCAAAGCGTATTGCAATGACCATGCCTGGTTGGAGACATTGCTCCATGTTCTTTGGGTCCGGCCGCAGGAATGCCGTCACCCCGTCCTCAGAATGGCCTGGCCACCAATGGCGCTCATCTAACACATTCATAATTAGCACCATGTCAATGGCATTGTTTACCGGTACGTGATGATGGTGCACCTTGTGATTCCCGGTGCAGACTTAACTCGGTCCCTTGGACTAACCGTCGCAATGACCGCTAGATGAATTGCTATTCGCATTTATGGTACCATTGCTCCCGACCATCCTTGGACATCGCATAGGTCTGCCAGCCAACCTCATCCAAAGATATACCTCTGTCTTTCTGGCCGAAGGGGCCCTAGTGTCCATCGTTTCCAGCCCTTTCATCGGATCCATTGCCGACAAGACTTCATCGAAAAAGCTCTTGCTGCTGGCTTTGCTAGTCCTCACGCTCGTGAGTATTGTATGTCTCTCGCAGACTACGACGTTGCTATGGCTTTTTGTCGGCCGCTTTGTCCAATGTATCGTGAGTAACGCGCTGTGGATCGTTGGAATGGCAACCATGGCAGACAACATCGGGTCGGAACATATGGGAAAGATTGCGGGGTTCAGCTCGACACTGACAGCTGCCGGGACATGCGCCGGCCCAGCGATGGCTGGCTTCCTCTTCGCACTTGGAGGATATTGGACTGCGTGGACGGGGGCGTTTGTCTTCGTATTCGTGGACATCATAATGCGTCTATTGATGATCGAGAAACCACGGGCCCTTCAAGAGGACCAAAGCCAAGAGCAGGACCCTCTTTTGGATGGCTCATCATTTCATTCAAGCGGTACCAACAATCAGCCATCGTGTGGCAAAGAAATGCAGGGCTGGCACTTCTACGTCTGCCTTTTTCGCCAACCTCGTTTCTCCGCTGGTGTAATATGCTATTTTGTCTTTTCCCTTTTCGTCGGCAGTTTTGAATCCACCCTTGCGATGCATGTGAAGGTTGTTTTTGGATGGGATGCCCTCCCTGTTGGGTTATTACTAGCGTTAATTCAGGGGCCTTGTATCATGTTTGCCTTGCCTGTGGGATGGCTGAAAGATCGGGTAGGCCCGCGCGTCCCAACCATGATTGGATTCGTCTCCGCTGTGCCTTTTCTGCTCTTTCTAGGGATTCCAGGTAATGAAAACTTCCCGTGGGCGAATGTTGAGATGCGAGGAAAGATTATTTATTCAATATGTGTGGCCGTCATTGGTTGTCTGACGTGTCTTTTACATGGAGTGGGAACAATGGAAGCGACAGGTGAGTGGAAAAAGAAATCACTTAGAACGCCTTGTCACAATCGCTAATGCCCGCCCATCTAGAAACTGTCGATAAACTAGAAGCTCGGCATCCGGGCATCTTTGGCCTGCATGGAGGCTACTGTCGCGCCATTTCCATCACCAATATGGCATTGATGACAGGTCTACTATCCGGACCCGTTATAAGTGAATTCGTGATTGAAAAGTTAGGATACTTCGAGCTGCAGTGCATCATTGGTGAGCCTCCCCGGAAACTCTCCCCTTAATCATCACCACTGACGGATGATAGCGGTCCTTTACTTTGTTACAGGTCTCATAGCGACCCCGTATCTTAGTTCCGCGAGCGCGGGGAAAGTCGACCAACAGGCAGACGAACAAGAGCCATCAGATGTCTTTCACGAAGATTATTAGTTCAGGAGTAGCAGCCGAAGATAGTGTAATGAGGGATGAGGAAGTTGATTTTCACTACCAAGCTGACATCTTGTCAGTTGACCACAATATCTGCTGGAGCAGGCGTAGGATTTGGTATTGATGGAGGAGTGGTTGAATGCCTCCAATGGTTTAAACTAGGGATGAGCGGTAGAAGTGCAGTCGATCTTGTTGTAATTCAGAGGTATAACTTGTTGATTTATTCAGAGGGAAACATGAGGCTAAATATACATCACAAAGTCCAAGTTGGTTTCCAATCAACTTGGTTCGTTGTATAGACACCTCGGAATTTATTGCGATGGTGCGGCTTGGTTCCTGACCTGCACCAGCCTCATATCACAACAGATCTCACTTTTTGCATATGTCTTTTATAGAGAAATAACACACCTCTCCTCCTTTCTTGTCTTCTCTTCGAAGCTACTGGGCCAGAGCGCCCTTATAATGTTTACTGGAGTGCTGTTACAGTCTGATAGGCGGTTGGATATGCTGAGCACTGCCAGGTGGTCTGTTCTTTCTACCCCGACCTTTTCAATGTGCCAGACTGCCCAAATTCAATTCCCTGCAATAAACTAATTACCTTCGTTTTGTGCTATTGATTCGATCATTTTCATGTTTGCCGAGCCAGTAAACTGCGGCTTTAGCTCCGACCCGCGTATAGAGGCCGGCAGCAAGCCGTTCAGACGGGGGATGGGGGCTTTTCACTACCGATTAGTGGCAAGCCAAGAAACCCCGACGTGACTATGCTATACCGCGTTTTCAGCTGGGTTGGGACGTCGACTCCACCAAACCTTGCGATGACGATTATGCATTCTGCGCCGGTTTGTCAAGGGCAAGCATGGAGTTACTGACACAAGTATGCTTGCACAAACATATTTGTGCGGTATGAGGATTACTCCACAGGTATGTGGAAAGACTACAATGGCGAACTTCGAGCAATAAAACATTTCAAATAAACACAGATCTCACAAATCTTGAGTTTGGAGACATATGGAACAGTTTCCAAGCAGGTATCGCCGAGCAAGGATTGAGGGATGACCGGTGCTGAAGGTAGTGTGGATCATTTCTATTTATGTATCCCTTGCCCCCGACCCATGTACATCACAAGCAGTTAAATTAAGGGTGGAACGATAACCGGCCTTCTTTAAGGTGAGGGCTAGTAGAGAATTGTGATTAATGAAATGAACTGGTTAGGTGCAATTTTCTCGATACCAGCTCTAATATCCAAGGGATATGTTTCTGAATGAATCCGAATGAAGGATACAGTCGTTTTAATACATAACACTCAGAATAAACGGGCCCAGCATCGGCTGTGACACAAGTTTCGTAATAGTTCTCTTTTTACAGTACAGCACCTGTAACCCTTCAATCTACGTCGTTGACCAAATTATATACGAGCCATTGAAGCCATGAAACAGAAATTGAAGAACGATCCCATATCGAATGAGCTCGGTACATTTCATACATTTGTTGCGAAAATTTCTCCAGGATTCAATCTGCGCAAAGCTTGGACTCTATCAAAGTTCGCCGTGGATTATAGTAAAGCATCTTCCTGCCCAGGTTAAGAGACATTGACATCCAGTGCATACGACAGCGCTGATTGTTTCTGATCTGGATCCTTGTACCAATATTGAACATGGGTGATGTTCTTTGAAGAATGACGATCCATCTTTTGGCGATATCGGATGTAGACATTGTTAATGTATACCTTGTATATATCTCCAGCATCCTCAATCTTAATTTTTGGATTAGGAGTTTGGAACCAGTCATAACGCAGCGAGAAATTGTCGTCCCACTGCCACGAGGCATGTGCTGGTTTGCTATTAAGTCGCACGACCTTGTCTTTACGCCGGATGGAGACACTGAGGAGCACATCATAGTTTCCTTCATCGTGAATATCCTGCGGAATCGATTCATCAAAATGCATGAATGAAAGGCCAGTACTATCTTCATGGACATTTGGGGGCGCATTCAAGTTGATATACGCAGATCCGACTGTGATCGCTCCCCCGCGAGGAACCTGTTTGTTGAGCTTGATTGTTTTGTCGAGTGCAAGATACTGAATGTCGGATGGCCTAGGATTCAGTCAGACAAGAATGTAACGAAATTCGCCATGAGCGCTCACATCTGGGTTGCATCTTGGGAATTTCCACCGGAGGAAGTCGATGGAGAACTAACACCCTGAAGCCCACAGCCCAAGGACGGAATGACTTCAAATTTTTCAAAGACAGAAGGCTGAGAGGGATCTTTGTGGTGCGTCGCGCTGCTCATTGAGACGATGATTTGGAGATCGAGGCTTTGTAGCTGATCAACTGGGACCTCCTTGCCATACTAAGTGTCTGTCAGCGAAAGGACAAAATAAAATAAAAAGTTACAACTCTCACTTTTATTACTCGCCAATACAGTCGCTGAAGCGCGTCGGTGACCGTCTCCTTGTCTAAGGACGATATGGTCTGTTCTTTGAGGAGTTTATTGAGCAGAACGTTAACTGGGACATATGAAGAAACCTTCACATTCTGCCCTTCGAGTGTCGTACAGTTGCTGCAGACTTCTTCACCGTTAATTTTTGCTGGACTGCTAAAGTTGTACACGTTAGCCACGTAATCCCTGGCAGAGTCGCGTGGCCGGGTACTATCAGCCGGGGCGAGACAAATTTCAATGTTGAATGGGTGCCCCCCAAAGGCGAATCGAGAATAGCGAACACTTATGGCAAAGTCATTGGTTTCGATTGCACGGCCGTCCGCAGTGATTTTCATTCCCCCAGGGACCGGACCTGCTCCCCGCTCACTTGACATCGGCTTGGAGTGGGCCCGCGCAATAGCGGTGGCCGGGCTGCCATTTGCGTCGGCAATGGCAATTGCTGTTGCTGGAGAAAATGCATCGCCTCCGGCTTTCTGAGCCTCCTCCAGGATATCAAGTGATTCTTGCCGGCATTGTCCATACTTCGCATTGATAATGGTTCGGATCCTACGATTGCTCTTGGCTCGATCAAATTGACCTCCAGTTTGGTTTTCGGGATCCCAGGGTTTGATTTCGGGGTACGTGTAGCCAAGAGCCAGGTGATCCCGAACTTCGTCTGGTGTCCAGTTGCTATTTTCATCTTTGCGGAACGGCCGCAATGGCGTTTTATTGGTCACGATCTGGTCAGGATCGATTCCGATAATATGCTGGTCAAATTTTGCCTGCGCGCCCTTGGTGAACCACTTGTCTGGGTTCAGTTGCTGCCAGATGGCGAAAATCCGATCGATGTTGCTGTATAAAGTTAACAAATCTGCTGCAGACTCTGTTAAAGTACATACCAGTGGTGCAGCCAGAAGATGGGGTCAAATGTCGCAACAGGAATCTGAGACATATGTCCGCCATCACCACCAGCCCAGTAATGGATGTTATTGTGGATGAATTCAATGTTGATATCCGTACATTCGCGTGCTTCATCAGCCTCCGTGATGGCCACCGTGGCAAAATGTTCGTAGCTCAACTCATAATCCAGAAGACGATACACCATCTCCGCGGCGGCGCCATACTGTTTGTCGTTGACGCTGATATGCTCACGCATGAATTCTTCGACTTTGCCATTATTGACAACGCCCTCTATCCAGTCTTTACTGGTGGGTCTGGCCTGGTCTTTCGTGGGGCAGCGGCTGGTGGCGTAGCAGTTACCATACTATTTCAGCCTCATTAGCCAGAACGGGAACATGATCAGGTCCAAATAGAACACCTACCGCAAGTTCTACACCCTCATCTCCCTTAATGGTCCTAACACCCTCGGTGCCCATGGGTTCGTCGTTGGGCATTTGAAACTTATACAGAGGATTGTCCATCCGAACTGTCACACCCGGCGGTGCAGTCACCGTTACTTCGTTCGAGGTTGCCAGGTTAGGGACTTTGGGGTTCGCGGCCCAATCCCAGAACGGAAGGCGCCAGGCGTTAGCTGCCTCCTGCCAGGCCTGTTGGTCGTTGGAAGGGAACTGGGGGATGATATCTTTGACCATAATATCATGTAGTTGTTGCTGGGCCCCAACCACCACCGGTCAGCTTACATCTTCTGTAATTAGCGCGTTATCATACCTCAAACAAAAGGAGATATGGGCGGTGCCATGGAGGGAAGAGGTAGTTTGCATGGGTGCAATAACCCCTGCCATCATCCTGTGGGGTCCTGAAAGCGGACGGGTCCTCGTCCCACAGCTTGTAAGGCATTCCATGAATACCTGTCGACGGGTCAGTTACAGGCACAAAGGCAACGGGATTTTAGCAAAGGAAGTTTATTCACCGGCGACCTGAAAGAAAGAGTCCCTCTCTTTTGGCGGAACATCCTGGTACCGTCGCAGTGCCAGGAGGAACAGATTAACCTGTCTCTGGTTTTCCGCTTTGGACGACCAGTCATCAATTTCTTGACGGACAGGAACTGCACCGTCCGGGCCACATCCGGCCTTGATTCCAGTAATAATATAAGGCGAAGCAGACATACTGCGATTTTGGAAATCTGAATTAGGAGTAAGAAAAGCTTGTAGGCAAAGGAGATGGAACCTAATGTAGTTTCTGGGGGTTAAACGACAGTATTTATTCGTCGCACTGACGTCAGCAACCACCATGACACCATGACCCATTTATATAGAGTTTCTCCATCCGTACATGCAAATATCCATGACGCTCAGACTTCTATTAATATTTCGCCCCAAGCCCCAGGCCTTTCCTTTCTCGTCTTATACTTTTTATTGCCTGTTATTGCAAAATTTTGGAATATATAAATCGCTAAAAAGCCGTGTCAGATATTGGTAATATGGCGGTCACTTTTAAACTGAAAAGTAAGCTTTGGCTACATACATGATTAGATCTAGATTAAAGTTAGACTTCCGCATAGCCCAACTTGGGTCGAAGGTCGAGGCTCGACCCGAAACCTAACCTAGTCTGTGTCCGGGTTAAGCTTCTCTAACCCGGATCGAATCTAGATTTAACGTTAGGGCCCTAATAAAACCTGATATAATTTATTTAATCTACGCTGCGTAATTTTTATATAAAAACCAGTATAAAATAATTATAGATTACATCATACATTACATCATAGATTGCATCGTAGATTATATCATAAATTACATCGTAGATTATATCATAGATTACATCGTAGATTGCATGATAAATAATAAGAGATTACATTGTAGATTGCATCGTAGATTATATTACAGAATAATCTAAAATAATCTCGAACTATCTGACCAATCAGAGGACTACCCTGCCCGCCTGCGAGATTCAGTAGGCAGTTAAAAGTGCGGTGAAAGGACATAGTAAAATTCCATTGAATTTTTTTTTGTTGCGGAGTGGCCTCTTATCGCTTGCGTAGGTGGATGTCTGCCGTAATAGGTTTGGCGTACTTGAATAAGCACTCGAGACGCCGAAGGTCACCCGACACAATGTCCCAGACCTGCGTGGCTTTCAGGTAGGAGGTCATAAGACATTTCCAGGTTGCGAAGTTGTCGCTTCCTGTCAGAGGCTTGATGGCCGTGACGGCTCGGTCGGGCGAGTCGTGGACCAAAGCAGACATAGTGAGGATAGTGAAAGCGGGGTAGATATGTTCAAGGTGGTTAAGACGATTCTCAGATGAGTAGAAATGGCACCCGAGAGTTTGCTCCCGGGCTCATAACATGTTATAGTTCAGAGGTATGAATTGACTTGTTATTTCAGAGGGAAACATGAGGCTATATATACAACGAGAAGATCAAGTTGATTTCCAATCAACTTGATTCTTCGTATAAATAACTCGAGATTAATTCCGATGGTGCGGCTTGGTTCCTGATCTGCACCAGCCTCATATCACGACAATCTTCCTATGTACATGTATCGTGTACCACTTCCTAAGTGAGCCTATAGCCTTGCCAAGGCTTGCCATGGCCTCTGTGCGGTCGTTATTTTCATGTTGCCCTCATGGCGC
This sequence comes from Aspergillus bridgeri, assembly GCA_027569665.1. NCBI lineage: Eukaryota > Fungi > Ascomycota > Eurotiomycetes > Eurotiales > Aspergillaceae > Aspergillus > Aspergillus bridgeri. Next base: position 125,078 of record JAPDKQ010000033.1, read on the forward strand.
GCGGCTTTGAAACCGTTTCAATGCTTCAGCGAAGTGCAAGACAGTGGAGGCTGTCTTGCCCTATCTTACAGTAATCAATTAACAATTTAGAAGATGGTTATTTTAATCTACGAGCCTCCACCCTTTGGCTGGATACTTTCACTACGTGTGCTGCGTCTACCCGCTTCATAATAGGTCCACCATTCCACTTTCAATGCAGTAAAAAGCATGGCGTCACCCCAACCACATGCCTCGCAAAAGTATACGGGAGCTAGGCGTGGCTAGGTAGCTATTGGTTGTCTTTGATCTAGTGATGGAGCTCATTTGGTAGACTACCTGTAGGTATTAGGCAGCGCAGCTACTACTTTCATTATTGGCAGGGTAATTTCTTGAAAATAAACCGGGCCGTTCCGATATCACCAATAATGGGCGTTTCGAAATAGTCGCCCAGGGCAAATAATAGCACGGTTTTGCATAGCAGCGGCGACACAGTCGACTGTCTCAATATATATTTGGTCCATATCAATCTACATTCTAGGATGAAGAAGATAAGGCGTCTATGCACCAAATCCAAGCTGTGATTCTGTGCAAACTCAAGTTATCGCTTCACCTCGTATGTCAACACATCCACCGGACAAAATCTGCTACCACAATTAGGTTTTTTGTTCATGCTAGGGTTCAATCTAATTTTCCGTATATTGCGGATTGTTTGAGCACCTGAATCAACCTGAACCTCATATATCAAGACTCGGTCCATGACACCGAGCGCTCCCATTCTCGCCTAATCCCGATCTTGCTGCCGGACTATTGATCGTGGCATTGGCACTAGCGGCGTTACCTCCACTGTTTATGGCAGGTAGACCGATGTTGAAAATAAAGTATGGAAGAAAGCATAAAACACAGTAAAACGGACGCCAAGAGAGACCAACCCACTTTGATTTAAGCCAAAGGTAAACAATTATTTAAATGTTCTTCCGTCTTCCACTCCAACCATTCCAAGACATGCCGCCAGGAATGACTAGCCCGCGCGGCATGCTGAGACGGCACGTTCGGGTGGTCTTCCTGCAGCGAACGAGAGAACACCTCCATACTAACCCACCCTTTATAGTCCAGGCCGTTGAGACATGTATCTGCTATCTCTCGGGTTGGAAGATAGCCCCCGCGCTCTTCCTCGCCCGGGAAGAGACGAGCGTTCCGCGACCAGGAGAGAAGGGGGTGTAGACCCGGTGTTTGGAGGAAGGCTGACTTTGTGTCGACTCGCTCGCCATCGGCGAGTTGGATCAGAAAAACTCGGTCGTGGTCGATGGTTTGGACGAGCCGATCCATTGACTCCTGTAGATCCGCGTCTGCATTCGTTGACAACCGCCCGGTTGAACTAGTGGGATCAGCCCAAACGCGAGCCGCAATGTTGAAGGTATCTAGACAGATTCCCAAATTGGACCGGTTGGCCCGCTTCACCACCTCCCAAGAATCCTCCCAGGTATTGATGTATGTCCCCCAAGCCAGTGCCTCGTAGGCAATTCTTACGGGATATGCCAGGTCAGCGGCTTCCGCCAAGTCAGTCGCTAACTGACCACGATCACCAGTGATCTCGGAAGCATCCAGGAATGACGATGGGATCAGAATGAAGAGTGAGTCACCCAGTATCTGCGCAAGTTGGACCCAGTGCTGAAGCTCGTCAAGGCGCGCCGCATGTTTGACCGGGTCGAGAAGGCCTTCGTAATGTCGGAATGGCTGAAGCGCTATGACAGTGAGGTTCCTCTCCGCACATAGATCGCGGATTACGTATGCAGCATCGATTTCATAAGACCGGTCGGTGCGAGCTGAATTTGCGCCGGGTCTCTCACCACGCAGGGTCTTGGCAAAAACTGCCAGATCATCATGGAAGAGTTCTAGGCCTTGATTGCCGTTTCGTGCGGCAGCATCAATTTTGGTTGTAATAGGATGCAGGTGAGCAGCTCCCAAACTCACCGTCGCGATGGCTGGTCTCCATTTTGAGCTGACCTCTGAGCAGGGTGGGTCGGGTAGGGAGAGCATACTGCTGAATCGGCCCAAGAGTCAACCATTAGTAGCCAAGGCAATAAAAAATAACGCGCGGTATGTTCTTACCAAGATCTAACAACCCTCTTTACATTCCTTATATACAAGAAATTATGCCAGTGTACGTGTGTACTGCAAGAAGTATGCAGGGATATATGCAATGATTGAGACCCAGGCGCCAAGGCGGCCAAAATTAAGACAGACCTGTGGTGAACCTCCTATTTGTTAATCTGGCCTCGACATTTAGAAGCCATCCATAATTCGCAAAATACTACAGTTGCCTCGAATTGGTGTTAGACCATCACTTATTCCATGCGCGCACTGAATCCTTGGCTTTTAACTTACTATTCCGGCGAAGCCCCGAAGGAACAGGCTACTGTTGGAACAGATTGGCACTACGTAAGTGGAGAAAGTGGATTGCCCTGGCGGGCGACGTTACGTTCACTAGACTGACTAACTATTCTTCAGCTCAGGCCTTCATGATTTTCGGTTGGATCCACACACCCCCTGCTTTTCAGCTCTCCACCGTTTCATATCGGAATAGCGGGTCTTTGGCCCAATTTTACGATGATGAGCAGAATTCAAGTCTCGAGCGTCATGACGCTTGACCGTGTAAGCGGCCCCTGTTTTCGTTATGTGCGCGGAAGGGTCCGTTACTAGGGGTAATTTAGTGAAAACTAGATTCCTGCATTCTTGGTCCGCAAGGACCGAGCATGACTGAGACATTCCCGGGGTTTGGCAGGGAGGAGCTCTGGCGGTCTAGCCTTTTCTGCTCAGAAAGCCAGCAGTGTATATGATCGCCCTTTGGAGCTCTAGTCAAAGCTACCGCTGCCACCACCCAACCGCGCCATAGTTCTCTTCTGGAGACGGACAGTTCTTTCTTGCTGCATCCGCCTCTGAAAAATGGCACCGAATCATCTTCCCCAACAACCTTCTTCTAAAGATCTAGCCACTCTTCACCGGGCCTTCAAAGTCCCATACAGTAACCCGTACTATTCCCTCGATGGGTCTGAACTTGTCCTGGAGGAGCATTGGAAGAACGTCCAAGCAGCCACGGCAAAATTGGGGGTGGGTTATTGGACGATGTTAAAGGCGGCTTGGGTGATTACCCTTCAGTGCTTTCAACCGTCTGACTATACATCTTTTCGCTATCGTGTTGACAGCCCAGAGGCGAGTTGTGGCTACAGCAAGCAGCTAGTCTACACCCTCCGAGTGGATCCAGAGGAGAAGTTGCAGTCCTTGCTGGTACGAATTGGCCAATGGAAATCAGGAATTAACGCGTTCGTGCCCGAATCACATGAAGCTCAAAGGGCGGAGAAGGCTGCAGCCTCCCGGGTGGTTTGCGATTCTTCTATTCACATCGTCGAACATAAGAGACACCACAGGGGGCTGCAGAACCGAAGGGAGATAGATGCTGGAGTGGGTCAATCGCAAACCACAGGATGGCTGAATGCAATGTTAATATACAGGATCTCTAGGTGAAGCTCGAATTGACCGTCGTCAAAACCGCTGATAACCGAGTCAAAGCCCGACTCCAGTCCTCGAAGTCCAATACAAATGGAGATCACACAAAGAGCATCCTGGAGACTTTCCGGCATGTTTTGTGGCAAATACTGAAAGGCCCTCATGACCTGGTACTCCATGATCTTGACCTATGCTCTCCGTGGGATCGCAAAACTATTCAAAAACTCACGCAGATCTCATTTCAGCCGGAACCTCGCTGTTTGCACGAGCTAATCCTGGATCGTTGCCATTTACATCCAGATAGGAAGGCAGTTTGTTCATTCGACGGCGATTTGACCTATGGAGAGTTGCAGGATGTTTCACTGCGACTGGCACACCACCTCGTCCATCTCGGAGTGCGCCCCGAAACATTCGTGCTGAGCGCCTTCCAAAAATCGACCTGGGCTATTGTGGCTCGACTAGCTATCTTGCTAGCAGGAGGAGCATATATCTCGATCCATGCCCGTAACCCGCCTGCCTATCTGGACTCGGTCATTGAGCGTACGAAGACCAAGATCGTGCTGGCCGAAGACGCTTTTGCGGATGTGTTTCACAATCGTATTGGGACGGTGATTGTGATCACTCCTGAATGGCTGCGGACGCTACCTATACCAGATCAAAAGGTGCCCTGTGAAACCGTGCAAACGTCGAATGCATGTACCGTGCTCTTTACCTCAGGGAGTACCGGCAAGCCCAAGGGCATCATCCAAGAGCATGGGTCTTACGCAGCCGCTATCCACGATTACTCGAGAAACCTCGGCTTGGGCGCGGATACGAGGTTCCTGCATTTTGACGACTATGCGTTCGACATCAGTAACTTGGAGTTTCTGGTTCCATTGATTCTGGGTGGGTGTTGCTGCGTGCCGGGACCAATGAAAACAGTCCAGGATCTCACGGAGAACATCCGGGCTCTCAACGTGAACATAGCCTTCCTCACGCCCACAGTGGCCATTAAACTGAATCCCCCCGATTTGCGCAATTTGAAGATTCTCTGTATCGGCGGAGAACCACTCCCTAAGGACCTTTTGGACAATTGGGCCGGCAGCTCGACAACCCTGATAAATCAGTTTGGCATGGGTGAGGCAGCCATCTGTTGTGCCTTCAATGATACGGTCTATGCTCCCGGTAGTAGCGAGGGCACCATTGGCCGGCCGTCCTGTGGCGCGATCTGGGTGGTCGATTCATTCTCACCAGACAAGTTGATTCCTGTTGGCGCGGTTGGCGAAATCATCATTGAGGGCCCACACCTCTCCCGTGGCTACCTTGATCAAGATCACCAGGCTCCAGACCGCAAGAAGCCTGCTGGGTTCCTGCTCGAAACGCCCCGGTGGATGGTGGAGCTCCACCCAGGACGACACTCCACCCGGCTGTATAGGTCTGGTGATCTGGCACGATGGAACCACGATGGCCGCATAGACTATATCGGACGCAAGGACACTATCATCAAGTTGGATGGGTGTCGCATCGACGTCATCGAGGTGGAGCATTTGGCAAGGAAATGCCTTTCGCCCAAGGACTCTATCGTGGTCGATCTATTGGGCTTGATTGGCGGCAAGGAAAATCCTCGGTTGGTTGCGTGTTTATACCTTGACGACCACCCTAGTAGTTCAACATCGACAGACCCTTGCTTAAGAGACGCGGCTCGGGATCAAATCGCGTCCGAGAAAGCGCTTCAGATCGAGGCATTTATTAGGGAATCGCTGCCATCTTACATGGTTCCCACTATGTTCCTGTTGGCTACGCAGATGCCACGAACAGCCTCGAACAAGACAGACCGCCGCAAGTTGCGTCTTCTGGGACAGAAGTATCTTGAAGATCAGACGAGGCAGACAAATTCTCTTCAGCAGCCCAATGACGTCCAGCTTCTTCCTTAACTTCTTTATTACTGAACACGGCGGATTTTGGATACGGATAAGACGCCATCTGTATGGGCACTGAAATAGTTTTTTTTTATATTTTTTATATTTATATTTTCTTCCTTTTTTATTGGTTTAAGGTATAGCATAACGTATGTGAAATGATACGAAGAACCAGATAGGCCTCTGACCCAAGCGGAGGTGCAAGCTTGGAGTATCAAATGTGCTTGATGATCACTAACCCGGACAGTAGCTGAATTCCTTTTCCATGCCCAGGCTGCAAATCAATTGCCTCCGGGTGCAGTCCACTAACTTTCATGGGTAAAGGAAAGGCCCTGTGAGGTGGAGCATTGTCACGCGAGAAATCTATTCTTAGTCGCCGTGACCTTCGCTAGAGGAGGGGCGGGTATGGAATATTCTAACCTTCAGCACTATGAACGTGGATGGACCTGTTGCGCGCAATGCACATACATAGATTGAGCGATCGACTGCTCCTAAATTTGGTATCCATGAGATATCCACGGAAGGGGGGATTCTAATTGCCACGAACGCTTGCACCTCCGACTGAATTCAAACACTTAACAACCATAACGCAGCCATCACCAGCTAGGAAGCTTAAGAAAGTAATCTCCGTCTATCCATGCCTATCACAGGTGAAAAAATAATTACTTAAAAGTAAGCGCTTGTCGAAAGAAAATTTAGACACAGCGCCTTTTTCATTTTGTGGGGGGGGGGCGAAAACCACAAGCAGCAGATTGCAAACGGGCTATATTTCAACAAAAGCGTCTGTTGTTTCTTGATAACGGCCATTTTATATGTTTGAAACTACTGCGATCTTCCTCTTTCTCGTGTATGATTGCCTACTTTCAGACCGCCTTAGCTAGGGACCAGGCATCTATTTGAGAGGCCACGGATCAGAATGAAAATGGATGGAAGACCTTCTCACCATTTCCCAAGTGACATCATACAAGTTGTCAGGTACAGCAGTGCTCTCCTCGGTCAGAGAAAGCTCGATACCAAAAGGTCGGTGACCTTGAATTCGGACTTCTGTGCTTCGTGATGGGACGACCTTCGTCATACACGACCCTTTGGTACTAAGCTGGTTGAATGGCCTTGCATTCCCTTCGTTCCCAGCGTCGCCGCTTGCAGTAGAAGATAGGGGTCAGCACGAATACATATTCGTAATATTTTGAGATATTCGCTGTTAAAATGAGTGATAGTTACATTGATTGTCTTGAGTGTCACTCTTCTGCAGGGGCGGGATGCCTGATATATAGGACTACATAGGACATATATGGGGGGCCCGGCGCGCGGTGGGTGATTACGTGGGTTACTATGGTGTAACCTCCCTCCTCCCAAATATGTTGAAATACCCTGGGGGGCGGGCCCGGCCCGGCATTCCGGCCTTGCAGTTGTTGATTTCCCATTCCTTCTTCTACCTTCCCTCGCACCACCCACGCGTCAGGATAGTATGGCTCGGAAACGGTCACATCCTCCTCCTTCTTCTCCCTCATGTGCTGGCGCTGCGTCGTCAGAAATAGCCACCATAGTGGACCGTCATACGGCTATTACAAGGTAGTTAGCCTCATATAGCGAAGAGGTATTAAATCTATTACAAACTAATTATCCTAAGAACACCTCCAAGTCATATAATCCAAAGCAGAAAGAATAGATCGACTGGACTAAACATATTAGATTTCCAGACGGCGAACTAGTTATAAAATATAAGTTCGTTTAATTTCTTAAAGAGGAAATACTCAACCGTGAAGTTCGATCCTGCCGGTATAAAAAAGCCCGTATAATAGAAGACGGCGAGCTAATTATCCGTACTCTAGAGAAGAATATTATACAGAGTTATATATCCGCTATTATAAACCTCTAGTCGTATTAAAGAAATAATAGAATAAATCTAAATCTAAATCCCCGTAATAAGATAGTTACTGCGTTTTTAGCCGATCATACGCGCCATAAATTTCAACTTGTGGTGGCGGCTCGCTTGTGAAATACGTTATACTTCTCCCGGTCACATGTCAACACCACTGTCCTTATTCCTTACAAGACTCTATCTCAACACCAACATGCAATCATAATACACCCCTCAACCATCATCCCAATAATTCATCAGCCCCCTTCAAAATATGTACACTAAAGATGAGCCGGCAACTTCCCGTTCTTCTTCGCCATAAACGTCGCAATCAAATCCATCAACTCCGGCGACAACGCATCGTACGTCTGCAGTCCCTTGTGCCTCAGACTCTCTCTAACCTTCTCCATCTCCTTAGGATCAAACCCCTGCTCAATAATCGAGCTCACAAACCCCGCAAACTGCGGCTCCTGCCACCCCTTCTCGTCCGACAACTCCGCATGCACGAAATCCAGTCCCTTGAAGGGGTGTTCCGTCTCGATGCGCCCGAACAAATGAACCCCGCAGTCGCGGCACGCATGGCGTTGGATAACGGCGGAGGGGTCGACGATGTGTAACTTTTCAGGGTGCGAGGTCACCGTGAGGCTGTCGCGTGGTACGACTCCGACTACGGAGAAGAGGGCGCCGGCGGGTTTCCAGCATTTGGAGCAGCCGCAGGCGTGGTTGTGTGCGACGTTGCTGGAGAGGGAGACGGTCACTCGAGAGGAGGCGCATTTGCAGTGCAGCGAGCCGCCGGGGAAGTTGGGGGTGCCTTTTGTGAGGCCATTGTCGATGAGGGGGTGGAGGGAGGGCATTATAGATGAATGATAGATGATAGATGGTAGATGGTAGGTAGGTAGGTAGGTAGGTAGGTAGGTAGAAGGTAAATAAATGGTAGTAGGTAAGAAGTATAGGAGAGTATACTTTATAACAGACAAATATGTAAACCCCTCATTAAGAACAAGAATCTCCTCATGAGGAGACTTGGGGCTCCACTTCCTCCTCTGATATGCCGGTCCGATCGGGAATTGTTTACTCGACTTGTCGATCGCTTCCGCCGGACCGTCTTCCTGCTTCGGGAGTGCATCCGATCTTGGCGGACAGTCTTGCATACATATCTACTCTGTATGTATATGCCAACCATTCCATATTCGCATAAATCTACCATTCCAACCATACGGAGTACTCCGTAGAAAGAACTTTGTATACCCCGTGAGGTTCTGCGGAAAATGACTAAATCCAATACCTGATAGCTTTCATCCCTCGACATGGTTGATCTGTTCAACCTCACCATTGTGGATGACTCCCTGCCCTATGACGTATTCTCTAGCTCTAGACATAGATATATGGATTGCCGGTTCTATCCGCACAACCACCAACCCAATCTAGAAGGCGCACGGGACATCCATTCAAGCTCTCTAGTTTAGGAAAGTAGCGACTGCTGGCACCTGATTTAGGAAAGAACTTCGAACTGCTTTACGATCATGAACTGAATTGCTACTCCAATGAATGAAGCACATTGTCACGCCGCTTCGTTGTCCGATTACAGGAGCCTCTCAGTACCTTTTCCGCGTCTAGTCACCCCCTATCTCAATAGTACGTCACTTTCGGCCCGTGCCATATCTTGAGACTACGAACCACGGTAGGTTGAGCTCCCCTGTCTACGACCCCCGCCCCCAACTCATTACACCATCCGGATTCATTCTCTTTCATCCATCGTTCAGATTTTCTACGGTCGATAACAAGCAGGACTGATTCCAAAATGGCAGACTTTACTATGCATTTGAGCTGTTCGAGGTTCCCCAGATACGCCGACTTCCTTGCCCACGTCAAGAAGCAGACCGACGAGGCAGGACCGGGAACTCATATTATTTACGAGGACGTAGAAGAAGGTTGGGCCAGACAGGTGTGGACTACTCTGGAGGAAGGATACGAGCGACGGAATATTAGGTGGGTGAGACGTCTTTTCTCAGGGTTGATACTTACTATCTAATTCAGAAAGTCACTGAACACGCTTGCGAGAACGCTCTCACTAAAGATCATGCCGACCGAGATCCATGAGTGCCATCAGGCATGGCAACGACGAACTGAAAGGGATTGGGTTCGAAGCGGCTTGCTTACACTGGACGAGGCCGATGAAGTGTGCATACGGGTCGGCACGAGTATGGTTCCTATGAATCCCCCCGGTATTCCCTGACTGATCCAATCTCCAGCTCTCGAGTTTCGATCGGGTCCATACAGGGGCTCTCGCAAAGAGCCAGACCTGTTTCTCCGACCGGATGGAGCTGAACTTCCCACCTTGGCAATCGAAACCGGATGGTCGGAAAGCTCAGCGAATCTGCAGGATGATATGAACCTTTTGCTTGTTGGTGCAGCCGGCGCCATGAGGACGGTTTTCATACTGAAATGGAGAAAACACAATGACGACGTCCATGTCAGTGGGACGATCGAGGTTTATGGACTAGATGCCAATGGGATGCCTGTGCGACGTGGGCCAGCATTGGTAAGCACTCGTGTTTATTAAGGCTTCAGGGCTCCAAAGCTGATCTTTTACAGACAATTTTCCCAACCCCCCAAAATGGCCAGACCGATGTAATCCGCATTACACGCCGCGAGTTGTTTTGGAACATGCGCCTCGCACCAAACGCAAACCCTGGCGACATTTTCGAGTACAGAGTGGATGTGCTTAGAACCGTTGCGGGAAAATCGTTAACCAGGATGGGGCTACTTCCTGCATAATCGATCCTATCGTTTTCTGTTGACCAAAAGGAGACAACTGCAGGATCTACAGAATCTGTGCCTCGGATATAATGGTCCTGATCCACCCTAGAAGTAGTATTTAGATAAGCTATATTTATAGTTATGATTTCCTAGCCGTACAAGCACAGACTACCCTGTCGATCAGCTATACCCGATTAGAACCGGACACTTGAGATCAGAGCGAAGAAGTCTGCAATGATGCTGAGATCGTAATCTTGTTGCCTCAATGGGATGTCGCTCGCCGGCCTGGTCATAACAACTTAATTATCGCTGTGATAATTGGTTTTGGGGAGGTTAGATATTATTGGTTTAAGAGTTAAAAACAATATACAGAGTGGTACTATTATTATTATAATTGTAGGGAGTACCAAATACAGACTACCTATAATTCCCTATAGTACTGCATCTACTGGGCTCGATGTTTGAGATGTTTGCAGGACAAGTGCCGACCTCCTTTCTTTCCTCGCCGCAAGACTGCCTTCGAACACATCTCGAAATGTTGACGAGCATTTCGAATCTCGGCTACTCACCTTTCTCAACTCTGCCATATCACCTGTGTCGTCTCATTCTCTTCACAATACCTTCTAAATACATGCGTTCTGGCATATCCGCGTGCTATATTGGCCTAATCATTACTTGATCTTTGTGTTTAAGATGGTCTGCTGAGTAAGGACGATTGTCGAAGTCATCCTAAGTCTACACCGTAGTGTCCACCACGCAGCGCACGCAATCCCCCTGCCTCATCTGCTCAAACGCCGCGTTGATATTGCTCAGCCTCTCGCGATGTGTGATGAACTCGTCCACCTTGAGATCCCCGTTCAGATAGTCCGTCACCAGCCCCGGCAGTTGGGTTCGTCCCTTGACGCCTCCGAAGGCGCAGCCCTTCCATACACGCCCAGTCACCAGCTGGAAGGCTGCGAGGGTCAGCATAGCACTCAACATCAGATTGAATAACTCACGCCTCGTCGTGATCTCCTGCCCTGCCGCCGCAACTCCAATGACGATACTCTCTCCCCAGCCCTTGTGGCACGCCTCCAGCGCCGCCCGCATCACGCTGACATTGCCCGTGCAGTCGAACGTATAGTCGCATCCTCCATCGGTCATCTCAACCAGCTTCTCGACGATATTCTTGCGTCCGATCTTCGCCGGGTTGACAAAATGCGTCGCCCCGAACTTATACGCCCACGGCGCCTTCTCATCGTTCAGATCCACCGCGATAATCATGCCCGCTTTGTTCTTCACGGCCCCCTGAATCACAGACAGCCCGACGCATCCCGCCCCAAATACCGCCACCGTCGCGCCCTCCTCCACCCGGGCTGTGACCGTCGCGGCGCCGTAACCCGTCGTGATGCCACAGCCCAACAGACACGCGCGATCCGTCGGACAGGCCGGCGTGTACGCGACGACCGAGATATCCGCCACGACGGTATACTGGGCGAAGGTCGAGCAGCCCATGAAATGCAGCAGATCTTTGCCCCGAGCTCGGAACCGCGAGGTGCCGTCCGGCATGACGCCGCGGCCTTGCGTGGCGCGGATTTGGCCGCAGAGGTTCGTCTTGCCGGATCGACAGAACTTGCACTGCTTGCATTCGGGGGTGCTGATCTGTCAGTTCTCTGTCTGTACGAGCAAGCAAACAAGAAGAAGAGCAACATACTACAGCGCAATAACGTGGTCGCCCACCTTCACGCTGGTCACGTCCGGCCCGACCGACTCGACGATGCCTGCGCCTTCGTGGCCCAGCACGACCGGAAAGGCGCCTTCGGGATCCTTCCCGGAAAGGGTGTAGGCATCTGGCGGATCAGTCAACAGCAGGAGGAGGACCAGGGGTCGGGAACGGTACCGGTATGGCAGACGCCTGTATGCAGGACTTGGATCCGCACTTCGTGGGCCCGCGGGGGAGCGACCTCCACGTCCTCCACCGAGAGCGGCTGTTCGGGGGCCCAGGCGACGGCAGCCTTGACTGAGTCAATGGATGTTTGATTCTGGGGTTTGGAGGGGAATCTACCTTGCACGTAATGGTCTGAGGTGGTTAGCAAGAATAGTCGATAGAATGGAAGAGTGAAGACCATACCTTTCCAGCAGTAGCCATCGTCACTAGTACTCAGTCAATGCCCAGAAGAGCAACGAGGGACCGAGGGACCAGCATTCTGGAGTCTGGACCTGTCGAGTCGGCCGGGTTTTATACCCCCATAAGACAAGCCGAGGCGAGCGGAGATGCAGGAAGAGAAGCGCAGCTGCGAGGGACCGTGAGGGGAGACAAACCGTACAAACTGCCTGACCGCCCTCGTGAGGGGAAACCGGCGTTGCTCCCGTTCTTGCGGTCCGTCCGGTCCGGTTCTTGTCTTCATCATCTATCCTGGACTGGGTGGAGAAATTCATCGTTGTGGTTGTTTTGCCGATACATCTCACGGGATATGTTCTCCTGAAATGGAAAGGTATGCAGGCACCGAGTGTTCGAAAACACGTCACTGCTGACGTCAGGAATGTAGGTAAAGTATTTCATGCCTGGTCGGAGCACTTCTGGCTAAGTAGGCTGAATTTCCATTGAACTACAGCCTGCTATCCTACCTACTATCCCGCCGCATACCTCGATCTGCCTCTCACCTCCCCATACAACGAAACCCCCTGCACGCCGTTCCCCGGATTTGGCACGATCCAGTGGCGCGGCGCCTCCAGGCTCCACCCGTACCAGAAGACCCTCGGCCTCGCGGGGCGTGGTGCCCGGAGACATAGAACTAAGCTCCGACACGATCAACGTAGTGGCCGACTTCTTTCGGAATGACCACGTCCTCGGGTGCGTGGGAGCCTGCGAGCTGGACCATGTCCGCGTTTTACGATGCCGCCGATTCGACCCCGGAGGAACTTCATACGTTATAGCATGACGTCACGGAAATATATCACGAGGCCGCCGAGGCGGATGAACATGGGCAGGATGAGAATGCTTGGAGCTCTGGAATTATTCAGGCAGTCGTCCGAAAAGGTGTCAAGCGCCATATTCTTCAAGTAAAAAACATGTTGGTCTCAGATGTCTTGTCTATGGCTCGCTATTAACTAGAAGAACAGACAAACGCGGACCATTGACCCCTGTCTTTTCCCCCGCCTACCGCATAAGAATACAGTCAGCAAGAAGGCTGATTACACACTTGCATTTTGCATTCGAGATCCGCAAATGAAAGGAACCTACCGCAACTTCTAGACCGCTTCTCCAGATCAAACAGTTAGCCAGACCACAGACACAGACCCTTTTCCAAAACGCGTTGCTCTCCTTTCAGGCATTGAAGTGCACCAATCGAATAGCTGTACCCCGGAGGCACTGGCACTGGTGCGACTTGCTACTTGATTAGCAGCGGGGCTGGAGAAGTTGTCCCGGTTACGGGATCTCCACGAGACAGTCGAACAATCCAGCTTACTGACCTCGATACAACTAGAGCAGGAGGATGGCCGGGGTGGAAGGGAGAAGAGAGGCTTTTCGAGAGGGTGAGAGAGTTCAGACGTTCTGGCGCGGCGTTTTGCATTTATATTTGCATATGCATTCATATCTCTTTTCTGCATATTTCGGGCATTCGGAGTTCGGAGGGACTATATTCTTGCTTGAATGAAGCGCCTGCGTAGCTAGACATCAAAAAGTTAGGCTCGAACAGGTTAATGGAATACTGACTCATTACAGGCAGCTACAAATCATGTAGACATGTACATACATAATTATGTACATGGACAGATCAAATTGCAAAAGCCACCCCCTTGACCGCCGGCATTGGGGATAGTCCTCGCCACGACCGGCGGGTCTACGGTGGTAGTACACAATATTATTTTAAAATTAGTATAAAATATATATATTACATTAGATTATAAGACTTTGTATATTTGTACTATTTTTAAATCCGTTAGATATCCGCGGATATCTAATTTTTCATATCTAAATCCGCATCTAATTCACGTTACCTGTCAATCCGTGTCTGGTTTGCATCTGTTATCAAAACTAAAAACTAAAGAGCTAGCAGAATAGTTCCCGAACGACAGGCACTAAAGCGCAGCTGATGCGGTTCCTATCTCCTTGAAACTTTCCTGAAGAATTAGGATCCTTTGTCCATCGATACGGAATTCAAAATCTCAAGCCTTCGAAATGAAGCAGATCCCGTAGCAACGGAGAGATTATTTTGTCACAAACATGGTCTTGGAAAGAGCTTTCCTCGGAACACAGCGAACGTCTATCTGAAAAGAACAGACAGCTATGAACAGCGTCTGCGTAATTCAAGCCACTTTCAGATTCAGTCTTATCAACGAGCTTTCGTGCAGTTTCGAAAGTTGTCACTTCGTCATCTACATCCTCGGCGGACCTTCCGACCGACAACTCTACCAAAGCGAGCCCAAGCGACATCAATATATCCCTTCGGGAAGTTGCTAGATCCAAAGCAGAACACCTGTCTTTCTGAGAGTCTGGCGTGGATAATGGCCACGTAAAGACAAACAAGTCCATTAAGGTGCTGTCGTCACTCCTGTTGTCACTGCTACCTTCCAGATGGATATCGGAACTATTCCACGGAGCCTTCAGCCAGTTACCATACAGCTGCATTACACAACAAGCAAGTCCAGCGGCAATGCGCAATCGCTCGCGTCGAGAAAGACGCGACAGGATCTGTTGGAGTGATTGCGTCGGAACAGGCAGTTGAAAGCTTTTAGCATGCATAGCATATTGATTTGTCTCACAGGATAACACGCCAATCAATTGCCGTGTTTCGATGTGTGTCTCAGTGACATGAAGCGATGAGCAGAGGTCTTGAATCACTGGGGGAGGAGGCACCCGTCCCTTTGGCCAGTCGACAAATTCGATTTCTCTTGCCCACGAGTCCGTCGCGTCTTCATCATCTATCCTTGAAAAGGTAATTCGAAATTTGGAAGGCTCGGAGACGGCTGAATGGCCATTTGCGAATCGGAGAGGATTGGACTGCAACTGAAAGTGTACACTATGGTGTTCTCCACAGTCGCAGGCCCATCCTTTGACAATCCTTTTAAAAAGTTCTTCCGCCATCTTATACCTCGGTAGCAGGTAATTCCGAATGTGTTGGCGCCTCTGCGTTTGCTCCTGGTGCCTTGGTCGTTCAAGCAGCGCTTTCAGTATCGTGTTGGCTTCGTCTATTCTCCCAAGCAAATCTCTGTAAACTGGCTCCCGAAGGAGTAGTCTCCATCTTCTTCTTGCTTCGGGTGGAGAGCCAGTCTAGTAAGACGGATCAGTCGATCGTGAGGCCGCATAATTGGCTCAAGATAACTTACCCTCATGTCTTGCAGACTAATCCCCATAATTTCGGAAAGCCTGCTTAGCAGGTTGAAAAGACTAGTCATAGTTCCCATAAAAGGATTGTAACTTCGTCCCAGCCTCTCGCGAAGCCCCCGCTCCAAGTCTGGGTTACTCCAGCCCTCGTTGATCGGATGGCGGAGTAGTTCAGACACTCTCTCCTCATCTCCCACAATGTCTATGAGGACCTCTTCCAGGGTATTCAACAGTATTGCATGTTGCGCCCCAAAAAGTGTCGAATAGTGAGCAAATTCCCTGCGATAGCGCCTCCAGCGCCACAATCTCTCTATTTGCAGTACATAGCCATCGAGTTGGTTGGCAAAGAGGGGAAGGGCAGCGAGAGCGAGTCCCGCGACTTCAATCCCAGTTACCATGGCTCGTTCTAATTTCAAACAGTAGGAAAATAGGAAAAATACCAATGCGCTTTGGAAAGGACAGTTCGAACCGAGAACGAGAAACTATGGGAGGAGTTGCTTGCGTCAGTCATTTGACCCCCGCACTTCCTCTCACGTGAGTCAAAACTAACCTGTCAGAAACAAGTCCACTTAACATGAAGCAGGACATCCTCGCCGGTCGGGGCTTACCAGGCGTTTCCAATACTTGCACGCGGAAACCGTGCCGCCTTCGAGTGACGAGAAGCTCCTCCTCCCTGGTCACTGTGGTGCTTCGAATTACATTGTAGGGAAACAGGAAACCAAACCCTACTTGCAAAGCCAGCAGGAGGTACAATATTGGGCTACAGTGCACGAAGCCTCAAGTGTCTGCTATTCGCGTGGTCTTTCTCAACCCAAACTTAACTTGATAGACACCCCAGCCCTACAGTGATGGGACAATCACATTCCAAGAACAGCGCGGGCTCGGATAACCCGCAAGCCTACCCGTCATTCTCTCAAGACTCCCAACAGTCTCTTCCTTCGTTTTGCAGATCGACTGACTCAAAACTCCCAGGCGCGTCTAACAGCACTCGCCGGTCCACCACCCCCACTGGCTTGACTGTGTCGGGCTTAATAAAAGAATCTCTTGCTAAATTCAACAAAGTCATCACTTCTGACTCGCTGGCACGTCATGAGCACGAGGTTTCCTTGAAATCGTGGAGGGATGAGCTAGGTCGATTTCGCGTCTGGGCTAAGAACATTGAAGATCCTCGAAATGGTCAGCTGTCCTTAGATGACTGCCTACGGGGCATGCCGCATCTTAGTGAGCAGACCGTGAGACTCCTGAAGAATTGCCAGGGGTTGCTGGCCGACCTCGAATACGTCTTAGCTGATGTCGAAGTCAATGAAGACTTTTCGGATGAGGAGAATGAGGAATATGAAAAAGAAAGGGACAAAATTACAGAGATTCAGCATATCCACAAAAGTCTGACGGAAACGATAAGCTATCTGAATCGGATGTCTGCAGTGATCCTCAAAACAGCAAGCCTCACTGTCGTTGCGGATAGGCAAACTGACAAATCACCTTTTGGCTCAGTCGGGTCTTGGGGGGGTCCACTAGACTCGAAGGCTAGCCGTCTCCAGTCTCCCGCGTCTAACAAAACTTCCCGTCCAGCTTCCCCGGAGCCTTCGCCATCCCCGCTCTTGTCAAGCAATCTAAGGCGAAGCCATAAAGATGTGAATGAGATGCAGCGGAGAGGTGAGGTGGAGCGTGTGTCAGATAACCCTCCTTCTAGCGGGCCCCCCAGTGCGTCGGCTATCAGGACCGGTGAATCTATTTTGATCAAGTGCGAGAATCAACTGAACCCTATCTTGGATTTCATTCTCAATGCCCCGCTCGAAACATCCGGGTCTCCTGGAATGGGTATGGGTGCTCTGAAGTCGATCGACTTGGATGACATGATTTCGAGACTGTTGGATGCTGGTTATTCCACCAAGGTCACCAGGACCGTTTGTCTCAAGAATGCCGAGATTACCGCCATCTGCTCAGCTGCTCGGGAGCTCTTCCTTTCCCAGCCAGCCCTCTTAGAGCTGTCTGCCCCGGTCAAGATCGTTGGCGATGTCCATGGTCAGTATACCGATCTGATTCGCCTCTTCGAGATGTGCGGTTTCCCACCCGCATCGAACTACCTCTTCCTGGGTGATTACGTCGACCGAGGCAAGCAGAGTCTAGAGACGATCCTCCTGCTCTTGTGCTATAAGCTCAAATATCCAGAGAACTTTTTCTTGCTCCGCGGCAACCACGAGTGTGCTAATGTGACGCGAGTGTATGGGTTCTATGATGAGTGTAAGCGGCGTTGCAACATCAAGATCTGGAAGACCTTTATCGACACTTTCAATTGCCTCCCGATTGCCTCTGTTGTTGGAGGCAAGCTTTTCTGCGTTCACGGCGGACTGTCCCCGAGTCTGTCGCATATGGATGATATCCGGGCCATTGCCCGGCCTACTGACGTCCCTGACTATGGCCTGCTGAATGACCTTTTGTGGAGTGATCCGGCTGATATGGAGGAAGACTGGGAACCAAACGAGCGCGGCGTCAGTTACTGCTTTGGCAAGAAGGTGATTATGAACTTTCTACAACGCCATGACTTTGATTTGGTGTGCCGCTCCCACATGGTGGTTGAGGACGGGTATGAGTTCTACCAAGACCGGATCCTGGTAACCGTATTTTCCGCCCCTAACGTAAGTTTTATGTTGCAGGTTTTCTCATGCTTTCGAAACATTTGCTGACCACTTTCACACAAAGTATTGCGGCGAGTTCGACAATCTGGGCGCAGTCATGTCCGTTTCAAGCGAACTTCTCTGTAGCTTCGAGCTGCTAAAACCCCTAGATCCAACCGCACTAAGCACCACATCAAAAAAGCCCGCAACAGCCGAAATAGCATGCTGAGCAGTCCTGTGAGTCGGCCCTGACCTATTACTTTCTATCCTTATCTTAGACCCAAGTAATCGACACTACCGCGCAACCATTCGCCTCTCTACTACCCATTCAATAGCTGACACAGCATTTTTCTACAGCCGGTATCGCTCTCTGCTCAAAGTTTTTAGACTTTCCGAACCACAACCCACTACCCATGATCTCGGCATCTGCAATATGGCCACTTGGCGAAGCCGTGTCTGCAGAGTCTGGTAGCAATTGACACCGATCCTCACGCGCGCTAGCCGCACAGTAGCCAATCTATTTTCCTCCTAATTATCACGAAATCTTTCTGGCGATCTTTGGAGGTTCCGTAAATCAGCTTTATATTTAGTAAGTAGAAAGGGATATACGCTGGTCATGGGCCTGGTCATGGGCAGTATTACCGGATAACGACGGATACGTTTCGATTGTGATATAGAAGTATGAAATTTTATGCGGATGCGGATTTTCCGCAGGCGGCAGCCTTTACAGCCCAAACTCCAGACTAGTACTATTAAAGTAAGCAAGCGTTTACAGAATATAGGTCCGGTACCGCAGTCACCGCAGCACATCGTAGCGATTTATTTCGCCATATGTACATTTCTTTACCGTGAACTATTACTTTCTTGACGAACTTGGAGCCTCGTCAAGGCCTGTGTTGCTATTACCTGGGGTTCTGTTCTACCGCGAGGAATCCGCTCGCCAGGTCGCCAGGTATAGTAAACTAATAGTAATATATGGTAGTTACTGGCAACAAATATCGCCAGGTTATAATATGATAATATAGTGAAGATTACCAGGTTATAATAAGACTAGAATCTATATTTTAGATCTACTTAAACTAATAGTTTTTAAAGCTACTAGTATTTACTAGATATTTTCATAGACCCATGACCTGGCGAGCTTATGTATCGGATCCAATGGTGCCATAGTGAAACCTGGGTAGTGTATCTGGTCGCGGCCTGCGGTTCACGATCTCCTGAGTATCGCAATCCTTGCATGTAGCCCCCGTGCTGTGAATATAGTCTGCTCGGAAAAGCCGGTCCTCCTCAACACCGGGATGCCGAAAGTCCGTCCGCATGTTTGAGTATCTTGCCAGCATAGCATCCAGATGAGCCTTGACTTGACTGCCTACCCTCCTATGCTGTGCAGACAATATTTTCACGTTACTGGTAAAGACACTCGGTGGTTTATTCAGGTGTCCGGTCCGCCGAAAGCTCCCATCTGCCTGTTTCTTCCCTAGGTCGTACTGGACCACACCCCCAAAGACATCCGTAGGTTGACTAACCATGACATCTCCAAGTCGCACATCGTAGTGGGTTTCTTCTCCTACTGACATATCCGCGAGCAAGCCGGGCACACCGCCACCAATCCCAACTAACAGCCCGAAACGAATCGACGGAAAGTCGTTTAACAGCGGCGTCGCCGTTGTTGCAGCTGCGTCGTTGCCTATCTGCGGCATAATTGCCACGACGACGTTATGCTTGCCCAGTCGGCCAAATGTATACGCATTCTGGTCACGGTTTGTCGGGAGGGGTTTGTGGACCTCATCTAGCATGGCCTCTACGGCTGCGAATTCGATGCCTAGCGGACAGATACATGCCACCGTGTAGTCTGCGAGTGAGAGCCCTACAGCGGCCTCGAAGTGAGCGGAGAGGCTCATCCTATGAACTGAGAAATAGCTACCAAAAATAGGCCCGTTGCTGGATGCAAAAGCACTGATGAGGGGGAGCCTCGACTCCGTGAAGCGGGGTGCAGTGGTGCGGCTGAGGCGCTGAAAACAGCCTCGTCTGGTTGGTCTTGGGTCGTACATGCACCGCTTATTATTTATTCCCTAACCAAGAGGGGGGGTTGTTCAAGTTTTATGTCAAACATTGACCGAGGCCAACAAGGAATGAAATACCTTCGCCCGTTGAGCTGGGTATCACTAGGTTGTTGTATCCTGCTACTCTTATACTCTCCCAAGGGACGTCAGATAACGCTGATTGGTCGTGCCGGAAAGCTCTCACGTGCCCGCCTGCGAGGCCCGTGGAATTAGTGAGGTTGCTAGACCACAATATCTATTGCCACGCACTGCCGGCGACATCACAGAGCCTTCGATCACTCCGCTCGGCCCTGTATAAAAGCTTGCAGTGTACAATCAACTTTAA
Organism: Aspergillus bridgeri; assembly: GCA_027569665.1. Lineage (NCBI taxonomy): Eukaryota > Fungi > Ascomycota > Eurotiomycetes > Eurotiales > Aspergillaceae > Aspergillus > Aspergillus bridgeri. The sequence goes on from JAPDKQ010000033.1 coordinate 145,394, forward strand.
TAAACAAGATACTCAAACGGAACATTGCACTTTATTGAGAGACTTGCTACCGGCACACCGTGTTGGCTGCATTTCACAAGCATTACGAGCCGCGAATGTGTTACGAACTTACGAGCTCCAATCTAATGCCTTTTCAGCCAACGCTGCGGCCTTACACAGCCATTGTCTTCTGAGGTTTCCACTATGCGTATTTGGCATGACGTATATATCTAAAAATCGAGACCAGCCTAATGAATAATCCACCACGAATCTGTTAACCGAGCAAGGTCGGTCGTCTTCAGACTCGGGGCGAATTACTGCCGAGGCCGAAACCCCACATGTAACGTCAGTGGGGAATAAATAATAGTTCACAGCCCTGCAGGGAAACCCGCACAACTTAATACTTCCATTCAGCATTACAGCAGTGTGGGCAGGAAACATGGCAGCTTCCATTCTGTTGAAAAGTGGCACGCTAGTCGTCCTTGACAATGACGTCATTCGTACTGAGCGAAAAGACCTCCTAGTTGAAAACTCGATCATCGCCCAGATTGACGATAACATAGACCCTTCGCAGGCTACCACGGTCATTGACTGTTCGGGAAAGATTATATCGCCTGGTTTCATCGACACCCACCACCATCTCTGGCAGTCATGTCTCAAGGGAGCCCATCCCGATCAGACTCTGGTGGATTATTTCTGGGACGGTCAGTGTATGCCCCAGACGAGATGTTAGCAATATGCTGACCTACAACAAGGAAATTTTATAAGTTCGTTTTTATCACCCCAAGACGTCTTTTGGAGTCAGCTGGCAGGGGCCCTGGAATGCGTGGACAGTGGCACGACGACGGTGGTTGACCACGCTCATATTAACTACTCGCCTGAACATTGTATGATCCTTCAATGCAAGCCTTAACTCCAGTTGCTGCATCCAACTAACGGGAATAGCAACTGAGGCCTTAAGAGCGACCCTTTCTTCCGGCTTGCGTTCAGTCTTCGCATACTGTCCTACTCCCCGCGTAGCCTCTTGGAAGCCCGAATTGGCTCTTGATAGAGACCTTCTGCCCCCATGGGTTATGGAAACGTTCGACAGATTGGCCAACCTGAGCCCGTTTGGACCGAATGGTCGTGTGACACTAGGGTTTGCTTTCGACGGTCTGTTCCTCCCTGGTCCGGTGTTGCAGGGCCTATTTTCCAAGGTGCGACAAGCCGGTGCGCAATTAATCACATCGCATTCGGTTTGTGGCGCGCAGTTCGGAGGTCAGTATTTGTATATTTAAGACCTGAATTCGACACGTCTGACGACAAGTATTGCAGCTCCAAACCAGATCTCCGCAGCTGCAACGCTCCACAAGAACGGTCTCCTCGGCCCGGACGTCCTATTATCTCACAGCAACAATCCAACGACCCAGGATACACGGCTGGTTACTGACACTAAGGCGAAGATCTCCAGCACTCCAGGAACGGAGCTCCAAATGGGCCTCGGGAACCCCGTCTGCCTACGAGACGACCTCTATCCGGTATCATCTCTAGGAATTGACTGCCATAGCGTATGCAGCGCGTACATGCCCGCACAGATGATGCTCGCCCTGCAGTGGGCGCGAGCACGGAGGCACGAAGACTTGGAATCGCAGAACAAGTGGTCCAGCGACGTTGGATTCGCTGCATCCGCTGTCTTCAACCTCGGCACGATTCACGGTGCACGCGCAATCGGCATGCAAGATACGATTGGCAGTATTGCGGTTGGAAAACGGGCAGATCTTGTCATTTTCGACTGCAACACCCCTGGCATGGTTGTCGCGGCCGATCGCGACCCTGTGGCGGCTATTGTTCTCCATAGTACCGTGCGAGACGTCAATACCGTTATTATCGACGGGGTTGTTAGAAAGAGAGATGGTATTTTGCAGCCAGTTCATGCGTTTGGGGATATCTCTGCCAGTGTTGATCATGGACAAAAGGTCGAGTGGGAGGATATTGTGCCGAGAGTCCTAGAGCTCGGTCGGCGGATCGATGAGCAGAAAAGGGCCATGGTTGATGGCAAGAGTGCCCGGAAGGTAATTATGGGAGCATTCCACATGAACTTTGAAAGCCATGTTGGCAATATTTAATTGTATTAGCAGGATAGTACGGTGTTAGGAGATGGCAGATATTGGCGAAGGTGATATATTAGTTAGTTGAAACTGGCATTTAAAATTTACCACCTTGTATCTGCGTGAAGCTTCTACTCTAAATAACCGCGTCTATAGAGGATGAATAGGTTGTTTATGTTGCTATTATTTAGCGATAGGCTATTACAAAAACGAATTGAGAATTCATGAATGAGACCATGCTGATTCGCTGCTGGAAGAAGCAGTTTTTAGTGCATTGACCCTGGTCAGCATGTGACCGGTTGCACATGAACTTCTTTGGCCAAGGCAACCTGCCCCTCTTTTGCTCTTCCTCTCCTAGTATCCCGACTATTAGCTATATTTCCAACCCCCTTTCAACAAAATACAATGTCCGAATATATTCGTCTAGGCAGCAGAAGCCCCCGTTCGTTCCTATTCTGCATCGTTGCCAATGTCGGCCCTGGTGGTGCCAATCGCTCCCTGGCCGTGGCCTACCGCCAGGGAAGAGACACCGACCCTGAAGGCAGCTGTAGGGCACGCGGATACCATGTTGCGGCAGATATACTCGCACTGATCGAAATCTTCTCCGATCCCGTAAACCGCGCGGCTCTTGAGGCGGAGAGGGCGCTCGCTCAGGCCTGGTATCGTCGGTCTCAAGGGGACAACGAGGCACGGCCTAGCGTTCCAGACACGCCACAGCCACCTGTTATCATGTCTTACGACCAAACGGAAGTGAAATTAAAGGAGCTGGTAGAAGCTGCGCACCTGCAACCTGAGCTACCGTGGCAGTATGACGCGCTCAGCACGTTCCCTTTCATAACGACTTGTCTTTTGCTAGGGCTGCTGCGGGACGATTGTGATGGCGATACTAATACTACTAACCGAACCAGTGTGCGCCCCGGCGACGTCCAGCTCCAGCCGCTATCCACTGTGTTCCGTGCTGACTGTAAAGAGTATGGTCTTGTGGTGCTAGACATCTCCGACCTCGACAGCGGCGTCAAGCACGGGATTGTTGCCTTCCCCGTGCACTACATGGCTGAAGTTTATCACCACAACCCCCATGACTGGGATTACGTCGAAGACCCTATGCCTGAGAAGGAACCCGACGTTGTCCTCGACAAGCCGCGGCTTCGAGCACCGTTATCTATTGCTGAGTGGTTAGGCAATCACGGTTACGGGAGGGTCCCGAGCGTCTCAAGTGTGGAGGAAAGGCCGCTTGTTGATATTACAGCCTTGGACTGTACGTCCATTTTCACGCCACTTATGCACCTATTCACATATACTGACTTAAGGGTGAGGTGATAGATATTTTCCCGCGGGAGTTTGAAGTTCAGGAAGATCAGCCTGAACCAGTTTCGGAAGGTATCATATCAAGTATTTGTAATTGTCCGTACATTACTCGTCGTTTTCTACGCTCACACATATCTAGTGTATTTGCTGACATATGAAACAGACTTCTGGCCTCCCAAGCCCAAGCGCCCCAGGTCTCCACTCGGCCCGGGCTGGACCATCCCGGACAACCCACCGGAAAAGGAGCACATATCGGAAGACTCGCTGGGAAAGGAGCCCGGGGACTGCGCCACACCAGGCTCGGGATGGACCATGTCGGAAGACCCGCTGCGAAAGGAGCACAGAGATCGCGCTATTGATGAACTGCTTATTCTCACACAGGATCCCGCCGACCTTCGTCTCGACCAAAACACAGTTAGCAACTTCCAAAAGCTCACGGAGTTCCGCGACCAGCTACGGAGTCGGCTTGAAGAGGTGCCCGATAGCCTAGGCCCCTCCGAGGTCTCTAGAGTGCCCGGAAGGTAATTATGGGAGCATTCCACATGAACTTTGAAAGCCATGTTGGGAATATTTAATTATATTAGCAGGATAGTACGGCGTTAGGAGATGGCAGATATTAGCGAAGGTGATATTTTAGTTAGTTAAAACTGGCATTTAAAATTTACCACCTTATATCTGCGTGAAGCTTCTACTCTAAATAACCGCGTTTACAGAGGAGGAATTGATTGTTTATGTTACTATTATTTAGCGATAGGGTATTATAAAAACGAATTGAGAATTCATGGATGAAACCATGGTTGAAATAGTACAAAAGAAAAAGGGAAAAGAAGACAGAAAATTACTGAGCTAAGAATCGCAGATAAAAACAAAAGTTTCCTATCCTAACCCAAATCATAAAATCAAGCATCATATATGCCGAGAGAAGCTGCCGGTTATTTGTTAGCTGGGATTGTGGTATCCTCTAACACCAGAGGATTTGTAATAGGTTGGCTCTGGAAGACCTTCTGATCATCATTATCAGTACTGGTCGGCACGGCTTGTCTCAGCAGACCGGTACTCTTATCCAAAATAATATCGTGGATACGAGGGTCAATCACTCCTTTTAGGGATATTGCCACAGCCCCTAATGAGCGAAAGAGGCTAACACTGCCCGGGCGAGTGTACAAGACAGAGCTAATTAGAGCGTTAATTTGATCATTGGTAAACCTATTATTATGTCTGTGCGCCTGGGTCGGTTGGCTCACGGTAAGGGGTTTGAGAAACGTACATGCCCCCTATCAACCTATCGTCAGCGACCAGCAACACACCAAATCCTTGAGATAAATAGCTTGCATAAACAAGACCCCCTATCGCACACTATCTTCACGCGCGTGTATTTCTCCATGTCTCAAATCCTCGAAGTTGTTCGCGTACGTCGCCAAAGAACTGAGTAACCTCACAGAGTCGAGCACGGGGAGCCAGATTTACCATGCGTTCACGACGGGGGATGACGACGCGGTCGTGCTGAAGACGAGATACTATATAGGAGCCGGGAACTCGATCGAGGAGATTCTGAACAGTCAGAAAATAGATACCGTGATATTAGTGTGTTATTGCTTCCTACCCATAGCTTTAGAAGAACGAGTGAGGAACATTTACGAATACAGGCCCTTTAAGTCTAGGATTCGCACTTCTGGCTCGGCTGCATCGTTCGGAGTACATAAAGATATATGATGTGTTGAGATATGTATGTCATGTTGTTATTCCTAGACCCTTTGGAGACTTTCGGTTGTTTTGTTGTGGTACTAGTTGTTATATTGTGAGTAGTCAGCTAACCTACCTTAGGCTGTTTTATATTTGACTTGCCTGTAGGGCCTTAGAGACCTAAGCCCAAGCATGCTACATCAATTGGATCGTTCCTCGGCTATTAGACTTCTTACACCATTAATTAGGTCGCTAGCTGAATCGCTATTTGTCTATACGTTTTAGTGCGTTGACCCTGGCCGGCATGTGACCGGCTACATATGAACTTCCTTGGCCAAGGCTAGCAACCCCTCTTTTGCCTTTCCTCTCATGTTTCCCAGCTGTTTCCGTTGGTTATCTTGTTAACCCCCTCCTACATTATGAAGAGGGAGTTTGGATACACCTGTGTTGCCTCCGAACAGCCCCGGTCCTTCCTTTTCTGCGTCGTCGCCAATGTCGGCCCCGGTGGCGCCAGCCGCCCCCTGGCCGTGGCCTACCGGCAGGGCAGAGACACTAATCGTAAAAGGGGTCGTGGAACACGCGAGGACCATGCCGTGGCAGACATCATTGCATTGATCGAAATTCTCTCGGATCCCGCGAACCGTGCCCCGCTTGAAACGGAGAGGGCGCTAGCAGAAGACTGGTATCGCCGGTCTATGGGAAACAACGAGCCTGAGGTTGATGAGCGGCCCAGCGTTCCAGACACACCACAGCCACCTTTTGCCTTGCCTAACGACTATTGCTGGGGGTGGAGGGCAGAACAAGCGCAACTACTGCCAGAGCTGCCATGGCATGATGATGCGCTAAGCGAGTTCCCTTTTATAACAACGTGCCTTCTGCTGGGGCTGTTACGAGATGATAGAGATAGCGATATAAATGTAACTAACAGTAATAGCGTGCGTCCCGGAGACGTCCAGCTCCAGCCACTATCCACTATATTTCGTGGCGACTGCAAAGAATATGGTCTCATCATTCTCGATATTTCCGACCTCGATAGCGGCGTTAAGTATGGCATCGTTGCCTTCCCCGTGCACTATATGGCCGATGTTTTCTATCGCGGTCAAGAGTGGAGCTGGAATCCAAACGAAGACCCTCCACCTGAGAAGGAGCCTGATACTGTACTCCACGGCCGGCGGCCTCGAGAGCCGCTGTCTATTGTTCAGTGGCTATCTGACGACTACATCTCCAAGGCAATGGACCAGAGGGTCTTAAGGATAAAGAAAGGCCCTCTTATTCATCGTAGTGTTTTGAACTGTGTGTCTTTCTATCTATCTGCCGCACCAGGATAATATGCATGTGCTGACTTGGGAATGGTAGACATTTGGCCGTGGGGGCTTGAAAACCAACCTAAAAAATCTTCACAAGGAGTCATTTCAAGCATCTCTAACTGTATGTGCATTACTCGCACTTGTCCGTCATCACATGTAATCTACTTATTCTCACACAGGATCCCACCGACATCCACCTCGACGAAAATACAATCGGGAACTTCCAAAAACTCGCCGAGTTCCGAGACCAGGTGCGGAGGCGGCTCGAAGATACCCCTAATAGCCTAGGCCCGTCCAAGCTCTCGAGCCATATTCTGCGTGTTGCCTATACCGGAAGTCCGCATCTTAACTGGGTTATGTTTAGGAACCTCCCAACCAGCGTCATCGCTGCAGCTATTACATCCGACGATCTTCGGAGCGCCTCTGCGCTCAGCCTCTGCGTCGATAACCTCAAGCTGGAGGAAGACGAGGGTGGCCTCAACGATCTAGCAGCGGTCTTATCGAAGTCTACGGGTCTTAAACAGCTATGTTTCTTCCAAGGCCCAGACAGGGACAGCGACAATGCCTCCGCTTATTTCTGGGAGCAGCTGCTACAGCGGTGGAGGTCATCAGGAGACTTGGGGTGGCTCCGCGATAGAACTATCTACCTGACTTGCGCATTTTCGTCATCTTTCTGTAGCTCTAAATTGTCCACTCCTTTGCCCACTACTGTTAGCTTGACTCCCCTCCTTATCCAAGCCTTTCCCATGATGCACATGTTCACGTTTATCGACGAGAAAGAGCACCGGTTCCAAAAACACCAGAACAGCTCTAGTTCAAGTTATTATGACAATATGAGCAACAGCTTTCTAACCCCTGAGCGCTTTGCCATCCGCTTTCTATCATACCTCCGTTCCGTGGTTTTAGGCTCCGAGAAAGCCATCTTGCGATTCGCCTGCGAGGATGCCTCCTCGCCACCCATCATAACTACTTCCACCACCGACGACGACGACAGCTCACTTCTGCAATCGTTATCGCCAAAACGGTTCATGGTGAGTCCCATTCCCGCCGGTCATTTTGCGCCCCCTCCCGAAGTGAATGTCCAGTCAAGAGTCCGAGTCAGAGATATACACCCCGGCAGCTGGGTTGTTCTTATGAACCAACCAGGTCACAGTTTAATCGACGACAACGATACTTTCATACGATACGCCTTTGTCAGAATCGGACAACCTTCTGACGAGACTGCGCCGGAGCAACAAGAGCAACAACAAAGATCCATCCCCGTCTCGGTTTCTTTGGAGGTGGTAGGTGGGTTAACAGACTTCTTGCGCGAGACCGTGCCAGAGATTGATGTTTCCACGTACGATAAACAGCTCGAGGAGGTAGAGAAGGAACTCCACGCGCGGGCATCAACAGAAACAGGCAACCACTACATCCGAATCGGCGTTATGGATGAGAATAATGCCCTAGCATTGCTTGACCAGATACTATGAGGGCTTATTACTCTACTTATTTATAGTAGGATGTTTTATTCATATTATGAAGCTATCAACAATATAAATACGTATGGACTTTAAAGCTTGGTGTTGCTTTTATAATGTATTATTTACTATATATTTCGAATTATGCAAGAGCAATTGCTCACTTCAAAAAGCTACAGTGATTTTTGTTGAAAGAAATTGGTATTGCGCAGTAAAGGTATGCTTGAAATGTCTTCAATTTGTTGTTCTCGTTGCTTACTTTCTTTGTCTTGTCTTAGTTCTTGGTTCTCTACTGCATACAACTAAATGGAGGCCATATATATACTTTACTAATTATTCAAGATCCCGAATGCTTCCTGAATGATCTCGGATGCCTCCTTTGTATGGAAGGAATGATCCCATTGCGGGCCTGCGGAATAATATGATCTCCGGTATGCAGTTGGAAATGCTGCAATATTACCGGGATCTTCCAGAATTTTTATAGTATAAGTATCAGTCAAGAGATATTGAACTTTTAGACTATATCTAACAGGAAGTCAGCTATTGCACACCTTGCATGCTGGATCCTATCTACAGTAGTCCCTTTATGCTGGTGCAGGCGACCGAGATCGTTTTCATTGGAGAAAATAAAAAAAGAAAACAAGAGGCACAGAGAGAGTAAAAACAGAGATAGAAAGAGATAAAAAGAAATAAGAAATAAATAAAAAGAGTTAAGAGATAGAGAAAAATAGGAAGCGATGGCGAAAGAAAGACAGCAGGGAAGACTATAAAAAAGACACTATGTGTAGAATATGAACTATACTGACTGTAGTCTTTATCCTGCGTGCTACCCCGGCTGCTGAACACCGTTTGTAGAAATATAGCGTCACTTATTTCTACACAGACCGACCCTATTAGTTGCATCCAGGTAAATCTTCGTATAGCAACATCCCTTGGACCGATGTAACCGCCTCAGGACAGACACCCGAGCACACTTGTCAAAAGATGTCCCGGGCATAAGTATACTCTGTGCCTAAACAACTAAGCGTCCAGTGATTTCTCAATATGATCCAATTTCTCCAGAGTGAAAGCAACAGCTCTGGCCAATTCTTGTCCAGTCCTCCAGGCCACATCGTGGCCTCCCTCGGTAAAAAGCACCTCGACGTGCCTTTGTTGACTATTTATATCCACCCATCGCTGAAGTCCAACCTTCATCGCCTCCACCTGTGCATGATCCACAAGTATGTCATCTTCCGAATGAGCTAAAACAGCTAACAAACCTGTACTCCATCCTCCATATACCGAATCGCAGCCTTGGGCTACTGCTGGCGATACAGCATTCCATACATTTTCATCTGATCCGAACGCCCCCTCGATAAGTTGCTGATACATTGGGTTCACTTTATATGTATCTCGAAGCAGTTTTAAGTCATAGATCCCTGCGTTGCCCAAGATCGCCATTGGAGGCACCCAATTAAAGTTAGGCTGGAGCGATTTCATCACGGACTGAAACGCTAGTGTTGCACCACAGCTATGCCCGACCAACACATATCTCTCTTTGAAGCCAAATCGGTGCTGGAGATAAGATATTCCATTATGTACGTCGCGGATGTGGTCGGGATGCTTCGCAGCGCGAAGCTGGGCCGGGTCAGTATTGGAAGGATTTTGTGGGTAGTCTGGGTGGGCGCTGAGACGATAGTTGATCGAGGCAAAGGCAGCAATGCGTGGGATCGTAGCTGTATATATTTGTGACGTAGTGAGAACTTGTACAGTGGGGTCCATGAACGCCGCGGATGGCTGGTCAAGATCGCGCCAGGATCCTCCATGTATAAAGCTGAAGAAAATTCAACTTTAAATTAGCGGAGCTAATACAACTTTATGAAACTGGGAGAGTTTGTGAGTGTGTGCATACATCACCCAGTAGCTTGTTCTAAAAAGAGCTTCTGGCTGCAAGGTGGTGACTGTCACCGTTTGAAGAATGTGGTCCTCGCCGTAGCGGAAGGTTTCTGTGAACATTGCAGAATTGTTTATTATATAATAAGCTGTTGTACTGTGATTGTGTGATGTTGTCAGAGAAATATGTGTAATTATAGGGGAGCTTGAATATTCTTTTGCATTCCTGATTATTCTGTTTCCCTGCCTCATTGACGGGTACGCATGTTTTTTATTCACGTGATACCGGTAGATGACGCGCTCATAAACGATTGGTCCGTACCAAGTCTTTCTATGGTTGTATTTCGTCACTTCGCCGTGATACAAACAAGATAAGCTCGCAGGCGAGATTCCTTGCGCTATGACGTCATTACAGTATGACTGATGAATTTATCCGCAGTGCTATAAATATGGCCACGGTCAGTAGCTTTATTACATAAAATACAATTTAGTACTCAATTTATGAGTTACTCCATCCCTCCCTATACCCGTAGCCCCCATGGTTCCCATATCTGTTGCACTCACACCTAGGTCGCATATTTTGGTCACCGGGTCTAGTGGCTACATAGGATCTCAGGTCGTCAATTCGCTTCTTGAGCTAGGATATGTGGTACGAGGAACGGTTCGTTCGCCAAAGCCATGGTTAGACGAATTTTTTCAGCAAAGATTTGGCCAGCATTCCTTTCACACAGTCCTGGTGTCAGGTTTTGAGGATACAAGGCTTCTGGCTCAAATTATGGACGGTATCTCTGGAATAGTACACGTGGTTCGTCAATTTCACCTCAGTCAATAACTGGAGCAACTGCGCTGAAACGGCTATTAGGCTTCAGATGTGACTTTTAATGCAGATCCTGAGGCAGTAATTCCTTGGGTTGTGAGAGCTACCCTGAACATCCTGGAAGTTGCATCAAAACAGCCATCGGTTAAGCGAGTAGTTCTCACTTCTTCATCTACTGCTGCGCTAATCCCCATCGCTGACACAGAGGGTGTGCGTGTGGATGAAAGTAATAGCCACATCTGAGAATCAGTGGTTCATATGCCAGGCTGACGAACGTCTTTCTTAGGCATGTGGAATGATCGGTCTGTGCAAATAGCCAGAAATCAATCTTTGCCCCCTGAGCAGCTAGGATTTCACGTCTATGCTGCTTCAAAAACAGAAGGGGAGCGCCAGGCCTGGAAGTGGGTCAATGAACACGAGCCGTCTTTTGTTTTTAACTCGGTGTTGCCCAACTTCACAGTAAGTCTCCAGACTTAATAAATGGCCCTTTATCAAAAGGACTTTTAATTTGAGGCATAAATCGGCGCCAACTTATAAGACTGGCAAGGTTCTTCATCCTTTAATTAAAGGATCAAGCATGGGCTGGATCCGTGCCCTTGTTGAAGGTGATCAATATATATTTTCGCGCTTCTTCCCACGTAAGCCCACGCCAGAAGCAAAAGATACTCGTTTCCAAGTTACGTTCCATATTAACCTTGAACATGTCCTGACCAGAATGGTATGTTGATGTTAACGATACTGCCCGCCTTCATGTAATCGCCTTACTAGATCCACTGGTGAAATCACAGCGAATTTTCGCCTTCGCCGCGCCGATTCAGCTTAAGGATATAATTTACACCCTACGAAAGCTGCGACCAAGCAAGCTGCTCCCTGATCCGCCAGCAGAAGAGGGTCGAGATTTAACAGATGTTCTTCCATCAAGAAAAGCAGAGAAATTACTTCAAAGCTTTTATGGCCAAGCAGGTTGGACATCTTTGGAAAATAGTTTGGCTAATGGTATCGAGGGCCTGTAAAGCACAATACGATAATGAAAATGACGTATTACTAGAAGGTATGGAATACTTTTATGTCTTATAAGCCAGTGAAAGTAATTATGCTTAATATACCTGCTGATATTGCTGCAATATGAAGTTCACAGATACTTTTGTCCATGGCCAGAATTATTAGAACTGATTATTAACCAATCTTAAATGTTGACTGTTGCATATACAGCATCATATTTTGACTTGGCAAAAAATCTCCCCGTTTGTTAGTGAAGGACACCAGATTATGGTCCTGTCTGGTGCAGAAACCGGGCGCGACATTGGTAGGGCAAGAACAAAAAATATTTTTTTATAGTCGTGGACCCAGCTTTCTATTATAGATTGCTGCTCGTGTATTTTGGTGTGTCTGTTGCAGGAAGGATACTACGTTAGTACCTCCAGTACCTTTAACATGAGTTCCGCTTTGCGGTTCTGATGATGATGATGGTGATGGTGATGATCTGGAAGGACGGAGAATATATCGCGCCACAATGCGTATATGCCTCTCTCGAAACGACATCAGGCTTAATACAGCTCGATTGTAGGCAGCTTGTAACTCCAGGTCGTTATTGGCCAAAACATACGCACGGATGCTAGCTTTTGCCTCGATAAAGCTGAGAAAATGTCGATGCGATCTTGGCATATACTGACGAATCTCCTGATAGTTTCATAAATAAGAGAAGTTCAATATCGCCGGAATTTGGACACTTACTCGAAAATAGGTCGACCGAGGCCCGTTTCCTATAGGGAGATGATCGACTCCAAGAATAACATCAAAAAGCTGTAATAGGGTGCTTTGAGCGTTACTTCCCCCCACATCGGCTCTCCATACTCCACCGCCAGTGCTATTCAGAACATAAAATACACCCTTTGGCTTCTCACCTGCATTGATGTCCGCCGTTCCCGTAAGTAGAGGCCGGAGGCGATGGTAAAATATATCAGGCTCACAATTTTCGCACATTCTATCCAGGGTGTTAGATATGCTGTCCAAGCAAGACTGTATTTCCTGAAGACATCTGACTAGATGCATATTGTCGTTATGAACAGCTTCAAGCGCGGACAGCATCCCTGGAATTACTTTCGCGCCTTGGATCTCGATTGCATCAGATATTGCATAAAACCATTCTTCGTCCCTGGTGCCAGTGAAAGTATTAATTGAGTGAATTTTCTCCGGCCTAATATATCCCAGACTGTCAATGGATCCATGGTCCCAGATAGAATTCCACAGGCAGACAGAACTGTAGGTAAGGCATGGCCTCATTCCTAGGTGCGAAGAGACGTCAACGAATGGCTTTGCAATTGACATCGGCAATATCTGTTTACTGGGTTTAGTATTGTGACGAGGCAATAGTTGATTGAGAGCGATAGCAGCCCACCTTGTTCGGTTCCTGGTCAGGGCGGCCCCAGATATAGCCCTGAGCGAGGAATGAAAGAACAACATATGCTCGACGCCACACTGCTTCGGCCTTTAACCTCGATGTAGATAACACAGGTAACGCATCTACCCGAGCACGAAGAGTTTTATCCTCGATATACTGAGGGAGACAAGAGATGATATCTTCCCATTTATCGTAGTAAGCATCGGGAAGGTGCCTTAATGCCGGAGTCTGTGGAAGGAATCCGGTCGAGGACGAGATATCATACTCGTTTAGACAAGCTTCTAAATCGAAAGCCATAATAAGCCGGTCTATGTTGCTGGTGCAAAACCAACTACGACGGCGAGGGGCAAAAGGACATATTAAAAGCAACTAGGGCTTTAATTAATTCTACCTGTCTTTGTATCGGGGATAGTAGATTGCTCATGTGAGGCAAAACCCGAAACCGAAAGTATAATTATCAGGTAGGATAGTCGTCATACCAAAGAGCGGGCACGGAGAATACATCCGCAAGAAAGATATTGGGCCATTAATGTGCGCATCAGTTTCAATTACAGGCGGCGATAACATCGAAAATCATAATGTTAAAAAAATCTTTGTAAAATCTTCTATAGCAAATAAATATTTTTCAGGTCTTTGGTTTCATGCAACAGTTAGACTTTGGCATTTCAAATCCTTCCACGGAAGCCGGTGGGTCCTCTTACTCCCATCTCGTTCATGAAAGTTCCATGGGAGTGATGCATAGGATGGATAAATTCCTGAATTACCAAGGCATGTTACTGTTATTTGCTTTCGGTCAGTAAGACTTACCCAAAGCACTTTACTCTGGCCCATGGGACTAGGGTTACCCCCATTTCCCATGGACAGTCCCACAGTGGAAAGCCCTCCCGTGGAAGTGAGTTGTGACCCTACAAGGCCTGTGGAGCGCTGCGCAGTACTGGTAAGGTCAAAGGTCACTCACGTTGAGATGGCCATTGCCTACTCGACGATAAAGAATATCTGCGTCATTTCATATAGAAATATCTTAGGGTAAAGTTAGGTTTGTATAAACTCAGAATGTTACTTTTGCAGCAAATCGGGCTGGATCAAATAGACGATGTCATATAAAAGCTTCCAAACCACAGCAGTTTTTCAACCAATTTCTCTTGTCACTAACCCCCTTATCTACACTATAAGCTACCCCACCGCGATAATCTCGAATACCGATATATCGGGAAGGATAGATTGGTCTAATTCCGACCCTAACTTCCCCATTTAAGCCTTATTAATCCTGCGCATCTCTACGATCAACCTCAAACACCAAACGTCAATATGGATAGTATTGCACAGGGCGTCCTTAATTGGCTCCCTGAAATCATCCATTATCACAAGACCCTATCCGACAAAGGCAGGCTTGTTACCCGGCCCAGTGCAGACGAACTTCGTTGCATTGTAAACAACAGACCGCCAACTACAGGCCGTTCTGTCGATGAGGTCCTTCGAGAGGCAGAAAAAATCTTCTCCTTCAGATTTAGTACTGGGAGTCCTTGCTTTTTTGCCTTTGTCCCCTCGCCGGTTCACCCACTTTCCTGGTTAGGTGACGCATTAGCTTCCGCCTTCAACTCGTATGCTGGCAGCTCGGAGTCAGGAGCTGGGGTTTGCGCTGTGGAGAGGTCCTTAATCTCATGGATAGCCGGCCTGTATGGATTGCCCCAGTCTGCTGTGGGACAGTTTGTTTCTGGCACATCTATGGCGACTTTGACTGCGTTGACTGTGGCGCGAGATGACCGTCTGGCTCCTAACGTCCGACCAAGGGGGGTGGCCTATATGGGAGAGAACGTCCATTTTTGCATTCCGAAAGCACTCCGAATTATTGGATTTGTAGACGACCAGATCCGTACCGTGCGTTGTGATGCCCAATTTCGCCTTGATGCCGAAGACCTCCATCGGGCCGTGTCTCACGATATCAAGAATGGACTCAGGCCGTTTGCAGTCGTCGCGACATGTGGAACTACGAGCACAGGGGCAGTCGACCCCATGAGTGCTATTGCAGATGTAGCACAAGAGTATGGACTGTGGTTCCACGTTGACGCGGCTTATGGCGGTGCAGCAGCCGTATCACAATCCCGCCGGTCACTGTTACAGGGTCTTGACCGTGCCGATAGCATTGCCTGGGATCCGCACAAGTGGCTTTTCCAAACACTTGGCTGTGGAGTCGTCCTCTTCCGCGAGAGGTCCCTTCCTCTCAAGAGCTTTGCTTGCACGGCGCATTTTGTTCGTGATGTCGAGGACGGCGAATTGCCGAACCGGTGGAACTATGGAATTGAGCTCTCGCGCCCATCACGCCACATGCGTTTGTGGTTTTCAATGCAAATTCTGGGGATGGACGCATTGGACCGCATGGTTACCCGTGGATTTGAATTAGCGGAGTTTGCAGAGGCTCAGCTGCGCCGCCTCAATGACTGGCAAATTATGTCGTCCAGCTCAATGGCAGTACTAAATTTCCGATTCTGTCCCGATGGGCTTAACCCACTAACTTGCGATCAAATCAATAATCAACTCTCGAAGGAACTCATAGTTCGAAATATTGCGGTCATATTTACAACCGAGCTGCGCGGTCGGATTTGTTTACGCATGTGTACCATCAACCCTCGGACAACAGACGAAGATATCAAGCGAGTCGTGAGAGAACTTAATAGAATTGCACAGGCAATTGCTAAAAGTCACCAGAAAGCGAGCGAAGGTTTTGCGATGAGGGAGGAGGGGCCTGCTAAGTTATAAATTGAAGTCAAATTGCTAAGTGAAGGTGTGTTGTGGGTGGATAGAGGGAATATTATCATCAATGCAAGGCATGAACAGTGTCTGTTGCAGCATTCAAGAAGCTTTGCGATTGCGAATACAAACTGTTAAATGAATCAACAAAATCCTTGGACGCGCACACCAAATCCATCCTTAAACATGATGCACAGAATTTGTCCTCAGCAGCTACACTAGGTCTTGATGTTGCAAATCTTGTTTGGGTAGGAAGAGTGGACTGGCAATATTATGGACACCAGCTAAAACTGTTTCTAGTTGCGGTGGGGACCAGGTGTTTTCTTCTGTCGGCAGCTGTTATTTCAAAACTTAGCCAGTTAGCAGGGGTGAAATATCCGGAATCAATATTTATTCTCTGCTCTATGCTGCTATCTACATCCTCTAACTTATTCTCGGCTATGCTGCGATAACGAAAGAGCATTGCCATACCTGTGCTGTGGTATCCTACTTGAAGGAGATCGAGTTGCTCATGAACTCAGTATCTGGATGTTCCTTTATCCGTCGAACAAAAGTATAATGGCGATAGCGCTGTCTCGTCCTACCACCAAGTTTCGTTCTTGAATAACTTTTGGGCTTTTCTATTCCCTTCTACCCAGGGCCGGTTCACCCAAAGCACTGAGGCACCCTATCCTATAGTAATCGGTTAGCCCATGCTGGTATGTACCGGTTCCTGCTAATCTTCCCACGCCTTCCGTGTAGTTAGAGAAACCAGGAATATGGAGGGAGAATCCTATTCCGTATCCGCTCTGACCAAGTATCGGTTGAACCAGCATAATGACGTAGTAAATCAAAGCACAGGATCAATCGTGTTGACTAGGGTCACTATGCAGCGATCTGTGCCTATGAGCTTCCAAGAATGCTATGCGACATGAATCTCAACTGACTGACTGCCTTGAATCATTTCACTATGTTTCTGGGTACACGGGCAGACTGTTTCCAGCGTTCCAACCAGATCGATTCGGTCTTGGTCGACGTTATCGCCTCCCGTTACAAGGACTGCGAGACAGTGGAGATGGTTACTACAAAAGCTCCCCCACGATATGGACCGCGCCCAATAAGCTAGGGATGTTGTGAGCTGCGGCGAAATAGTATTCCTCTCGGTCGGCAGTAATACAACAAGTGGCAGGTAGATGTGGAAGGGTGAACCTCTCTGACGTCACTGGGAACTCTGTGGTGGATCAGGAGTTTAGTATCTGTAACGAATCAGCAGTTTAGTTTAGTACCTGTGGCGGACCAGTAGTTTAATATCTGTCGGACTAGGAGTTTAGAGCCGTGCAACATCCATGGCTGGCTAGTAGTTTAATATCTATGGCGGACCAGCAGTTTAATATCTATCGGACTAGGAGTTTAGAGTCCGCAGCGGACCAGCCGTGCAACATCCATGGCTGACTAGTAGTTTAATATCTATGACGGACCAGTAGTTTAATATCTGTCGGACTAGGAGTTTAGAGCCGTGCAACATCCATGGCTGGCTAGTAGTTTAATATCTGTGGCGGACCAGCAGTTTAATATCTATCGGACTAGGAGTTTAGAATCCGCAGCGAACCAGCCATGCAACATCCATGGCGGACCAGTAGTTTAATATATGTGGCGAACTAGCAATTTAGTATTGAATATTGGCTGATGTGCAACTAGTTACATACGGTGGTGGCTTTTTACAATTGAGCCTACAGATCATGTATACGTACCATCAACTAGCAAACAGTCTAAACACATGGGTTGACTTTGTGTTCTTCATCTTTCAAGTACTGTCCGCAGCCTTTCATTGCAAGCAGGCCTCTGGCTGTTCAGAATTCTCGACGTATTCCTTGGTAGCACGTAACGGCTTGCCACGTACAGAAACAGGCCCCACTTCGCATGCGCTGACGCCGTTTTGAACTTGGGGTACATCCTGGGGTTGAGCTATGCATAGTTCTATCCGATGCAGCGGACTTGCTAGTCTCCTGCTTGGGCCTGCCCCTCAGCGGACCTCCTTCGGGGAAGGTACAATACTGCACTACCGCTTCCGCGCCTGCATCGCGCCGATTCCACTCGCCCTCCAGCGAGTTTGAGATGGGGTAGGAAAGAAGACTTCGAACCAGATGCAACTGGCGAGATTCCAGATCGTCCTCCGAGGGCGATTCATCCTCGCTCTCTTCCTCCGCCGCTGTGCCAGATAGCTGCGCTTCAATATCCAGATATGCTTGCGGGGTATTGTGGATCATTTGGATGTGTTTCAAGACAAATCGAGGAAGCCTTCTACCTCTGTACTCAAGTTATCCTGTTGGCATATTAGTATAGTTTAGATAGTGTCTTACTCTCAACCTTGACTGTAATGCATTAATTATATCAATAGTTCCCGGGGCAAGTCCCATTAAGCTCATAGCCTCCAACCTATGCAGGGAGTGCTCTTTTAAGAAGGGGAATGCCATGCTTTCCCATTTATAAAGCTGCGCGTGACCTAAATGATACACCCAGTAGCGACAAGAATATTGCAGCTCTGGTGAAAGATGTTGAGCAATTCGTTCACTTTCAACATCCATCCGCTCTGATCCATAATTAGGCAAGTTGCAGATATTGTGTTGAAGACCTGTTTGCAAGATTCGAAGGCAGTATAATCCCAGTTTCCTATGCATTCCTGTATTATGTATGCGATAGCCACTAGGTGTATTCAACAGGAAATCCCGAAAGGATAGGTGTAAGCTTCTGACGGGAACATCTGAATCATCTGGCACACTAAGAACTGAACGAAACGACTGGACTCGTTATCCCATTCGTACGCCTGGAACTCTGGCACGCCTAGAAGCTTAGATCTTAAGATAGACAGATTTTATCCATCTCAAAGCAGATCATCGCCACGTTGTGTCTCGCACTGAATCTAACCAGCTTGTGGAGCAGTTGATGTTCACTCCAAAGATCTAAAGGTCCATTCTCCACACTAAAAAAAGAACACCTTCACTATGTGTAAACAAGTACATCATACAGACAATAGCTGGTATAGATTTCGTTTGTTTGTACGGGTCTCGATCGCCATCTCAAGTGACGGTTGACTTCTTGCGCTCGCCTGAGTCGCGTAGCGCCTCCCACAACGGTCCCAAGGGAGGTCTCTGCGTGATTCAGAAGCTCAGACTTCTGTTGCTTCTGTTGCAATGGCTTCCCCTTTGGTCGGCCAGGAAGGGTTGACATGTTTCCGTAGGAAGTGTCTCGTGAGTGAGCCAGGCATAGAATGCTTCAAAAGCCGGTCTTTCAGAGTAAGGCCAATGGTCCCTTTTGCTTTATCGAGATCTTCGGGGATTTCAGACAGCTTGATCCCCGTATCATCCAAGGAATCGTCGCACATCTCCACCGCCATCCAGTCCTCCGGGAGCAGATACACTTCCGGTCGACCGATGAGGTTTCGGGGGGGTTGGGTCCATCGCCCGGCTCAGTCGAATCCGCCTTGTAAGCGTCGTCACCCTGATTATCAGAGTCGGAGCTGCCGCTTGCAATATTCTCCATGTCATAGTCACTCTCCAGGTGTCTGCTCCGTCGGGATTGTGGGCGTTCCATGGGAACGGTCTGAGAGAGGTCAATAAACGCTGAATATAGAGTGGAGGTGAAAAAACAACAACTTCAGAGCAGAATCAATTTTTGAACTTTCTCAACTACCACAGCATGCACGGACCTCAGAATGGATCAGTTTGCTCGTAACTCCAGCCGCTATCGACTAATCCTAATATTATAGGGTCTCAAATGGCTGGAGCGGAAGTGACCCGACCCTTCTTTTCGGGGGTCCCCAACGCGACAAACTCACTGAGCAGATATTTCACCGACTGGATTCTGAATCTCATATCGGACGCGCAGGCGGTCCTACAGTACCAGGAGGAGGTAAAGAACTGCCCTAGAGTATTGACTGACTTCACGGAACAAGGACTTATATCCAGTAACTTCCTACACGGGGAGACTGAGAGAGTGCTGGACTCCCTAGTCATAATTACCCCGGGGATAACGGCCATGCAAAAGACCCTTCATAATATAGAGGAGCACACCAGTGAGACTAAATCACATATACAGGCCCAGAAAAACCAGTCTTAGGCCTAAGTAGTCCGAGATATGCCTCCCCCAGTCCACACAGTCTCCTCGCATGGGTCAGCGAGCACTGCGCCCGCGACCCTGTCCGAGCTCAGCAAGGACCGCGAGGTGATCGTTAAGCTGTGGGATACAGCACGGTTAAGACTTTCTGATATAAGCAGTCAGCAGCGATCAAATAGAAGACGGAAAAGGCGAGAATAAGGATATCCGAGGACCCTACCGTACCTACTATAACCCTGGCCGCGATACGATTCATGGCTGTGCGGCAGCTAAAGTTAGGTAACTTATACCTTACCCTGCACACTGCCGCGGAGGCGGAAACTGCCAAGATCTATAATCAATGAGTTAATAACATAGCGAAAGGCGAAGCCCGTTGACCACCAGGAATTCGCTTCTTGCGCTGCATGGCCCTGGCTGGTTTGAGACTGTGCACCTCAAATCTGCAGAAGGATCAGGCATCATTGCAGAACGGTGCGGATACAACTCAACGGTCTCGATTTTGGAATCTATATGGACCCCCGATGGGCAGTGTCTACCTATGAGGCCATACCCCCATGTCTCTCCCGCGTGTATTTGCAGATGTGGCGTTGTGGAAGGGTGGGTGACGGGTTGCCTTGCCATAGACGTAGCATTAAGGCAACCGCTTGGATATTCCAAACGGAGAGGCAGGAAGTCCAACAGGATGTGGACGCCATTGTCGAGCTCTACAGGGCGAACCCGGAGATAGGCGCGTCGACAAGCATCCACAACAACGTCGGCGGTAACTCTCGGCAAAAATCCCAAAACCCCAAGCTCGTTCCATCAGAGGCTGAAAAAGAAAGCAAAGCCTCTAAATGTGGCGGCTGTACGTGGCTAGGTAGAGAGCGACACGGAAGCCGGGAGACTCTACTTCCAATAATAGTTATGAGAAAAGGCCACGTTAGCAGGTCAGACTTAGTAGATGAATTTTAGAGAGCTTCAGGGCGTTTCAGATAAAGGACTGAAGCAGGGCTGACGGGTAGGTACTAACTTAAACTAACAACTAGTTAATGAATAAAAAAAACATACAACAGCCGGGATTCGCTGGTGGTCACCCACCCAACTACTAACCGGCCGGCGTGTGGCTTAAGTACGGCTGAGCGGACGGGAAGCCCTGTTCTCCACACCCTGTGGTCGTATGTACCTGACGCTATTTAGTTATGGATTGTATCTATCCGGGTGATTCTCCTTAAAGAAATAAAAAGTGTTATATAATTATATAATAATTTCTTAACCATGTTAAAGGTATACACAGCTTATAAGTACATAATATCTTTTATACTAAAGAGCTTAATTGTAAGAAGTGCAAATTTTGCATGAGCCGTTATAGGTCATGTGGCCCTCTTTGCTGATAAGCAATCCTCTCACACAGCCGAATATGTTGGAGCATCGTAGCTTGTAGCCTCCCGCCCTGGGGTTCGACCCCGCTTAGTCACTATTTAGTAAGCTACATTTTTTAACTAGTTAGTTAGATAAGTGGCCAATAGAAC
The DNA here is from genome assembly GCA_027569665.1 of Aspergillus bridgeri. Lineage (NCBI taxonomy): Eukaryota > Fungi > Ascomycota > Eurotiomycetes > Eurotiales > Aspergillaceae > Aspergillus > Aspergillus bridgeri. Next base: position 166,656 of record JAPDKQ010000033.1, read on the forward strand.
AAGATCGATCGCTTCCCACATGCAGCTAGACGAGAATGACTACTCCGTCTTGAACGTACGGAAGCTTGGCAAGTAAAAATCTCTAGGTGGGTGAACCTACTGCGTAGGCTGCCACCGGGAAGCCTAACTAGCTAAAAGAGATAGGAAACACTTTTAAGAATTGTCCTATCCCTCGTAAATATTGTGCATAAATTTTCCATCAAGTCTCAAGAATATATCTACTACTCTCCAGTGGGGGTTCGTCTTCTCGGAGTACTCTAGACCATGCATCTGAATCACATTTTGATGACTCTCTTTGCCGCCATCACGACGGCAAGTTGCAAGGAGGTAATATCGATGTTTCTCCCACTACCCGAGTCCGCGGAAGGCAAAGTGATTGGCATCGTACGCACTCCCCTGTCTTTTCCTCTCATTCAGGGTCCAGCTATCCAGTCTAATAGAGTGCATTCCAGAATGGCTCCAGAACTTCATACGAGCTACACTGCCCATCAAACATCCCCGGTTCAAAATGCCCCTTTCCGGACCCCACTTTTACCTGCGTCCTAGGCCCATCCACGTTCCAGTTTTCATCCTCGGGATATTTCCTAGGTAGTAGCTATCGGTAAGCTACCATATCGCTGGAGTCTGTTTTACTCCATGTATTCTTTATTCTCACTGGCATTTCCCCTGACATCCTAGTCCAGTTATGAAAGCATGGGTTGCACGTTGGTGACTGAGACGGTCAAATGTAGCGGGACGTTGAGCACCGAGGGAGAGTCCATGACGATGAGCAAGCAAACCGAGTTCCCAGCGACCTTTTATCCAGCCACCATTACAGCGACGGAGCTTGTGACCAGGCCGAGCGCTACGAAATCAGTGGCGGCCGGGAGGGTGAATTGGAAGAACAGAGATGCTACATGGTCAATGGAGGGTACTGTCGCTTGCGCTGCGGGCGGTATCGCCCTGGCCTTAGCCATGGCTTAGAGCGTAGGCGTGGAGATTGCCTTGGATATGTATCTTTAACATCATGTAATATAATCTCCGTATGATGTCTGCTGCTGCAGCGTGGGCCTGCTTCGGATCTTGCCTTGGAAATAACCGTGGAATCAAGAGCTCGAGCAAGATTTAAGACCTCGCATATTAAAGCCTATGTTTTTTTCCATCTCAAACCGGGCTTTGCCGTCTCCACCTAATTTACCAGGATTATGTCTAGAAATATTATCATCTCTGGTTTCAAACTTGGGGGTGGATTAAATGGATATCTCTATTAAATCAATATATCGCAGACGGATTGGTTTGCACGTGGATAAGCAAGTAAAATAGTTAAGCACTTCCTCTTTCGATATCTAAAATGGACCATATAACGGACGGCGATGCTGTAATATACCCATACCTACTAAAAGAATATATCCTTTTTTCTATCTTCTTCTAATGATTAGAACCGGTCGCCGAATTTAAAAATAATATAAGTCTTAATACGGTTCATAATCGTCATGGGCTGATTGATTCGAAGCTGTTTAATTATTTTAACTAATACTAATAATATGCTTCTTAAATTAAGCTATAACAAAACCACCTTATATCAGAAACGGTAGGCGGGCTTTAATTACCGAGAATAATACATTAAATACTTAGAGAAGCGCCTTTAAGTTAGTCTATTAATAAAATTATTTACCCACAAGGACCCGCTACAATACTAATATTATATAAATTAAGCGCGATTATGCATGGGTTTTGAGGAGATAAGATATATATATTTAAATATATATAAGAGACCAGTAATAGTTGCTCTTTCAGCTTAGCCGCCGGGCGTTAATAAATTGTGTGTGTGTGTGTGTGTGTACACCACATGATCCATACAAGATACAGCGCGGCTAGGAAACCTATCGGTGGAGAGGTAGCTACAATCTTTAGAACTTGTCAGAACATCCTGCTAGAGGGCTATACGAACGTTCGGGTAGTGGAAACCAACCAGCGAAGGTAAGCGGCAAACTATAATATAACGCACAGACGAACCCAAGCCACAAATAAAAGTTATTCCTATGGACCTTGTGGTAATCGCAAGTCTATAATTCGCAACATAGAGTGTAAATATGTGATATAAGAACAGTAAGGAGAGGCCTCTTGAAACGCAAGGTCCGGTAGAGGATCAGTTTCCTTCGAAGCGACTGGACTCTCTACACTATTATTTGATCGATTCTGATTTTTCCCTTGTGCGCGATGGAATCAGTTACAACTAGTTATCTTGCTACGATGTTCCCAATTTGAAGAAATAATAGGACTCTTAGCCCATGCAGTAAATATTCACGTATATAATATCTATGTTAATCTCCAACACCTTCCCAAGAGATTAGGGCCTAGTTATAATATTACTTTATCCATTGGCAGTGCAAAGGCTTTAGAGTTAGATAGCGTGTCATGCCCTAATGCACTCCCTTCTTCTCTTAACTCAGAGACGGCGAACATCGATCCACGCCTCTTGGAACCCCAAGACGCTGCTGTCGCGAGACTCCTGCCGCGAAGAGCAACACTGCGGCTTAAATGATGATTTGGGAGGATTTATCATCATACTCTCGCACGCCGATGCATTTTCGCTTCTTTATTTACTGTATTCATGGTGCCCATCTTATAAAGATGCAATCATGTCGGATATTGGTTAGATCTCAGGACTAAGTCGTAAATAGCACATGGAATCTATCTCAATTCCAAAACACTAGACGTACCGTGGTCTCAGTAACATGCAGCTCCAAACTTAGGGTGGCAGACTTGGTCTTCGCTCTTTCGAGTTCACTCGGTTTCTTGCTGAACACACCATCCGTTCAGCAACAGGCGGCCCTCCTGCGTCTCCTATATCCAATAAGAACCGAAGGTTCCGAATATTAAAGTTCAGCGGCGCTTCAGTCGAAAATCAATATATATTGAACCACATATTGGCAGGAAGTCCGTCCCCATCTTAAGTTTATTGCCAGAGCTTTTTATAATAACCCACTTTGCTGCACCGCACCAAGGCAATCCTCTACCACGGATGTCTGCTTTTATATACCTCTCGTCGGATCAGATGGCCCTTCTTAATTTACGTTGCGAAATTTTGCTCGCCATCGCAGAACAATGCGATGACCCGCGAGATATTCTTCATATGCAATGCAGGCTTCGTGTATGCTCGCCAGTTATCACACATATTTAAGCTGTATATAGCTGATGCTGGTAGGGAAGGATGTGTACTTTATCTCTTAGGGTTTCGTCATTTCCTACAAGTCTCATTCGTTGCCAGCCTCGAATCTAACTTGGCTCACCCCGCACGCTAACATGGACTTTCCACGGACCCCTGATTATTTTTCAGGATGAGCTCATCTCACGTTGCTTCATATACCTCAATCAATTTCGGCACTGATCTGTATTGGAGAGATCATGGCGAACTACAGCAACCGACAAGTCCCGGGGGCTGCAAGAACAGCCTGGGTGATTCCTAGTCCTAGTAAAAGAAGGATGCCTACAATTTCCAATCCAACTAGCCCAACAATCACCCAGCGGAGCACGAGCTTCTTCCTAGACACCGGAGGAGACTCCCCCAACCCCAGGAATTGCCCGAGAGACATCTGCGGTAACCCTGAATTTTGCTCTTCTACCCGATTCTTGCCCTCATCGGGCAAGGGATCCCTCGTCGCAGACCTATCCGGGTGGCTCTCGACCGACAGCGGTAGATGATCTTCAATACTGCTGACCACTGTAGCGAGGACGAAGATTATCGTCAAGGCCAACCCGGCGTAGCCCACGTACTCGCCGCCCGCATGGAGAACCGCAATATTGAGGAGAAGAAATCCCGCCACGATCATGGCTCCTGTGACGGCAAACTGGCACTGTAGGAACTCGTGTTGGCCTGTTACAACCAACGCACGGTCATCCCGGTTGTGTAGTGATACAAATATAGAAAATACCGAGATTGGACACATAAGGAAGAATTGCGAGGCAAACGCCATGAGGGCACGAACGCGACTGCCATCGCAGCTATCTGGGAGGGCGAACTGAGTTTGCAGTGTGACGGCGCCTGCAAAGGTTGAAAGGAGGATCAGAACTGTGGAAAGATCGACGTAGGATTTCTTGGTCGGTTTGATAACAGGCATTGTCTTGAGAGTCAAATATAAAAGCTGTAGAAGACATTCCTCCGTCAAGGAAAAAAGTCATATACACCGAAGAGGGTGTGTTGGCAGGGAGTGTTGACGCGGAGCACTTCAGGAAGACAAGAAATAAACAGAAGCTCGGCAATTACAATAACCAGGTAATTTTACGGCATGGATTGGATAATAGGAGTGGCATTGATTTATCAATTATTACAAAAGTGCGTACCGTACTCCGTACAGTGGCCATCTGCAGTAGAGTACGAACCGATCGCTCCCACCAGCTGCCTATATTATCCGTTATCTACCATGCTTACGCGCTACATGAAGTAACATGAGAAAATATTAGTGATTACAGCGCTCTAGTTTGCCTTATTTTACTTTTGTTTTAGTTTTCCTCCTTTCTACGCCTTAGTTATTCGGGGGTTTTGTAACTAAAGAAATTGATGATCATGAGGTTTAATCAGCAGAAAATAAGTAACTAAGGCTCGGGACATTTAATATAATGCTCAATACCTCTGTACTATCTACAGCGCACCCAGGGCCTCCCACCGGGCGATCCCGGCGATCTCCCCTGGGTCCGCTTTAGATAGCACAGGGTTCGCCTGGCGACAACCAGTGATCGGGCTGATTGCCTCACTTTGTAACCCCTGTCACCTAGTGTTAGTTTACCTAATTATGAAACCAGGAAACTTATTACGAAATATTTCACATACAATGTTGTGCCGGGGATCCGACCTGCGCGCCATCAGCTCGTATCCAAACAAGCAAACATGAAAAGCATGCGAAAACACTGGCGGGGCGGGTACCAGTGGTATTAGCACCCACACCGTGACTGTATCAGCCAGAGAGAACAGGCCCGGGGCCAGTCTCATGGCAATAGACCCTGGATATTTCCTGCACGGCATGGTGCAAGCAGCAATAGAAGCAGCACAAGGAGGCTGTTATCCAGGCCGGCTGGGCCCGAATATACATTGTATTGTCCAACAAGTAACTATATCTCCATGCTGAAGATATCTCTACAGAGCCCCCAATGATGGTAAATTTGCGGAATGGTATCGACAGCTGGTCTTGTGCCTGGAGTTGCCGTGTGATCGGATGGCGCTGTAGTCGCTGAGGCACTCCCAGCAAAACTCTGCGCTGCATTTGATACCTTTGGGAGTAGTCAGCAAACCCTGGACATCGAGTAGAACACTAATCCGATTAATTGATACAAGCGTCGCCATGAGTGCCCCAATTCTGCAAGCAGAGCCAGCAAAACTGGTGCCTACATTTGATGCCTACTGGGGTCAGTGGCTAGCGGTCGAATACAAGATAAAGGAAAAGCAGCTCAGGCCTCAAAAGAACAGAGATGATCAGAAAGACTTACACGTCATATGGTCGCAGCCGTCGTTCTTCTCAATGGGCCACGAGCAATTCGGACAGTTCTTCGTTGTCTGCTGGATCTTTGCCAGCGATGCAACCTCTTCCCTTTGCTGGCGCTTCATTGCCTCCCGTCTCGCTGCGCGTTCATCGGCTGCTTTCTGCCTGGCTGCTCCTTGTTCCCTCGCCTGAGTTGCCCTTCTTTCCTCTTCAATTCGTCGTCTCGTTTGCTCTTCCTGTTGCTGCTGGACTCGTCTGGCAGCTTCTGCTTCCCTTTGGCTTCTCGCAATATCTGCCGCCTGCTTCGCCCGTTCAATCCGCTTCTGCTCTTCACGTCGCCGTTGCTGTCTCTCCTCTTCCTGTTGTTGCTGGAGTCGTCTGGCAGCTTCTGCTTCCTGCTTCGCTTGGGTTGCCCTTCTTTCCTCAGCAATTCGCCGTCTCGTTTGGTCTTCCTGTTGCTGCTGGACTCGGCTGGCAGCTTCTGCTTCCATTTGTCTTCTCGCAATATCCGCCGCCTGCTTCGCCCGTTCAATCCGTTTCTGATCTTCATGCCGCCGTCGCTGTCCCTCCTCCTCTTCCTGTCTATCGCGATCGACCAGTTCCTGAGCCGGCATCCTATCTTGCTCATACTGCAACGTCCTAGCCGCCTGCATGTCGGCCTCCTCGCGGTCCCTTGCACTTTGAAACCCGTCAGGGTCGCGCCGCATTTCGTCGTACTCGTCACAGGTAAGTCGGTCATGCCACTCGATCGAGTGCTTGAAGCATGACCGGAGTCCACACGTTCGACAACGGACAATGGGCTGCGATTGTCCGGACTCGTGCACCTGGCCGGAATTGCACTTCAAACACCAAACAAAGTTTTTGTCTTCTTCCACTGCCTTGCGTAAGGCTATCTGGTCATACCGGTCGAACGTCTCACGGTCCGCAAGTCGCTGGATGTCATCATAGATGAGTTTCTCCTTGCATTCCGGACACCTAATATCATTCCACATCCTAGATTCAAGTTCACTCTTTATATTCCTGGCCACGCAATCGCTGCAGACCGAGGGCTCATGTTGGCAGGCTGAAGAAATCCATGCAGGAGGTTTGACAGTTGCGGAAAAGTCATCAATACAAATAATGCAGCTTTTGGGACTCTCTTTGCTGCTGTTTTCTGTCCCAAATCGCAGCCTCTCAAGCAACAATGCCGTGTCTGTCTGGTGTAGTTTCCCATTATACCAGTGATCTACCTCAAGCTTCATTACTTGGGGGCTATGGTCGCCTGATGGAAACGATGGAACAAAGATGTCTTCATGGTCATATGCGGACCGCGTCGATGGTAGAAAATCAAACTCATTTAAATCGGACATCCCGCGCGGTGGTTGTTGATCGATCTTGTCAGTATAATGGATGGTATTTTCCCAATCGGGATGAAACGATTGCCGCAGCCATTCGGGGGGCTCTGCTAGTGCTTTTGGACTCTGGCTTGCGACACTACAGGATATAGCTTGTTAGTAAACGCGTTAATATCTAGGAAGGTCTATACAATGCACTTCCAACGAACCAAAGGGGCAAAGAGGCTTACTCTTCTCCCGCTGTCTCAAACGCCACTGGATCATAGGGCTCCCAACCATCGTTACTATCAGGGCCCGCGCTGGCAGTATTGGGGTTAGCTAGTGGACATTTTAGCTGTTGACTGAGCTTGTTGCCGAGCCTCCGTAATCCGTTCATCATCCCAGAAAAGCCTCGGCACTTTGGAAAACTGAAGAAAGACAAACTCCGAGACGAGACATCCGCCCCGTTGAGTATGGATTGGATGCTAACTAATAATTTCTGGCCGTTGCAAGGCTGGTTTGGTGGGTGTTAGCAATAATATGTGGCGATGAGGAGGCCGAAAGTATCATAAATGTTATCCACTGCTCTCATGTATAATTCCTGTCTTCCCAACGAATGTACTGTGGACAGAGTACACAACCCTCCTTCCATTTTAAGTAGTCTCTGCGATGCCAAGTGTATGATGTTACAAACTAGTCCAGATGTGTCCGACGCCGAAGGCTGAATGGCAGCCTTGTAAGTCTTGGAGTACAGGGAACAGTTATAAGTGAGGCTGTGGAATACGAGGCATGTTCTTTTACCTAATCGGCCGGTGCCTTTCTCAGCTGCAAGACGTGATTTGATAATTTCCACGCATGAGACATTTACTCTAGGGTACCCCTCACGCGACAGAGGAGGATATATCACCTGGTTCTGTGCATTAGCTGAGCCGAGGTTCGCCTTGCCAGCTGAGCCTTCTCGAGCAGAAGAACGCATAGGATCAATATGCAAATCACGCCTGTGCCTCTCGTCTGTATACAGGGTTCAACGGTATCTCACCTATAAATCCTTCTGTACCCGTACCTCAGTGACTAAGTAGCATGGTAAATATACACCCTGCGTCATAATATTTCATTGCCCAAAAGCTTCCTATAACAGCTCTACGACGTGCAGTTCAACGTCACAATGCGAAACCCCTCCAGACTGGCCGAACTCGCCCAGGCCACTGGGATTCCGCAAGCAGAGAGACTACGCCCTCTCCGACCTCCAGAGCCACGGCCCGTGTGGTCCTCGGCAGGGGATTCTGACAGAGCACGAGAAATCCTAGTGCAGCGCCGAACATGTAGCGACACATGGAAAGATCCACTGAAGCAAAAGCGTCGGTTCCTGCGTTCCAAGTCTAAGAACGAAACCCTAGCGAATCCCGAAAAATGGATGTTTTCCCAGGCAGAGCGTTCGTCGGCACTTGACGCGCACATCCGAGCCCTTGGTCCAGTCGAGGTGGCTCAGGCACTTCTTGATTTTGACACCCTGAATGAGCCCTTGGATGTGAATCTAATTTACAAGGATACTGGGGGTTCTGATAATAATCGCAATTCTACTATGGTCGAGACCCAGGAAAATGACTGGCTGGAGTATGTGACAGGGAAGCAGTTGTTGGACTATGTGACTTTGCTTACGAGCTACCCAACTCGGCAACCCGCCAAGAACAGGGCCTTAACAATTGCTCTGAGTAACAGGTGGATGTCAATAGTGGAAGAATTACTGAAATATGGAGCTAATCCAAATACGCTTGAGGATGCCTATTTTGTTTCTGCCGTTAGTGAAGTTGATTTTAACCTGGTCGAGATGTTTTTGTCGGCGCCCTGTCCGCCTAGTGATGCTGCGATTAATGCAGGGCTGCTGGAGGCTACTAAAAAGACCAGCTCCAGGATGGTGGCTCTGCTGCTTGCCCATGGAGCCGATGCAAACGACGCTGGCGGACATGCCCTCGAGACGGCCGTGCTCCATAGACGGGTAGGCGATGTTACCATGATATGTGCAAGATCGGACAAGCCCCTGGAGCGACATACTCTTGATCAGGCAATTGCTGCAGCCTGTACGATAGCGGACAACAGTGAGAAAATGTTGCTGGTGGAAACGTTGTTATGCGCCGGAGCAGACGCGAACCACGTCGCGGTCCAGGACCTTTTACTCGTAGCTGTCAGGAGAAGCTGGACGTCTTGTATGCAGCTTCTCGTCACCCATGGCACATCCCCAGACCGGAAAGAAGGAGAGTGCCTGCAGCTGGCTGTCAAGGCAGCCCGCGCGGACCTGGTCGAGATATTGTTGCAAGGGGAACTCTCACTCGGTAGCACATCAGAGGCACTACATGTGATCCCTGACGGGGCTACAGAACCAGAGTTCCAGAGCTTCATGATTCCTTTGCTGGAAAAAGGCGTGAGTGACGAAGCTTTGAGCGCCTGTCTTGCGCGTGTTGTCGCAAAACAATTCCACGCTTTGGCCAGGACCCTCGTGCGGCGAGGTGCTTCTCTCAACCACAATAATGCCGAATGTGTTCGGTTCGCCTTGCGTGAGCAAAACAATGTCCTCCTCCAGGACCTCCTTCGAGCCGGTTGCGTTTCCTCAACCCTGGCCAGGGCTATACCGGACGCTTTATCTATACGGCCAGTGGTGGTAAGACACGATGCAATGCGTATGTTGTTGAACAAAGGAGCGTCTGGGCCAGAGCTGCATCAATCGCTTTTAACTGTGCTTGGAGAGAGTCTTGACTCAGTTGATTACGAGTTGATAGAGATGTTGGTCCACGGTGGTGCTTCTGTTGATTTCGCTGGTACTGACGGAAGTTGTATCCAGATGGCAGCTCGTCGCAGAGACTTGACTGCGGTTCAGCTACTGTGCCAGGGGAACCCGTCTCCAGAAACCGTCTCATCGGCTCTGCGAAGCCTTGTCAGTCTGCTGAGCCCGGATACCCACTCCGTTACCTTCCAAATATTGTCTACATTACTACCTCATGGAGCAGTAGAAGCTCCTCTAGCAGAGGCCCTTATACATGCTGTTGAACGAGACCACGACGGCCGCATAATCGACCTACTACTCGAGTATGGAGCGGATGTAAATTATCACGGGGGAAGAGCTATAAGGTTGGCACTTTCGACGTCCGATCTGAGGGCTTTGCAATTGATTTGTGGAAAGGGGAGTCCGGCACGCGAGAGACTAGCGCCGCTGCTACCGCATGTGCTGGACCCAAGCAGCTTCAATATTGACAAGGCTCGACTGCTTCTACCTTGCTGCAGGAGATTCACGGGTCTTCTGGACCGTGTCCTTATACATGAGGTCAAGTCTTTGGGTTCGCGCCCTGAGGTTATCGATCTCCTATTGCAACTTGACGCGAGTGTCGACAGCGAGGACGCCGCTGCGCTGACGTGCGCTATCCAGCAAGAAGATATGAAAACCACACAAAGGCTACTCGTACAAAAGCCGTCGGCGAGGAGCCTTTCCCTGGCTCTGCAAGTAGTTACGGGAATACGTGGTAGCGAAAGACGGCTCGATCTTATGCGCCTCCTTCTCGAATGTGACAATTCTGGTTCCACTCAAAATGCAATTCTACTGCACGAAGTCGAATCCACGACAGGGGACGATCTAAGATACCTCAAACTTCTACTTGACCACGGGGCTTCAGTAGACTATCAGGCCGGGGCCCCTCTACAGGCCGCTATTCGCCAAAGGAATATCGCAATTTTTGATCTACTTATGTCCAAAGGCCGGCCTCGTCCAGAGTCTGTAACATACGCCTTTTCTGTGGCGAGAAGTACTAGATTTGTGAGACAGGACAATTTGCACGTCCTCTCATCATTGCTTGGGTCGTGTCCCCAAGATGCCTTTGGTACCCAGATCAGTCAGGCCCTAATAGAGACCATCCACCGGGATCCCTTCGACCTTGCAACTCCCCGTTTGATGCTGGAGCACGGAGCTTCTATTAGCTATAATGGAGGTCTGTCAATCCAAAGGGCAGCTACCTCTGCCTCCCTACCATTGATACAGTTGCTATTTGAGTACGAGGCGAGCATATCAAGGACAGCTGCTAGTGCAGCATTTGCACAAATGATCGACTCGGGCTCCCTGAGCCTTGAGGGAGGCTTCCAGATAGCGCAAAATCTCCTACAATATGGTGTAGATCAACGGTGTATTGATCATGCAATGAGAACGGCCTTCTCATCGGGGAAGCCGGTCTCCGTTAAGGATGTGACTCTGTTTCTATCTCATGGAGCCGATGTACACGCCGCGAATGGGACCTTTTTCGTTCAGGCTGCGCGCCAGAACAACATGGAGCTCTTCCGTGTTCTGGCCTTGCACCAGCCCAATCACTCGAGCATTATTCCAGCAATGATCCAATTGGTTGATTCCGAGGATACTCTCAATCGGTTCCTCCAATACCTGCTGGAAAACACGCCGGTTACCCATTCTACGCCAGCGCCCTCGACATTATTTATAGCGATGGCGCGGTATCCTGAGGGCGAAAGGCTTATTAGACTTCTGCTCCAAATTCTAAATGTTGCTGACTGCACACGATCAGTCATGCTCAATTCCGAAATTGGACCTGAGGATGCTAGTGCACTGGTCTGGGCTCTTGCACAGGAAAGCCCACGGATACATGATTCAGTAATACTTGCCATCATAGAGGCCGGGTCAAAAGGTAATTAAACTCCCCGCTCCTTGTCGTTCGTTGCAAAGTATATGACAGAACTCTAACTACTGCATCTGTATTATCTGGAATAGATATTTCCTTGGTAACCTCAAAGACACGAGTGTCAGCAACGATGATGTGTGTTTGGCACAAGCGTCCTACCATCCTCCGAGCACTTATTCGGCTACACGGAGACGTATCATCACGCGATTACAAGGGTCTATCGCCTCTCTTCTACGCAAGTGGCAGTGGCGATGAAGAAAGCGCGAGAATATTGATGCTCGCACAGGCCAGTATCGACGACGGGAGTCTCCACGAGGCCGCACGAGAGGGACATGCGCAACTAGTACCCCTAATTCTTGCTGCCGGGCACGACCCGACCTTTCCATCATTGTTGCACTCGGAGGCAGGCTTTGGACGCACGGCCCTGGAGGAGCTCTGCTTCAAGACTATGCGAGGAGAGGGAGACTGGACCTGGGAAAATAGGATCCGTGACACAGTAAAAGTGCTTCTCCCACTCATGCCAAGTGAGATGGAAAAGCCTACAGGCAGGTCGATACTGCACCTCGCTCTTGACAATCCACGACCTGTGGATGTGACCAAAGTTCTCATGGACTTCCCGCAGATTTGGAGATGCATCAACGACCCCGTCCACCAGTACGAGGATGTCACTGGCCTGGTCTACTCGCCTACAAAGTACGTGGAACACTTCCACCGCGGTTCCAGACAGGATGCAGAGAGTCTACAACGCATTCTGGCCGGAAAAAGATGCCAGGACCGCTATTACAGTCGTACGGGAGAACAGCCACAGGACGCAATCGGCATTCCAGATGCGATTCTTGCGGAGATTGAACGGAAAAGGCGCCTCAACCAGGAGCAAAAAGAGAATATGGAGCGTATGGAAGAACTTGCGGCACACCAGAGGGAGATCCAGCGACAGAACCATGAGTTTGAAATGACCGCCTCTGCCGAACGACACGAACAGGCGATGAGGATAGACCGGGAGCGCGAGGACCTACAGCGAGGAGTGCGGGAGAATATGCATCAGATGGCGATCATGCATCAGCAGGAACTCGATAGTGCTCGTTGTGAGACCCTGAAGGAGGAGAACAGGCTCAAGATCATGTTTCTGGAACAAGAGTCAAGTCAAAGACAGGCGGCACAGGAAGCTGAACAGGAGCTGCAGATTGCCTTCAAGACACGGCTGCGCATCGAATTCCAGAAGGAGCTAATGTGGGAGACGGATCGGGCAGCAGAGAAGCAGCACAGCCGGCAGCTACGACTTCTGGATCGACAGGACGAGGGCATCTCGCGGCGGGCATCGGAGATGCGGATGGTGGCCGATGCAGCCAGGGGGACAGGCATGTCGGCAGACCGAATGCTGGCATTGGAGGGGCTGGATTAGATTTATTTAGTTAATTTTGTCGCTTTGCGAGAGTACCTGACTAGTGCTAGCCCAGCCACACGGTCAGAAGAAATAATGAAGCTATTCAGAACCTGAGTGCGCAGTTCATTGACGAAGAATGGAAACATGACACCGAGGCGGGCGTTGTTCGGTTTGAGTAATATGAGGATGCCGTGCAGATAGGTGTAGTTTCGTAGTACTGACAGCATGTTGGCCAGGTTCTTCTTGTCCTGGCCCACCCCACGAGTGTCACCAATACCGGGTGTGTCGATCAAGCGGATGATGATGGTCTCTCTGAAGTAGAGTGGATATACAGTCGCCTTTTGCGTGGCAGGCTGGCCTATGGAGCTGTCGAATTAATCGTCATCTTTGCCAATAACAACGTCCTTTTATAGCATTCGCCCGTCATCATCTATCAACTGTATGGTGAACAAACATGGGATCACCCAGTTTAATTTCGGGTTCTGGAGGCCGTTATCGAGAGGTATGAATGTCAAGTAGTTGATAAATATCTCAACCACTACTAGCTTAATGATATAATATCTTAACAGCAGCTATGTATCTATCTTACATTATTTTTATATCAAGATTTGCTTCATCTAACATATTAATTTAAGAATATGCAGTAGATTAGACAACGTTTAATCATGGTATTCGAGGTCAAATACTGATAGATTAGTGTGGGATACACAGGTGCGGCGCTCGCTGACCGGATACGTTACGTGATCAGCGATTCGATTGAAGGCCTTGATTTTCTAACTATGTGATACAGCTTGTATTTATGTATGCAATATCTAGGGCTTCAAAACAGATGATCAAAATGCAATGAGAATGATCTATGTCGTATAATTACCTGAGCATTTATTTCGGCTTAAGCAAAGCGATGAATTGCGGGATTCGCCAACTCCCGCGGCCACAATTAACTAACTCAACTAATTTATAAGTCAAGTATCAAGAAAGATTTTAAGATGGTTATCTTGTCTTCTTGGTCGCTACTCTCCATTTGTCCTCCCAAAGCTCGTACTCTTCTTTCAGCAAGGCCAGTTCCTCCTTTCTAATATCCAGCATTTCGTCTTTTCGGCAATAAATAACCCCGTGAACATGTTTTGTCTAATAATTTAGAAGGTGCGTCAATTAGCCTTCAGCATTTTCATTTTGCGGCTTGGAATATAATAAGAACATACATCATTATATGAGTCCGGGCTAGCATCGTAAAGATCCGACAGTTCATTTTCCTTTATATCTATTTCCTGCTGTTTTTGATAGACCTGACGTTCCTTTATTTTGTATAGGGTTTCAAGCTCGCTCGCTGTCAAGGCCATTTTGGGAGAACGAAATATAGGAACGGCCTATCACAATACAGTATTAATGCTTGTAGCTGAGAGGCAGAGTTGGAAATGGCAGTGGGTAGAATGGAGAGTTAATGGGCAAGACACACGGCCTAAATAGCTTGCCCACCACACTATATCTTTGTCAACCCATACAGTCATCTAGAGAGCGGGGGCCGGGGGCCAGCGTAGAAAATGTTGGAGCTTGCCAGTATGGCTGCTCACGTGGCTGGTCACATGAGCCACATTGTGTATTTAGCTGAGCTTACTCTATCTTCCACACCTCCTGAATACAAGCATTTTCACCAGAGCTCTAGCTATCCCGACAGGCAGTCTCTGTCAGAAAAGGATATGTTGTGAATCCTTATGCAGCTGATGCCTTGCGCATGGGTAACAAAAGAGGCCGACAAGGCTGAATGCTAGCCAGCTGACCTATAGACTAGAGTAAAAGTTATAGTGTAACTAAAGTTAGCGCCTTGGTAAACGTGCGGGGGTTTTCACCCCCGAGGACTTCTTCCTGTATCTATACAGGCAAGATACTGCTCAATTTACGTCTCCTTTCAGATACTATCTTTCCCTGAGACTGAAATTATTGTTAGGTGTACTCAACAACGCCGATAGATTACCGGAATATACGGACGCCCTGCGCCACCAGATTACTACTATTGTCTTTAATCAAGATTAACGTACATATAGCGTCATTGGTTATGTTTCTAGGCCACTGCCTCTACGTATTCCCTGTGGTTTGGACCCCCTATCGTTTGTGTTCATTCTGGTACTTTTCCTCGCCCGGCCCGCATATCTGCGTCAGGGCCTTTAGGCTAAGCCCGCCTTGATATTGATTAAATGTTGGGTGTTATCTAGGGGTGCCTTGATTGCCCTTTTTACTATGCTTTCCCTCTCAGTTCCGCTTTCTTCATTGTTTCTAGGCCCCTACGGTACTGCCTAGACGCTTCGTCTAGAAAACGGCCAATATTTGTTATTACAAGAATTGTCAGCAGGGCGTTTGTGGGCCTCTGGCCCCCGAAGAGGCGACCTTAATTTCATTTTATTAACATATGATTATACCGGCAAAAGCTAAAAGGGAAAGCCGAAGATATCATTCAGCGGAAAAGAAACTTATGATCAACGGGTAAGGCCGGACTGTACCACGGCTGAGGTTTCCATGAATGAACGCTTACAAGCGGAAAATAACTAAGCGCCTTGAAGCTACTGATGTTGATTGGACCAGCGTAGAGAGACGGCTACAGTGTACAGGGATGGAAAGCATTGCCACTATGCGACCAGGGCAGGGGGCCTAGTCTCTCTACTTCCATTAATTATTTAAGTCGACAGCAACTCTCGTGCTAGAAAGGGGGGTCTGCAAGAACAAGAAGAAGGCTGGGGAAAACGTGAAGCTCAAACTGGGTCATCCGTTGCCCTGATCGACTATGCCACCATAACGGGTAATTTTACTAGCTGGACCTCGCAGGGAGAAAGCACCACAAGCTATTAGAGCATCACCCGAGGAGGTATCGTTGAGCATGTGGAGAGGTGGCGTTAAAGAGAGACATGCCGATGTTCCTTACGACATCAGGGAGAGGTTATATGCAGAGGCAGGCTTCCCCCACTACAACGGGAGCGCTGTCGCGGGTTCGGTGGCGAAATACGGCCCTGGTTTGACAAGCGTAATTAGATGATGTGACAGTACTGTATTCCCAATGGTTGCTCAGAACCTTGGATTTGCTTTTTACGGGTTGCCCCCGCAGCCCACCTCCCTCTATCCCTGTCAGTGTTACATCAAAGATTTTAGAAGAGCTAGTGCAGACTTATCGGTCATAACCTAATGAAGACGCATAACTTGGTGAGATATTAAATAGTATTTGTCGCTTGGGTAGAGACAACATATCATACTTAGTTAGCTAGGGGCAGAACCTCCTTTTCAGGATATACTTAGGCTTGGCTGGTCATGCAATTCCAGACACCACTGTTTCGGGTGTAGGTATAATGTAAACAAGGGCTGTCCACTGCATAGCAATCGGAATGAGAGAGCCTGCCATACTGAGGTGCTGGGGATATGATATATCACAACGCTTGGAGCATGGCTGCTCTCATATTACCCAATCAGGTGATTCATCCGGAGCTTTTAAATTGGGCTACATTGAGAGCCGAACCACTTTGCAGTGTATTGTTGGTGGATTGATGATAGCCTGTGGTTTCTTCTGCCTTACAGTCCTGTCTTGGTTGACGACTCGTGAGATCATTACAGCTACATTTTTTCTACTGAGCTAAAAAAGGGTCAACCCCCTTGACTAGGGTCATTTGCATAACTTCATGCTCGTTGCACTTCACAGTATCGGGTTCGGCAACTTGAGTACGGTAAAGGACAAGGTCAAAAGGTACAACAAAAAAGCGAGGAAGGCTGTCCGCCTATTTATTAAATCTTTTGAATCGGGTCA
The DNA here is from genome assembly GCA_027569665.1 of Aspergillus bridgeri. NCBI lineage: Eukaryota > Fungi > Ascomycota > Eurotiomycetes > Eurotiales > Aspergillaceae > Aspergillus > Aspergillus bridgeri. Next base: position 183,263 of record JAPDKQ010000033.1, read on the forward strand.
AAAACCCCTGTTCTCCATACCCTGTGTATGGTATTGACTATTTATCATCAAAGAACCGTCAGATGATCTAAACGCGCCAAGACCAACAGTACCCTGTAAGGAGAGGTGGTTAGTCGACATCCGGCACCGGCAACCCATTCACCATCTTCACCTTCCTCCCCACGCGATCCAGCGCCATCTTCGAGTTTCGCTCGCACAGCTCGAGCGTCTCAGTCCCCGACACCAGCACGAAGTCATACGGTAGAACCCTCTAGACAAGGAGAACCTACAGCCATTTGTTTATTACCCCGCCTCCTGGAACGGCCGGCGTGAACTAGCTGCGTGTCCGCCACTTTTCGGAGAACTTTTCCTTTCTCCTTAAATTTCTTTCTCTTAAAGAAACGAAAAGGGCGGGTGGCCCCTATTAGGCAGGCTTAGTGTGGGCGGCTGCATAACGAATCATTTGAGAAATATGACTTAGTAATATCGTAAAAGCAAATTATGTTTATGTTTCTAGTCCTAATGAACGGTCGTGGAGTACAGGTTCGTGTCAACAAATGCTTCCAAGGCATCATAGGCCAGCCGATCGTCTCCCTAAGACGCTATTGTTTCTTGATCCCTCGCGAGTTCGGGCTGCCTAACCGCGCGTTAATTGTCCATCCAATCTTAGATATCCAACCGCCCATCATAGCGCTATTTAGCTTAATGTCAGACCGCCGCAGTTCAAAGCTGGAGGACTACTCCGCAAAGCTCTAAATTCATCCTGTTCCACTACCCTATCAAGGTGTTGTAGACTGAAAATCCTCGAAATGGCTACACCGGTCAACATAACCAGCTACTTCAACCGAGGGCCACTAATCACTACTTTTGCACCCCCAACTACTTGCCTTCAGACTTTATCCACAGCTGTCTACGACGTGAATGGGATACCGCAAACAACTACATATTATGGTCACTGGTTTGATGGACCAGGCCAGACATGTTATCCCACTGGCACAATGCCAACTTCACTGCTCCTTTCTCCCACATATTGGGGGACATACTGGTGTATGTTAACTTGCCTCCAAGGGAATGCATAGATGAACTTACAAACCGTCAAATATAGATTCTCCAGGATTATACTGCCCTAGTGGATGGGCCACAGCGGCCCAATTATCCGGATCATGGAAGGGGATCGATATAACAAGTAGCACCAGTGGAGCGATTTGCTGCCCTTCGTGAGTGACCCGTGGTGTGACGTAGAATGTCTGCTTACTTGACTAGGAGCATGGGTTACTACACCGGTGGCCACCAATGCAGTGGTGTTCTCCCGGCAAAAGAAACGGTCGCAATGACGGCCTCTGGTATTATTATCACCAGTGTACTCTCGGCCCCGATGACCATTTACGCCGATGGGATTCCGCTTATTTGGGAGGCGTCTGATCTTCCCAAGTCGACTAGTGTGCTTCAGACGGCAACATCATCATCTACATCTAGTTCAACTTTAACTTCGCCCCCGGAAAGTTCGATGGACCATTCAGGCCAATCTGGACTTGCAGAAAGTGCAAAGATTGGGATTGGAGTTGGTGTCCCTCTAGGCGCCGTCACCATAGGTGCAGTTGTATTCTTTCATATTTTGCGACGGCATCGCAAACGGAAAATGAATCGTACTCAGCCACGGTCGCTAGTATATGTCAAGCAGTCAAAGCCGGCGGAACTTTCCTCCTCATGTCCGCGGCCCGAGCTTGAGTCTCCATTTACAGTTAGATATGAATTAGCTTGAATGATGGAGGCGCCTTTTGTGTCTTTACTTTTTGTAGAAATACGACTCCACAAATGAGCAACAGTGAGCCGCTTCGAGAAACCTGAAACTGCCACTGAAAAACCACGGTTCTGGCGCTTACTGGAGTCCGTAAGGACACAGTCTCGCCCTGAAATAAGCCGGATTCCCTCCAATGCCCCTATGCAGATCCCATACCTGCGGACTGCGATAGCACTACGACGCTAAGCGTTCTTCGCCTTCCGCAGCCACGTCCCCACCCAATATTGAGTGGCCATGACCAGCCCTGAGGCGCTAACGAGACTAATACGATTTTCATGAAATCGATGGGGCGGTCTTCGGAATTCGGAGCAAGTTGGCCAATTAGATAGAGTACTAGTCTATCGGAGGCCTGAATGAAACTTTGTCCTGGTCGAGGCTTGAAATTATCGGTGCATACACGAAAGGAAATCCGGATTCATCTTGTATCTACGTATGCCGCGTATGCCAGACAATCCAATAATCTCGGCCTTATTAATTTATCTTTTGCCCTGGATCATGCTCAAATTGATGTGTTAGGTGTTCTGCTTATACGGTGCCACTTAGGCTAGTTACGGGCCGACCACTGCTAGCCTACCCTGACAGTGGCGACACTGTTTCTTAAAGACGGACGACTGCTATGGAGGGCTAGGCTAGATTGTATTCGAGCGTAGCACTTATATTTCGTGGTTGTCCACGACAGTCACCGATTGCTTGGCATTCCATTAGCAGGCCTATGCGAATGTCTATTACAGCTGAGTTGATCCAATACTAATGGGGTAGAAAAACCTATTATAGAACAGGGGAAATCGCTTGGCACTACATCGTGCGTAATCTGGCGGACCTTGATTGACGGCGGTCCAAGCAGACAAGCAGAATAATAAAATAAAGGATTGTAATCCACAAAGTCTAATATAAGCTAGTATACAGGAATTATAATATCGATTTGATCAATACATTAATGATAGCTTTTTTCTGGGCCATCTGAACCTCTTGGCCAAGGCTACCTCATAAGGGAACTTCTCGAACGAAGTGGAACAAAACTTCGTTATGATTGACCAGACATCTTACCTTTGTTCTCCTCTGTCCTGAAGTACGATAAACCATTGTTTTGTTACCCCGCCTCATGGAACGGCCGGTGCCAGAACTAGGATGTCCTCCATGCTTCTCTTGCCGCGCATGTTTTTTTCGAAGAAGATTAGAGGGTCCCATGGGTATAAAAGAGTCTGTAGTAGACAGGGTTAGGAAGTAAAGATGATAGAAACATGGTAATAGAATAGTATCTGTCTACAGGGCTAGTTCTGTTCCTTTCCTGGCCTCTTGACTTTCTACGACATAGTTAAGATAAAGGTCTATGGCCGTACGTTGTGCTTAAAAAATTGCGTCGGGCATAGGGGGTGCGGGAGAAATTAGACGTTTTACTAATATTTATATCAACGATAATTAATTTCAGAAAATAACATATCCATTCTTTAAATTCCAGGAAAACTGTCAATGAAAATTTGTTCAAGCAGTATTGTAATTAGTTATCGTCTAAACTAAATCCCACATGACAGAGCAATCCAGGTTTTCGTGTCAAACCTTTTGCTATAGTTATGGCAGCCCTCAGCCGTGGTGTATGCCTCGTCAGAATTATCATTAACACAGCCATCATCATCAAATGCGGTGCAAACCGCCCCAATAGGGGTACTAGTAAGCTGCCAGGACAAGGGATGGGTTAGCGGGCTCTCATTACAATAGGTATATGCGTCGCCGCTGTACCAGCGGCAAGAGGTGCTCGAACTCGTGCCTGTATCTTTTATTCCCAGGTCAGCGATCACTAAACAATTGCCCCCCAATTTGTTTTCATTGTGACCTGTGACAACGTAGTGGTCGCCCTTGCAGTTTTCTTCGGTGTACATGGATAGGGTCCAGGTGCCGGTGGTAGGTGTAGCTGAGGCGGTGAGAGAGGTCGTGGTGGGCGTCAGGCCAGCCCATGAGGACCAACTGGATAGGTAATTGGAGGGATAATCACTCTCAACCGGGATCTCGCTCACAGTCACTCGAGAGGAGGCTTTTGTGGCAGTATCCACATCGTCCACTGCGGCGCAAATGCCATCACTCGGGCTCCACATGTTCATCTCTGAATCCAGCTCCCCAGTGCCGTTTGGGTAGATGGTGTATACGCCGGGGTTCGTCAGGGGCAGCTCCGCGCCGGTGGGCGGCTCAGGAGCAAGCGGGAGGTGGGGATATATGTTGCCGAGCTGGTTCTGGACGTATTTTGCCAGCGCATAAAGGGTGAGACTATCGGAATTCTGGAGTGTCCAGAATCCCGTGGCGCCACCTAGTCGTGCTAGGGCTTTGGTCATGGTCGGCCCGTAGGCCGAGAACCATCGCTCCCCTCTGCGAGATTTATATCCGACCTTAAGATCCGTGAGATGCGGATTGCCGTTCAACGATGCCCAGTCCACGTGCAACAGCTCATGAATCCAGGTCGCTCCCTGGTTTGGGTAGTAGTTGTCCATGTTGGCGTAATCGCTCGGGATATTGGTCTTCTTGTTAGCCCACTCCTTGATCTTACTATCCAGAGTGGGCAGGTTAAAGTATTTCGGACAGAAACTGATGGATGTTTCTTGGTACTTTGGGTCTTTTTGCACAGTGTAGGCAATGACTCCGGTGTCGATATTGCAAGGACACGTATATTTGAAGTCGTCGCAGCGGACAGCCAGCTTCCAGGCGAACCAACCCCCCCAACCCGGCTGAATCGTTGACAGTTGCTTAAAGGCAGCAATGAAGTCACTCTGCTGCTGTTGGTTGTACGCGGGCGGACCTAGGAACTCGACAGCAGCAGCCTCGTTAAAGTCAATGCCTTTTTCGGCTACTTGGTATATGTGATTCATGATCTTCCACGACTGCTGCCAGCCAGACGTAATGGCCTTTTCTTGGTCGTCAGTGCACCCATCAAACCCGATCAGTCTCGTTGCCAGATCCGTAAAGTTATATGTGTCAAACTCGGAAATATCATAGTCGCTGAGCGCCAGGGCATCGGTGAAAGTTTCTTTGGCCTTATTAATGTCGATTTTGCTTGCATCATCATTCGGGCCCAGAACAAACTGTGTTAGATCTAGTGCCCACTCCACAGAACCTTTAAAACCGTAGCTGGCATACCGCTTGATCCGAGAGGCCTTGGTAGCCTGGGACATGTAGGCCACCCAGGTCCCATCACCGTAGGTCATCATATCAGAGTCGCTGTCGCTGTCGTACCATGACGTGACGTCACGACGACTCAAACCCATATCACTGGTATACTGAGATAGCTCAGCCTGAGAAATATAACCCGCTGTGTCTGTGCAATCGCCAGGGACTGCGGTAGAGTTGGGTCCGGTAAATAGACAGCTAGGGCCTGTACAGCTAGGGTCCTCCATGCCGAAACTGCGCCCGTAACTGGCAATGCCCACCACAACCTTGTTAGCTGGCACTCCAGCCTTCGTGATCATAGCCAGTGCATACTCAGTCTCCGTTAGATTAACGTGAGAGCGAAGGCAATTACCGTTCTCACACCCGGGGTTGACAAAGCTGTTGTCCCAATCCCATTGACCGTGAAGATCATAGGTCATAAACACAATATAATCGAGCACTTCGGCCATTTTTGCAATGGGGAAGCCCTTCAAGTACCAGTATGATGCGGGAGCAGCAATGGAGAGTGACTTGTTAGAGGGCAGCAGTGAGCGAAGGGTCTTCAAAAAACTAAGATAGTTTGGACCCTCTTCCTTGCTCCCAGCAGGAATTCCGGGAAGATCAGGGGCACTAGGATACTCCCAGTCAAAGTCGACACCATCCAGATTGTATTTCTCCACGAACGCGACCACATTCTGGGCAAATGCAAGCCTGTTTGCATCGGTGACACTGTCTCGGAAGATCGGATATGTATCCAGATCAGTCGAAAAAGACCAACCACCAAAAGAGAGAATGCGCTTAAAGTATTTCTGGTTCGCAAATTCCTCAAACTGGTCTTTATAGGCAGAGATGTCCACATCGAAGTCGCGGGAAATCTGGCCAAATGCAAAGTGCACATGGGAGTAGGATGAGGGAAGCTGACTAGCCTGCATTGCGAGACAAGAGCGGTCCACGCCAAAAGCCTCATAATACCCGATACTCATCAGTTCGGACGGGGCTGCGTTGTTATTTTTGATAGCAGTTCCGCAGTTGGAGATGCAGCCGTATTCTCCATCAGCGGCCGTGCCAGGAGCACCAGTGGTCGACTCGGACGGAGTGCAGAAGTCAGGGGTAATGCCACATTGTCCCCAGACATTGCACTAGAACAGATCGTCAGAGGGAATATTATAGTTGTAATAGAGGGGGATGAAAAAGATCGGGGCAGGGAATGAGGGATGGGCTTACGCATGCATTCAAAGGGCACGGGTTCAGACTACCAATGTCGGACCAATCGCTCGGACGGGTTGATCCTTCGAGTTGCGGGCCACATTCGGCATTCGAGAGAACCCCTGGCATTGGAGGCTTTCCAGAGCTAAGACAGATAACTCCATGCAGCTGCAGGTTCTTGCAGCCCATCCAGCCCCAGGTCTGAGCATTGTACTTTTCGATTTCATCCACGGTGATATAGAACTTTTTGGCCAAAAGACTGCAGTAATCACCGTTCTTAACAGTATAGCTATAACAGGTGCCATCCTTATTGGGTTGCGACGTCAGATCGGGCAGAGGGCCCTTCGAGCAACAGATGGGTTGTCCAATAGCCAATGATGAACAGAGAGTATCACTGGGGTTATACTTGGCTAATTCCGTGGCCGTGATTCCACACTTAGTCACTAGACTGGCACAGGAGTCTCCCGAGACAACCAAGATATAATCACAGGCACTTTCTCGCTTTTGTACGAGGCCGACGGACCGTTTCGTGGTGGCAATAGACATTGGTAGCTCCGAGACGGTGATATTGGTGCTGGTGGCACTGTGATAGCCCTCAATGCAGGTGGCGTTCGCCCAACTCTGCAAGGCTGACTGCAGTAGCGGGGAACTGCGGGTTCTAGTCACCATAAGTCCCATGGTATGGGCCGCATTCTGGTCGGGGCTGCAGGCTTGAATTGCCAAAGCTTCCCCCAGACTGGAATCTAGGGATGTACTAGTGACTTTGTTCGCGAGTTCGCGGGCAGCCGTAGTGCTGTCAATACTGCTCCCCACATACAGGCCAGTGATAATATCTCCGTGGTTCGCAAAAAGGATAGTCGAGGCGTTCCCAAAGTTTGCGGTACTGGCAACCTGGGACTGCAGGCCTCCAAGTGCCTTCGACACAGAGAGCAAGGATGCCGAGTCCGAAGTGATTGAATCCCACCGGGCTAGCTGCAAGCTAACGGGAGTAGAGGTTCCAGAAGCACGCGTTAAGAGAGACTGCACAGAATCACCAGGGTTGACCGCATCGGTAACCGTACAGGCTTTAATAGTGGTTTGATCACGCAAGGAACTAAAGATGTTGAAGCTAAACACAACAGTCTCCCTGCACTGATCCAGACGGCCCAGCGAATGGTAAGAGGTCCAGTTGGTTGAGGATGTACCGGTGACCGAGCAATCTTGTGGACATCTCTCAATCTGGGAGTCAAACTTGGCTGCCGTGGCGGTTGGGGCCACGAGAAACCCGCTCAAAATGAGCAAGACACCCGATGTAGAAGGCCTCATGTTTTTGTGCCGGTTGTTGAGCTCATGTCAGATAGTGGCCCGTTGGACCTTTATATACTTTGTTTGCGGCGATAAAAACCCGACCTCGAACAGGGTCCAGATCAGGCTGTTCTCAATTACGGAAGCACTCGGATGCATCTTTCTTAACTGACAGGGGATGCGAAGTCCCTCCGGCTATATGAAGCGAGAAAATGACAAGAATAATGTTATATACCCACTCGTGGGTAGGTACGTCCATACGCTTCGGAATAATATCTTTGTCTCTAGCAACTACCTACGGCAGTATTACTTGGTATCAGTATTACTAGCTGGTCTACCCCTAATACTTGCATGTCTAGCTCTACAGACCCTGTAAATAATGCACGCTATCGTATTACACATACCTAGTACCTTGTCTAGATTTAAACGAGGCCCCAGAGATGGTGTTGCAGTGTGGAATTAACTAGGCGGTTGCGGTGGAGCAGGTAGTTAGATTGCGATCATCGCCTTGCTTGACCAAGGAAATCATGCAATTCTGATATATCATAATTGAGGTCATACGATGAAGCGAGTATAGTAGGATAAACAAACCTCGAAAATAGCCAGAAAGGAGGTCTTCAACACCTTCAATTTTGCTCATTTGATACAGACAATATAATTACTTCATTCGATCGTTTCAGCGGTCCAATCCCATCCGGATCTTTAATCACATTTCTTACCAAGCCTTCACATATCAACTTATGGAAAACAGTGGGTGGACCTTCCGGATTCGCCCGCTAGCCGCAGGCCCCCCACCATACTAGTCAGTTCCTGTATTGTAATTACTAATTCAATTCACTACAATTACCCCTCCGATCCCTCGTCCACCGGGATATCTTAATCCCAGCCCGGAGACTTGGCAAAGCAGGCGTCAAGAAGCGGAGGGGAAGATTTAACCAGCTAAAAAGATCCATGTGTCTGACAAGTAGCCCAATGTTCACCATCCCTTTTGCTCATTCTTTTCAGAACCGTTCACTTTCCTTTTGGAGATAATGCGGGTCGTCCTCGTGGTCCTACTGCCGTCCCTTGTTGCTGCTGTTACATTCATGGCATGGACCCAGCTGTTTTTCTCCCAGCCAAGCCCAACCAAATCAATGGAGGGACAACCACAACCACCAACCAGTGAGGTTGATTGTGTTCACACCGAGGATGACCGAACTACTCGTGTTGGTTTTTCTTCTGAAGCGGGGGCCACGGTTTATGGGTGGCCATCCAAGGGTGGTGTCTATACCCTGTTTGACTGTCTTGGGGTGGAGCTTGAATTCCTAGGCTTTGACCGATTGAATCCACCCAAGTTGCGAGCAGATTCACAAGATGAGGAGGATGCACATTGTGACCGAAGTTAGTTTGGCCTTTCCCCCCCCCCCCCCCCCTTTTTTTTCTTTACTAATGCCAAGTTTCTAACCCCTCACAGTGCGTCGACTTGGGGCTACCTGGTGGGAAAATAGCATGAGTGTGGATCTGTTAATGAGGGAGATAGAGCGCCCCAAGCTCTCGGATAAATACCTCCGAGTCGGCTGGCCAGCCGGGGGTGGTGTGTGGGTGTTCTATACAACAGTCGAGGAAGCATTCGAGAAAGGAGCTGGGTTAATGCATAATGCACATAACATGGAAGAACGATGTAAAGTGATTGAACAGATGGGAGGCGTTTTTTACACAGATCCTAAAGATTGTCCGTATCTCGATTTGCCCTAGTTAATATTGAAGACTATTATTTAATTTACTAGTACTCACTTCCCGTAGTTAGCTAATATAAAGGATTTCCTTAGCCCTTACTATAGCACTACTATGTAATTTCCAGCAACCGTAAGTCTGGTTAAATGTTATCAAGGTTAGGGGAGCCTTTTGATGGCCTATCTGCACTGTTATAAGTCTTGTTAGCTGAAGGGGAAAGGAGAAGGGGGAGGAAGGAAGAAAAGAGAAAGAAAAGAATCAGGGTTCTATTAGAAGGAAAGACGGATATGATTTTGTGGAAGTACGGAATCAGGTAATGACTCAGAACGAATAAGGAAGCCTTCTACTAAACTATTTATACTATTTATAGTTCCTACTTTATATAAAAGGACGGCTTTCCTTATATATTTAGAAAGAAATAAGAAATTATTAGTATTCTGGTTCGATGCAAGTCTACAACTTTAATAGATTTTACTAAAAAGACAAGGATCCTACTGGGAATTCTAAATATATAAATAGTATTAGTGGATTAATCCTATACTACTGCTGGAGGATGCAGGTTAAGCATAAAATCTAGGAGATTATTATAATACTTAGATTAGATAAAGATCTTAGATCTACTAGTATTAACAGAGCGTTAGTGATCTGCAGTAGTCTATAAAGGCTTCTAGGCAGCCCCCCAACCTCACTTTATAAGCTAGGCTGATAAATGTAACCGCTGCTATATACGTATGGACTATGACCGTCTTAGTTATAAGATAAAGATGGGTAGTTAATATGCATATCATTGGCCCCACAGCCACATAACAGCCAGGTTCCATCAATACTCTTCATATTTGGTATTTTTGCCTATAAGGGTACCTACGTGGTATCAAAATACAGTGGGGTGTAATAAAGAGTTTTACACGGGCCTAGTATAGATAATATACTGCTGATTAAATATAGCTTAGTTAGTTAACTATAACGTTATCTTACTCAATTATTTATCATTTAGTGGAATGTACGTACAACCTTTGGCCTACATATTTATAATTACATAAAAAGTAGCTATTAAATTTGGATTACATACTATACAAAGATAAAATAATGCATTAGTCTTTTGAGGCGAAGATACTCCGTACCATATGTATGTCATCTGCGCGGCTCGGAAATTTATAAATATACAGGCCACGGGTTGTATGTAATTAACCGCTGATTGAGTTGCAGCTATTATTAAATTTATATATATATTATATATAATGACTTGATCCGGCCATACTGTTGAATAGAAGAGCAGTATATTATTTTAATCATCTAATTCCCTTATAGATATAAATAAGACGCTCCTGAAAAGAATATTATCCGAAGCCTAAGCTAATATAAAGCAGACCACTCTTAGTAAGAGGACTCGGTCCCTTTTAATTAAGACGAGTAAGCTTGCGGAATTCTCTTATACTAAAATATATCTTATTATAGATCACCCACGAGGGATCGTTATATTATAACTCGGCTAACCAGCAAGGGGCCCCACCCGATCTCACTCAGGTACTTGCGTTTCTTAACAGCAGACGAATTGCTAGCTGATTTTTTTAGACCGCCGCTTATACTCTCTAATCTATATCTTATATTCCTAAGAGTACAGAATGGCATCCATCGATATAGTATAATAAATATATCCTTTTAATAATTATTTATCTTTAATTAACAAGTTCAAGACTTTATAACGCAGGCCTTAATAAAATGACAATTGGCTTTATTCTTAATACGGTTAAAGAACAACGAGATATTAGTATAAGAGAGTCGCGGTCGTACGATATAGGAAAGGCACCAGGGGTAGTTCAAATAATAACGAAAAATCTAAGGGTTACTAATTAGCGTGGTCAAATAAGTACTTGCGGTTACTGGAATAGAACATGTAATCCTGATCCTTGCGTTCTAAAGTTATCGCATTTAGCGTTATTATAAAATAATAAAGACATTTAGATGTCTTTTATCATATAAGGTTAATTCGAGATACACGGAGCTTGTTGAGTAATTACGGTAAAGGGGTTTATGTATGGATAGTCTCCATCCAGTGCAAGACCGTGTAGCCCCTTGTGCCTTAGTATAGAGCCAGAAAGGCTGCTCTGTTTGGAAACCGTTGTTTTGCTCACTCGCTGTCCTATTCTCCAGGCGCCAGTGCTGAAAGGGAAACGATAGAAGTCCTCGTCGTTTAAGATCAGTTCGTTATTATTGAATGGGATTGCATCCCCAGCAAAAAAGAAGTTGGTCCATGATTGTTTAGGCCGCATGTCTCGAAATAGCTCCTCTAGCCTCGACACATCTTTTCACTCATGCAGTATTCTTGTTCATGGTGCGACTGGACTCATTGACACATATAACCTCTCCGACACAAAGGTCGACTGGAGCCGAGAACTTCCCAGTGATTGTGTTAGGAAACTAACCACAAGAGTGGATGAAGCCGCCCGGAAAACCTCTATCAGAAATAATCAGGATCTATTAGCCTTTTGTGAAAGAGTGGGAACTGACATTCAGTATAGGATCTTACAATCAGATGTCAGGAAAGTTATTCTGGAATTCAGATATGCCTCCAGAACAAGATATTCTTCGTATGCTTCCAGTAGCATATAAAGAGCAATATTCTCTTTGGGTACCAGAGCAGTTTGATAGGAATCTTATTTCCTATTGGAAGTATATTAAGCTACCTTTCCGGTTAGTATTATTTATCCTATTTTAAGAATAGTTATGATTAACTTTTCTCTTTTAGATCACATCCTTTACGAGCTGGTTCATTTATTCAGTATAATAAGTCTACTATTGCATTTATTTCATGTGGTATTACCCATCAGTTTCAAGGACATTCTTTTACTTTTCTTTTAGTACGAATTCTAGACAGGGTTGAAGAAAGGAGTTCTCACTGTTTAAAGTTACCTGATTTTAAGTTTTCTTCGTTATGGAGTCTTATTAGGGTCTATGATGATATAAAACAGGTATTTTTGTTTGATTCAAATAAAGAATTTGGTAATATATTATCAGATACTACTCTACTTACACATTGCACATGGGGAATTGACTTTATGTAATAATTTAGTATAGTTAGAATAAATTTATTAGTATTAAATCTCAGATATACAGATTAAAGAGTGTAGAAGAACAATATGAAAATAATTATATAATATATACTACTAGTTATATATTTATGAGAAATAGTACTATAATAGTTATTATAAATGTGTATAAGAGTAAATAACTATCTAATAACCTTGCAACGTTGCAGGTAATTGTGCAAGTAAGAAATAGTTATAAAGTTATTTCTAGTGGCAACCAGTCATATCTTAGTTATAACTAGTTGAGGGACTATTAGCTTACTATTAATCTAACTATTATATAACACTTGCAAATAGTATATAATAGTATTATACTATGTATAATTCTTTAGGATAATATATCCTGGTTTACTAATAGTAGCATCCGGGTGGACTACCCTCACTACATACCCCCTCGGGCCATTATGTAGGCCTTTACGAGGAATAGTAAAAACTGTGCAGGTCTGATAGATATATATTGAAAGGCTCTGAGCGACCAGATACATCACCCGAGAGTTCGCTCCCGGGCCCATAACCTGTTGTGGTTCAGAGGAAGGTCTGTTGTTCATATTTACATCTGAAAACATGATGGTCTATATACCCATTGAATATCATTTCCAATCGATCTGATTTAACGCGACGTAAGTTCCGTATACGAAGCTCTATTGCCCACTAGATCGAGCCTTATTCACAACAGCTACGTGAGGCATTCAACAGCGAAAAGCTTGACAAATAGACCAGTCAATCAAGCAACCACTTGATCCACGTGTTAGCATGGAACATACTTGGCGCCATGAGATGAGATAATAACTGAACAATGTTCCACTAAAGCAACTATAGTAGTGGACAACAAGCCTTGGCATTGGCATTATTATATAGGACAAACCCAGGATAGAGGGTGGTCAAAACCTACGCCAATGCGCAACAAGAACTGTGACTATTATGCTTTTCGTTGTTTGTTGGATACAAGTATTGTCGATATTAAATACATATAATTGCGAAACTGGCAAAAGAGAAAGAAAGCACTATAGAACTTTTCTGCGGGGCTCAGAAGGTTTATTCCGGTCCTGGCGAAGCTGCTGCAATTTTCTCTCCCACAAGATACTTCCTATCTATTTCCATGTCGAGATTGACTCTGTCCCTTTCAAACACAACAATAATGTCAGACCCACCGAACTGGAAATATGAAATTTCGTCCCCTTTATTTAACTTTTGTCCCACCTCGACTGTGAGTTTAACTGAGGAGATCTGCGCCATTCCGACCGGCAGGACGGCGACATAGCCCATGTCATCTGTTTGGATAACAACAAGGCCCCGGGTCTGACACCACTGATATCCTGGCTTATCCTGGATTATATTTGGCGGCCCGCGCCCATCGCTAGGGACATCCTCTAAAAACTTTCTCACAGGTGTGACGATTCCGTCCTCAGCTGTCACTTCGAGATATACCTGTCCTTGTATATTCATTGCTTCGACAACTTCCCCTGCTACCGGCGCGTGTTGGCGATGGTAATCGGCGGGACCAAGGAACGAATGGGTGAAAATGCCGCCATTGAACTTATCCTGATAGTCGCTGGCGTGCAAGAGTTCACCGATGGTCCACTGGATACCTTTAATATTGATGATAATAGTTCCGTCATTGTTAACATTTCCTGAGCCGCCGTATACGCAGTCCGCCGGGCTTACAATATACTGCGGATCGATAGGTCGTTTACCTGGTTTCAGCTGACGGGCAAAGAACTGATTGAAAGTTGCCCACCCCCCTTTTGGTTCGATGGCATCTTCCACATGATACTCTGGAACCCTCCGGAACGTCTCTAATGTCTCAGGGGTGATAGATGTTTTCTTGTCCAGGAAGATTCCAAGCTCAGCTGCAAATCTGACCAAATATTCTGAAATTTCTGAGAGAGGCCCTCTTGAATGTTCTGGTGAGATTGTTGTCTGCAGGCCTTTGATAGCATCTTGGTTGAAGATGTAATAGAAGAGAGCGAATTTGCGAGCTACGAGGTCCCTTGTGTCGGTTTGTACAGGGGGCCACGTGAGGAATACATCCAGAAAAACATAAAAATCTTCCAAAGAGTTAATTTTTTCGTTGCGCATGTCTATCCCTGCACTGGTTTTAGCATCTTGAATTGCCTGGGAAAAGTTATCTCTCCAGTCATTCTTCTCGATTAAAGAAATAAGTTCTTCGACGATAGGCTGGTGCGAAGGAGATGCCATGATGATAATCGCGTGTTACCAACAGTCGTCGTGATAGTCAACACCTATCGGACTTATAGCAGGGTTAAGCAATAGATGGTCCCAGGAGCCTGGAGTTAAAATAACGGACTCCTGAGCTGCAGCCTTTCACTTTTTATGCGTTCCGAATCTACTGCATGCAGCCACGGATACGTCATATTTGATGGGCGTAGTAATTTATGTTAACGTCATGGCCCTGGTCAGCCGACGTATGAAAATAAGAACTCTGCGGGATTTACCTTGTTGTCGTCACCACTACAGAAGATTACCTGAATTTCATGGGCTCCGACTCATTCATTCCTATGATCAATTCGACCAGACCGGCGAGGAAAATAAACCAGATCACCGAATAGAATTCGGATCGCCGTGGAAATTACTCATGCGGGAGCGTAGGTAGCGATTACAAAGTCCGGCCGCCCTAGCAAATAATCTAGATCGATCTTTATTCTTATTCTCAAACTTTAATGTGCTCTGGATTTGTCAAGGATTAATATGTTATTTAACAAAAATCCAAATATGATCTGTACACTCTGTTAGTACTACATTTTTAACTTCTGGATTTATGAATTTTGGGTTAAAAGGTTTCTGTATAAGTCTAGATCGATCTTTACTGTTTTCAGGAATAGAATATGCGAGATACATCAAATACGTCAACCATAGTATATGACTCTAGCCTGACGTATTAAAATCGAGTTTCTTATTAGATGGCTAAGTTTAGATTTTTTTTATAGTAGCAGTTATACAAAAATGGCAGTTCGCTGTCGCGGCGCTTCAAATCGCTCAGAATTCAACGATTCATTAAAAATTGAAGCTAGTCAACACTATATATTACAGCCTTTGTGTTCGCCTTAAGTGTCTTAGCACTAATTGCATCACTAACTTCTATGAGTCTTAGGAGCATCAGAATAGATCGCCCTGTATTGCGAAAGTTGACTGACTATACTGTTGATTCGCTGACTTAGAATCCTACAAGTTTATCCAGTCTTTTCTAGCTGGAATGTCTCTCTCGCTCCTCTCTTACGGTGCATCTGTTGCTGTCTTGGAAATACACCACTTTAAGCTGTTCATGAAATACTCTGGAGAGTGACTGTGGCTGTTATGACTATAATTGGAACCTTTTTAGTCCATGACGATTTTGTGTAACAATGATGTCTATCTAAACTCTGTAGCCCTAAGAACTCTAACTAAGCCCAGAGACGTCCTTACAGACACCGTGCTGTTAAGAAAAATTGGTTATGCTACAATTATGAGGTTATATTTCCGATTCCCGCATTTAGTAGGAGACCGAATAAATACGGGGTTTTCTACTATACGGTCTACCCAGAGTTCACTAGATCCTTGCGCTCGCTGATTGGTTCACTTGTAATATTCCAGGATGGTGTGTGCCAATATCTCCGTATACTCAACCATCCTATTCACCTCCTCCACTTTTTTGGTTATAACCGAATAACGGTAAAAGTTATACGTTTTCGGCGCCGAGCAACAACTAATGGGAGAGAGAAGGAAAACGTAGTATTATTTGGGTTAACAGTGAGTCAAATATGCTATTCGTTCTACTGATATCTTGGCATAGGGATTTTCCTATAAAATTAAGTTTTTCCTTTCTTTATGCGAATATAGAGATTTCTCTAAAATAAGACTGCACGTTTTTTACATGGCAAGCGTCGAGGATAATTTTAAAAATAAATCTATTAAATAGCACGTGCTCTGGGAGAAAAGAACATTAAATTAATAAAAATTAGGTTTGGTTAATTAGGTAGGTACACTAGGTGAGCTTCTAGAGCTTCAGCCGCTTGTACGCTTAACCACTACCACTAAGCTACAAAAAGGCCAGAATACCAAGTACAGCGTACTTGGTATGCCCATCGCCTTATATAGCGTCTCCTCTGCAGGTGCAGAGGTGCCAAGCTGTCACAGGCCGTTCGTAAACGGAAAGCTGGAAATATGGTTTAGAATAAGGCACTTATGTGTCATACAACGAACCACATCCCGCTCGCAGGTTACACACTCTCCTATGTCTGGTTGCAGAGACATGATGTCTCTATCGATCCTACCAGGGATGTTCCAGGTGGCGGGGTTACTAATATGGAAATAAGCTCCATGGCTGTCGCACACGGGCAGAGAATGACCAGAGGTATCAAACATGCTTTTATTGTCACTGGCAAAATTCTCCAATAAATTATACTATACGAAATAAATAGCAGTAAGCAGCATTTGCTACATCAATTAGTCAGAATGCAACGACTATATGGGTCTGGGGCAGAACTGTTGTTCCGTCGCTCAACAAATTTTATATGCGGCCCGACGCGTTAGGAAGGATACAATTATCAGTCCATTTGTCTCCACGAGAGTCGCGCAAGGTCTACTAGCAGACAAAATCTGAAGATAAATTCAGTATTAGAACTAAATGATTCATTATGGATAGTATTAATTTGTTACGACCTTTCCAGTCTATGATGTTTATCCAAACTTTAGAGTCTTAGAAACTCTAATTCAGCGGAGAAAGAAGCCATCTGCTTCCTTACCGAAACTCTAGTCGCTATCCATCAGCCTATATGGGCAAATTTAAGATTAATAGAAGAATAGTTGGATAGGTTGGACTAGGCAGTGGTATAGTGGTATTCCACCTTCTTTGTCTAGGTATAAATTGGCTTTTCTCAGGGTAACCAATGACGCTTGCATTGCCTATACCAATGACGCTTGCATTCCCTATACCAATTCCTATAATTATTATTGGTCATCCACTAATCAGCACTGGTACCATGTCATCTACCTTGAGAGTAAATATGCTCTGGGAGGTCAACTATATATTTATCTATATCCCCTCGGTAATCATCAGATAGTTTCAAAGTATATATTATATCGTTTTATTGTACCGGCTTTCCTTAAAATAACTTGCAAAATCAACATATTTAATATGCATTTTATCAAAACCTTGGCATTCCTAGTACTTCCTACTGCTATTGCGGTGGGTGAGACTATTGTGTGTTCACACATTGCTGTACGAGTATCTAAGTTTAGGGTATAATCTGACTCAAGAACCAGGGTGACGGCTGCCGTGATCAAGTCTGCTACGTGCGGAGCTTGCCTATCCAAGACGGGGAATGCTTCAGTACCCGTGCTCTAGGGTATGAATAGACACTGGCGCTCTGCTACTCCAGTAACTATTTCTAACAAGAAGATGGTAGATCTTTGTTATTCTACCAGGGCACTACGTGTACTGTCTACAGGTATGACTCTTTGTTCTGCCTTTAGAGCTAAAAAAAACTAATAATATGCAGAAATCCCTACGATTGCTCAGACCCCATCGGTTCTGTTTCATACCATGGAGCATGCAATCCTTTAGGAAATAGCATTCCGGCATCGTATAAATGTTACACGGAATGGTAATGCTGTATTAACGCAGGGCCAGAAGTCAACATTAGAGTGTGCGGGAAATCTACATATGTGATGTATGCATGGTTTTGCTGGTATGGGGGAGGCAAATCAAGGAAAACAACCGTCTTCTTTATTACCTTACGAGATTTGTTTTGTTTCGTCCTTTTCTATTGCCAGATATGCCTCGGTAAAGGTTTTCCCTACTAGTAATAGGTTTCCCTCTACCGTAATGTAAATGCAGAGGCTTGATAAAAGTGCTTATATGTTTTTAATTTTCAGTATCCATGCTCGTTAAAGGAGATAAATCAGACTAACCAACGACAGTGGTAGGCTTGCTCCTATGTGACCTATCTCTAAGAGCCAAGCCAACGGCACTGTTGGCATCTGCCCCTCTTATATTGGCCCGTCAGTCATGTCTCGTATGTCGCATCGCGCTTGATAATTCGCTTGATCGTGCTAGGAGGACCTAATAATGATGATCATATTCTCTGGTACAACTCTAGTTCAGCCGATGGAGAAGCTGTCGATAATCGAGTCCATCATTATCTGGCCTTGTTATGTTGGCAGGGGACGTATCTATCGGTATGTTAATCTAAATGGTTCGACTAGGACTTATTGGCGCGTGAGTGAAACTAAGCCTGACAAAGCGAAAGAAATCAAAAATTTTTTAAAACCGTCAGCTAACATAACTAATATAATAAGCCCGCTCACACATATTTGCCCATATATGCATGAGCTTCTAGCTACAATCTAGACTTATCAATAGAGGACTCAAGGTCCTTAATGGTTCGTTTAACGATGCCTCTTCGCCCGTAGCTGTCCGTTGGGTGCAGCCGTTGGGTGCTATAGGTGAGGGGTTTCCCCATAAGCAATGCAGAGAGATGGGACTGGAGACCAATAAGTATTACCTGTGTGCTATGCCACTGTCTTATGAGCTTTGGTTTAAGATTATATAATTAGAACTAGCGAAATAATGCGCGGGACTAGCTTCTAGATTAGAAGATAAGTTTTAATTATAAACATTCCGGAATCCCAGATATATAAATTATTTAAGATAACTATAGTACTAAAAGAGAAAGACTAAAAATTACGCTACATTAAATAATCCTAGTACGTAATTTATAATCATTTTATACTAATTTTTATACAAAAGTCGGGTTAAATAGAGGTTATATTAGATTTTACGGGAAGTCTAATCCGTAGATCTAGACAAGGACTATCTTTAGAATATTTTGGATAGTAAATTTTTTAAAATAATTTAAAATTCAGTCAACTTCGGAAGTATATTAAACTTCTTTATTCATTTCTTAAACCGGAAAGTAGTTATTAAAATAAGGCCGACTATTAAGAATTTTTAGAATTATCACTAATATTATACTTATACTTCATAGGCTACTATAAAATCATTCCCTAATACTTATACTATATTACTAATTTTTTATTCGAAGTTATGGATAGCTTAATAATGATTTTTAATCTATTCTATCCTTAATATTAACATTACGCTAGAGTATATCTACTAATATTAATATAAAAATATCTTAATAAAACTTACCCTTAGTTAAATACTAAATAATGTCACGGTGCAACGCCAGCACCCGTGGAGTTATGTTCTGTTATGTTCTGTTCTGTTCTTCCCGTTCCTGTTCTTGCCAGAGGTTTATATATGCGAGCGCAGTGCAAAGCCTCTGGCTTTGCATACTAGTCTTTTGCCAGTAGTGCAGTGGTTAGCACTCCTGAATGCGCCCGGAGGTCAACACCATGACAGTATCGAGACATGCTCATCGCTAAGAAAGTAATTTTAAAGAAACTCCTGTGGAGCTTAAAGCGCTAAATCTTTTGATATATAAATAGGAATCTACCGAGTATTTTACTCCGTATGAGACACCCCGGGGGTCTTTACCCGCTTAAGGAAATAAACGATGAATCCCTTCTACAGAATGGTTCGTTGCTATCCTTTAACCCGAATATATTGAGAGAAACTGGTAGCGCTTAGATCATCCGATTGAAGTATTTTCCTGCTGAATCCCTCTCGTCATCACCGAGCAACGCGGAAATATGAACAGGAGAGAGCAACAAAATGAACCTATAAAGGAGAAGAAGAAGAAGAAACAAAAGAAGAACAAGAAAGGGATTTATTTTAAAGTTAATATAATACTTAATATAAAAACCCCCAGCCCATTGTGGTCCGGAGCGGGAGCGGGAGCGCGTGGACCTAGGATCTTCTAGTTAATCTAATCTAATCCCATTGTCTGTGTTTATCCATTGGTGGTACTGGCACTTGAGTACGACCCATAAATTATTCTGTCTACAAACTCGTACAGATTAGTTTCTATGTAGACAAGCAAGAGAAACCGTGGAATACTTCCTCTTTCGTTGTCGGAAGTGGACCGCACACCGGGCGCAAATGCTGCAACATACCTATACTCACTGAGGCAATATATCCTTCTTCTTAGGAGGAAAATCGCCCTCAGATAATCAAAGTTGGATCCCAAACCTCGAAGCGGTATGGACCACAATGCGGTTTGCAATCGCCACAGATCGACTTGACGCCACTTAACCAAGTTTGCGAGTGCCACCCCCTGCTCTCCCCGATCTAACAACACCAACCTTGTGCCAGAGACGGTAGACGCGCTTCAAGTGCCGAGAATAGGATGTTAAACACTTGAAGAAGCACCTTCTAGCCAACCTACTAACAAAATTACTAACCCAGGAGAACCTACCATCATATTGATAGCTGAGATGACATAGACTGAAAGCAATCATGTATGGACTCTATGGAGACACGGTATATATTAGGACATGTATGTATTGGTAGCTTAGTGATAGTTGCCCTTTCGGTTCAGCTGCCGGGCGGTAACGAATTGTGTGTGTATGTGTGTGTGTGTGTGTGTGTATAACTTAGAATACTCGACGAAACGTTTCACAGACATGTAATCCCCTCACACAACAATACTATCTTCTTCTATGGCAGCTCCATTTCCCTTTGTAATTGTTGAGTACATCTTGACTGTCAGAAAGGTTAGAAGCGCAAAGCTACGTGATCCAATAACGACATACAGTATACAAATTCGGAATGAAACATGGTTATTCCCGCTTCGTGCTCTATATCAACAGGCCTTTGCACACATTGCCGAGAAAGAGGAAGTTTGTGCATCGCTTGAAGAATCAACCATTAGACAAGTGATATGGAACGTGATTTTCTCATGGCATACGGATAATGTCTGACCGCTGTCGATAATAGAGGACCAAGCTTGCAAGTGCAAGTAAAAACGTCGGAAAGGCAAGCAACACAGCAAGAAATTCAAAGATCTCGGAAAGAGACCAAGTCATTGTAATGATGGTCTGGCCGTTGGTGCA
The DNA here is from genome assembly GCA_027569665.1 of Aspergillus bridgeri. Lineage (NCBI taxonomy): Eukaryota > Fungi > Ascomycota > Eurotiomycetes > Eurotiales > Aspergillaceae > Aspergillus > Aspergillus bridgeri. The sequence continues at coordinate 204,419 of JAPDKQ010000033.1, forward strand.
GATGGATTGGACTTACTCTCTTCCATTCCCAATGCTCGATTAAATGGTTTATATATACATCAAGATCCTAAGTCTCCTTAGTGGGAAATACGGGGATGCCGAATTTTTCAGGTGTTGAGGCACAAACTAATGACTAATCTGGGACCGGCATCCTGCTAGCAGTTGTACGGTGTCGGGTATACTAACTAGTTGACAGTCGATTTATAGTTGCAGTCTTACAGTGCTGGCAATTCCAACATCAGTAAAGAAAGCCTTGAAGAACAAAACCAAGATTGGCACTTTGTATATTTTATGTATAACTAGGAAAAAGACGAGCCTGGGTCCTCCTTTCTTTCCAGACGAAGGAATGCCCGCTTCGGAGCGAATTGCGGACATAGTAGTATCCTTTTTTTATCTCCTCTTTTCAAGCAGATCCTAGCTTCTTCTTATAAAGGGACCTCTGCAAGAGTACTAATTCCCAGTACCACGTAGACGTGCCTGCCCATGCTGGGGGGACGCGTGTACCTTGATATTACCCTAATATCTTCAAGATAGTTGAAACACCCAGAGAAGCCAGCGGGCCCCCAAGATCTTATTTAGATAAGAATATATTAATTCCTGGTGTTTCCACCGATAACATCCGTATCCTGGTTAAGTAACACGATAAGCCTGTAGACGATTAATAACTCCTGTATCCCGTTTCCCCTGAATTCCATAACATACTTTATTAAGCCTCGATTCCCAACAACGCGGCTGCCAGCCTCTCTATACCTAATAACAACGACATCAAAAAACCCACATCCACAATATGGACACCGAAGTATTATATATTAGATAATAAACCTAGTAATCACTAGAACCGTCGTGCGAGCTCCCTGGATGCGTTTAGATGGTACCTGCGTCGCCCGACGACTCCCCCGCGACCTCGCTGACTACCCCACTTCTTGGCATTTGCTCCCTCCAGACGAGGTAACAAAGAACCAAATCATTAGTTTATCACCCCGCTTTCACATCGCATATAAACCCTCAGCTTTATTAAAGAGACTTGAAAAGAAAGAGTGTCCGATAAATATATTCTGATTAAAGCCTATTCCCTAATTAAGTATATCTACTAACATACTGTATGATCCGGTGGCGAGAAACACTGGCGTTCTTGGGCCTTCTCCCAGTATATTTTGTTCGCTGTCTACATGAGAATTTAAGAAGCACTGAGATCTGGATCGAGTGCATTTTAGACGGCGAACTGACACACTACAGATGTATTTGTGAGGATAGTACGGAATCCCTAGGTAAGGGTTATGGCCACCAAACGCTCAATTTGACACGATGTACAGGTGCCTTCGCAGGAAGCCATGGGCTCTGAAGTCACTAGGCTTCAACGCTTTTCAGCAGGGGAAGCATCAGTTGATTTCAATTTGCAGGCAGACAGAAAACAGTACCCTCCGTTCTATGAGTATATATTTGAAGGAAGTAGCACAATACACTGTGACAGGAGACGGACCAATAGAACTCAAAACCAGTAAATGAAAATAATTTGAAATCGATCGACCACTGGTATTCCTATTCATGTACACTAGACTGTAGATCCTCGTCATCCACGCAAGGTAATGACTTAAGGACAAGACTACGAACATGGCTTGCGATATGTTGGGTGAACCATGGGTCACATCAAAGTCGACCGCAGAACCAGGGAGTTTATTTATGGGACTGTCTTGGATTTGGTAGAAAACGCCCATCGATGTTACAACTGTTCTAAGATTTGACTTTAACGGTTCAATGTTCCAGGGATTTAATGACTAACTTAGACGTCCCGGGGTGGGGAGAACCTCCAACCTGCGTAGAAAATTAGCATCCACCCCCTCGACATGATAAAATCTTTCCCCTTCAAACAACTACCACCTCCACTTAGCGTCCTGCGCTTTGCTTGGTCCTCGGTGACCTAACGTGTCACTACATTTTAGGCCATGATTGGAAATTTTAAAGCCGCAGCTCAGCATGCAAAAGGGACAAGGTTCTTTCTTCATTCCATTCTTCTTTTTCTTGGAAATCATTCTTGCCGTAAACCTTTCTACGAAGCCACTTACCTCGCTTAACCATCTCAAAAATGGCGTTGGTAGGTCGTAGTAAGTCGATATTTGTGGTTACCATGATCTTCCTTTGTCTTTCGTTCACTACGGTTGCTTTACGGTGCTACGTACGACTGAGGCTCGTCAGAAAATTTGGATGGGATGATATATTAATGCTGTTGGCAATGGTATGTTAGATGGGGCGACTTTCAGTTTTGAGATCGATGGTTTTAATATTGAACAATCAGGTGCTAAACATTTGGTTCGCCACTTGCGGTCTTGCTGGGTCAGTGGCAGGAATTGGTAGAAAAATGGACGACTTTGATCGGCCCCAGGATATTGAGAAAGCTCTATTGGTAAGTTCCTGGATGTAATTCGAATTGAGGAAAGGAACGACACTTATCATAATCTGCCCACTAGTGGTGGTGGCTCGGTCAGTCCGCCTACGTCTGGGTGGTAACGATTGCCAGGGTGTCCATTGCGATGCTGCTCCTCCGAATCGCTGTTCGACGGCGTGACTCCATAGTCACCTACCTGGTTATGGGCCTGACAGTGGCCGTTGGGCTCCCTTTCTGGTTTGTATTAATGCTGCAATGCCGTCCAGTGCGAGAATTCTGGCAGCGGACTGGTGATGGCCACTGTATCAAGACGGATATTATACTCGATGTCACATATCTTTACAGTGCGACAGCCTGTCTATGCGATTTTACTCTCGGTCTCTATCCTGTATACCTTCTCAGAAATCTGCGGATGGCCCGGCGCTCGAAATGGGCGTTGGCCGGAATCCTCGGCTTGGGATGCATGTAAGTTGACGAATAATAAAACGTCCTATATTAACCTCCTGCGCTAATTGTCTGTACAGTGCGAGCACAGCCGTTGTTGTGCGTATTCCTTTTCTTCCCGATTACAAGGATACCGACTTCCTTTGTAAGTTATTTCAGATGACCATTTTTATATTCCCAGGCTATCGTCATTAATTCCATATGTAGATGCTACGAGCGGTATTGCCATTTCATCCAATATTGAAGCCGGCCTAGGTATCACAGCCGGCAGTTTGGTGACTCTTCGTCCACTTTGCCATGGGCTTTGCCATACTAGCGATATCAGCCATCAGAATGTGCGGAAGTCTAAGTACAGTATCCGTCGGTTTAGCGGCAACAAAACCGATAGTTCGCAGCATGCTTTGCATCCCCGCTGGCCAGGGAGCTGGCGATCAGACCTTGAACCTGGAGATACTGGATAAACGGGCCAAGAAGCATTACCGCCTACTTACCATGCCTGTGACTAAGACTTAACAAGCCCTTGTAGCTGAAACACCCCGACCTACATTGGCTGTACTGGCACTAACTGCCGGCAAGTCAATTCTGAGAACTGCCGAATACTGCAAGCATTCACACATTGCTGAGTTCTTATAAAAGCAAGACACTCCATGTCATGGGTCCATCTTCATCATATTTTGTCTCATGTCAAGCGTGTTGTGACAAAGCATTGTTTGCTGACCACTGGTCCTTAAGGATGCGATCCTTTAAATCATAATGATAAGATTGTGATTACTAAATATAGCACATGAAAAGGAAATAGGGCGAACAAAGATGGCGACGGTTATTTATTAACAATTTACTGTATATTCATCCCGTCTTGTCACGGCAATTGATGGTGATTAGGTAGGCCTTATTCGGGTGTCATACTATCCCTACGGTATTCTCATTTCTTTTCTAAACCAACTGAATACGTACAATGATTTGTGGAGATTTCTTCTCGCTAGCATGATGAATGCTGCTGGCAATAGAAAGCCGCATTGAAGTAAACCCACGCACATTTTCCAGAGGCGACAAATGCGCGAACCTGGAAATGGTGGGCCCGCCCGAAACCGATGTGATGTTAACGGGGGTATTAAAGCATTTTTTATTCCAACATCCAACATCCATCGCATCGACTACCCAGCTGCAGCCTCCCCCTGTGCCAGGCTAGTACGAGCTGGGGCTAACATAGTTTTAGCCATCCGGAATCGAAGCGTCTAAACCCTTCCAGTTGTGAAGCGATGCTCCTTCAAGTAAGCAATAGAGCTTCATACACACTGCTTACTACTGCTCTCTATTTTGAATCTCAGGACACGCACCGAGCCCGAACGAGAACACGCACGAATATCGGAATCCAGCCATTCAGCAGGCAAGTAAATGCAACGCAGGTGTGTTGTCGCAGCTATCAGAGAGTAGGGCGGCGGGTGCAGGCCTTGTCGGACTCTGAACGTACCCTTCATTAAGAACACTGATGCAATTTCTGGTATCTCAATTCACTAGCTACTGCGGCTTGTCACTCTCCATATTGATCTGCCATTAAAGTATGTCCCTCGAAATTGGGCCTTGCATCGAGCACGGGGTGGTGAAGGGGTAGTAATGTGTCGCTTGCTGATCGACAGCGTTGGGCAGCCAGTAGAAGGTTCCGAGATGGTTCGACGTGCCACTTGAGAATACGTCTTCCGTGAGGTAAAACTGGGTGGTAGATGGAGAGTCATGGAGGCTTGAGATCGGTATAGTGCCTATTGTTGGTGGCACAGGGTTGGCGAATTGCACATAGCCATATGTAGTTTGTGGGATTGTCCTGGCCACATTGTCTATGCTGGAAACTACTGCAGAAGGCTCAAGCAGACTGCTAGAAACGCTACTCGTTGCTGGAGCATATACCGCCCCCCCGGAAAACGAGGGGCAGTGCGTCTGTATCGATAGATTGCAGCATGCTTGACTTGTTGTCGTTGCCGGGTAAGGAGTATAATCGTCCGTGGAATGCTTTTGTTGCCCAGAACCTACCCTAAACGAGGGGCCTGGTGACAAAGCTAGCTCTTTGTATTCATTACGTCGTGTGACGTCTGTAGACACTACCAATGAAGTTAGATAACAGTTGGATCCGACTTGAAGTCAAGGGTGCATACGCTTGTCTATTTCACTGCGCGTATGGTGGTGGTCTCGAACACGCACCCGTTCTCGCCGAGATGGTTTTCTGACACGCCACTTCTTCAGTTTGCCTCGCAGCTGGGATTCACTACGATATATCGTTAGCACCGCTCCTTGGTTTCAGGCGCCCGCGTGCCACTTGCCTTGGATGGAAACCATCTTCAACTACCTGCTTGATGACTTGCTTCAGAGGCCATTCTTCATCCCGATAGAGAGTCACTATCTCGGTCTTTTTAGCGTCCCAAACCTCCTCTGTTATTTTCCCTGTCATGGCTAGGATGATATCGACTATCCTACCACTGAGAGAAAAAATGCCCGAGGGTAGGGTGCAGTCTGGGCGAAGAGGAATGGCAGGACGATGAGAAATATGAAATATCGAAGGCCATCGACCGATAAAGGAACCATTACGCTAGTATAATACGGTCCCATAGAGAACGATACGTACTATTATTGTGAGGCTATGGGAATAGCTTCTCCAACTCCCACCTTACTAGTCCGTGATATGCGCCTCCACCTGCTGATCAAGCCTTTTGTCGATCGACCCTCCATGAAGGCGGCGCCTGGGCTCTATTGCTAAGTTTGGTCTATCCACTAGGAAAGAAGGCTTTCTACCCCCACCCCCACGCTATCCTGTCTGTCCTTTGACTATCAACCGTCTAGTTAACCAATTTCAGGAACCGGTAGCATTGTACAGTTCAGTATCCAGCGAAGTATGGGGGTAGGGGAATACACGTACGTAAATATTATGGGCGGTTGATATGTAGCTGGAGGATGCCTTTTGGGTCGACTAGTGCAGGGTGCAAGAGGACTGTGACCTCTTTAACAGCTTATCGATATCGGATGCAAAATGCTGGGGCGTGGATACAAGTCTCTTACGACGTAGGGGGCTGGAGTATGCCACCAATCACCGTAGGTGGAAGACCTCCATCCGGGGCATCACAGGCTCTGTCAAGCATGTGGCACAAGTATAGAATGGATGGGCACAGGGGGGTGTGTATCACGTCTATTCATGTTGGCAATAAAATAGTTGGGCCCTGTCCTGCCCAAGTAACTTTTGACCAACGAAGGGGATTGGAGACCATGTTCCGTTGACACTAGTTTAGTTTGAACCATGCCGATCAAACTGAGCTTAACGATTCTCGACATCTACACGGGACGTAGGAGTAGTGTGAACCTTGGTGGCGATCTGAGGGATTAACAGCATCCAGAAGGGTCAAAAACATTGCGGATCGGTTCGAATAGTCGCGCAGGGCCCAAAGTATTGTCCGATCACACTGGCCCCGGCGTACTGCTATGTGGATTCTCTGCACGGGCTCGGCAGCTCGGTCTATTCGGTTCTTGTATGGAGTGCCATGTGAATTACGAACATCAAGTGTCAGGGTGAAATTGTGATTCGATCTACTCCTATTGTTTCCAGGCGACGCTCAACGCTGGTTCAGCGTCCGACCTGCAAAACTTTATCCGGCAGGGAAGGGCCTGTAAAAACCAACGTCCATGGTTTATAATAATTTATAATGAAGCCGTGTCATTATATTGTGGGCCCGGCTCTGTTTTCATTGGAGCCCAACCAATTTCCAATTTAGGTTGGCCGTATCCACCTCGTTCGCAATCTTGGCCTGATGTGCCACAAGTGCCGGGTATGCACACTGCCCTGCAGATCACCAGTCCCCCCAACCCTACCACCACCAAAAGAAGAAAGGTCGATTTTAGTTCCGTCCTTGATATGGCCTACAGGCCATAATACACAGCGATAAAAGCTCGGCGGTTTCTCCCTTTACTGCTCAGGATTTTATTCCTATTTTTCTCCGTAACTCGTACTCTTAGCAGTACCCAGGAGTTCGCCTTACATTCGGGTCTTAATATATAAGAATATGCCTCCTAGCCCCAACGATTTCAAACTGGCGGGTGTTGCTGCCGGCTTCACCTTAGGATTTGGGTTTTTAACTGTGTGGAATGCCATAAAGCAAACACGAGCTCATCCGTCGCCACATCGAAGCCTATACCTGATCATGGTATGGGGGGAGATACTTGTGAATGTAGCCATTGGAATTATTGCCTGGCTCTTCCTGGAGCAGGTCATTCCACTAGGGTGAGCAATCTCCGTTGTTCTACATCGCAACTGCGTGCGCTAACCCTCATATCAATTGCAGTATTCCGGTATTATTTATCATTCTCTTCTTGTGGGCCTTCGAAATCCATTTCCTTGTGCAGATTCTCGTGAACCGGCTCCTGATCGTGGCGGCAAATAAAAGCCGAGTAGCTGCTATAAGATGGTGGACCGCTGCGAGTGTCACACTTGTTAATATTGCGGTTTTCTGCATCTGGATTCCAGCGCATTTAGACCCGCCCCCCTTTCCCTTACTTGTGACTGTTAACAAATACTGGGATCGGAGCTCCAAGTTCATTATCCTTCTGATCGATGCGGCTTTGAACATTTGGTTTACGCAGAATGTTAAACGGCGACTAATCAAACATTATGGACTATCCAAATATACTCCGCTGTTCCGGTTCAATACGTGCTTGATCGTACTGTCGATTTGCTTGGATGTAAGTCTGCCCTCTGTTACATGCCGTATTTACTGATGCCAATAGGGTTTAATCATTGGCTTAATGTCCCTCCCTAACCAGCTTGTCTATATTCAGTTCCACCCGGTCGTATATATGGCAAAACTGAATATTGAGCTCGCCATGGCAGAACATCTGAAGCACGCGGCACGTACTCCTGTTGTTGGCAATGCAGCAGTTGTTCAGGACCCAACGGCACCCTTGTATTTGTCCACCGCTTCGTCCGCACATGATGTGTATCTACTGGGGGATAGACAGAAGTCTGCTGCAGAGATTGAAATTCCTGCTACGCACATCCCACAGCACACAGATGGTCGCATCCGCAAGACAACTGACATAAATATACGTATTGAGTGAAATAGAAAACCCGCTGGAATATGATGTAATGCGCTACACCTTCAGTCATTTCTTCTTCACCCGCCGCCCATTATTAAAAAAGTTGTGGGGGACGAGTAGATAGCTATTGTAAAACAATAGAATTCCAGAACGGCAAAAGTTCTTTCTCCAATTCTGTAATACTGTATACACACGAAATTTCAGTCATCTCAAAAGGGATGGGTTGAGACCCCATCAATGTGCAAGAGTGCAAGAGGGGGAGGGCGGCTAGATAGCTTAACTTTGGGGTTTCATGGTTCAGCATTTCGAAGTTATCGGATCCGTTCTCCCGATGGACAGGAGTCCACTGCAAGTATACTAAAAATTATGAAAAAAAAGATAGTTTATAACATAGATGGTTGAAAGACTGGGGCGCCTGTTAGTGCAGGTTCCCCATGGCTAAAAGTTTTGCCGCTCTGTTTTACTACGTAGTTCTTCAAGCAATGTCTTCGTCAAAATCAAGTCTCGTGGTGGCACCGTCGTCGCGCTGTGACACGTAGTTAAATATATAGGTGTTATATGGAATACAGAGTTTCCCGCTCGATCGAGGAGTACGTTAGTAGCGGCCACCCAGCCATCCATTCAATGAAACAAGCACTCGCTTCCAACAGAGGGAGGTAGGTGATCGTGGTTCGAAAAATGAGATTTGGACCACGCCAAGCATCTTTGGTCGGGAAAAGGTGATCGTGGGTCCAGGGCGGTGGCAGAATATTGGCGTATTTTGCGAACCACGATCAGCTGGAACCTGGTTCACTAATAAGGACGGACAAATGCTCCAACCGCTGTTCGAAACAGAGTTCAAAGTGTTTCTCGACCGCTTCTAGGCCCAGCTATGATTACGTAGCGTAGACCAGTAAGCTCACCGCCACCACACTTACAACCCTATCATCGCGTCCTTCGCACCCAATCTGACAGAAGGCGAAATATGTCGGATTTCTTAACCATCCCCTGTGAATAATGGGACTCGCTAAATTTGCCAATAATAAAAGACGTTAATTGAGACGCGGACAGTCCTGGACATTTCCTATATTTATTCCCCTTACATGGCCCGATGTAGCCAATGCTTTTCTACATATGGATTCGCCGGCCAACGAAACTCCGAGGCCCATTTCCTACGACAAGCGACCGTTGATTGTGGGACTAGGCATTTCTATGACACTTCTCGCAACCATATTCGTTATTTTCCGGTTCTGGGCCAAGTCACTTACTAGAAACAAGCACGGAGCTGACGACTGGATTGCCGCTATTTCCCTAGTATGATACCAAGGACAGCAACGCAGGCTACTTGTGCTAATATCGAGCAAGTTCTTTATATATGGTTATATCATCATCAGTATTATAGGTAAGCGATTGTGTCCACAGTTATGATTGTGACCTAGGCGCTAATAATTAAATGAGCTGCTTATGATGGAGCTGCTGGGAACCATCCATCTTCCACGAAAGGTACCACTGAAGCACTCAACGAATCACAGCTGGTTCGTCAGCAAACCTCCGTCTTCTGAATATCACTAACCTTGAGAAGTATCTTTCCATCAGCGATATTATATATGCCACGACTATTAGTCTCTTGAAAGCTTCTATATTGACAATGTACTGTCGAATTTTTCCAATACGGAGCTTGAGGATCGGTGCATACGCACTTGGAGCTATTGTGTTCCTATGGTGGCTCGCCGTATGTTTGGTCTCTGTTTTCCAATGCCGGCCCATCCGAAAAGCTTGGAGTATAGACCAGTCAGAGGGCACATGCATTGACAAGGGTGCATGGTTTTTGGGAGTCGCAGTCCCTAATATACTAACTGACGCCGCAATACTTGCCCTACCAGTCCAACAAGTTTGGCAACTCCGACTTTCTAAAACCCAGAAGGCAGGTGTCATGGGACTCTTTCTTCTTGGCGGATGGTACGGAACAACCCTCCAGAAGTGTAGAAGTTAAGTTAACCCCTCTTAGCGTGATCATTATCAGCAGCATTCGAACCAAATGTCTACTTGGTTTACGTGGAGCGACTGAATATGAAATTTTTACTGGTGAGCTACACTAATCAAGACCTGGATATGACACTGATCTTAATAGACAAGGTGGCCTGTGTGTGGTGGTGGAGCAGCGTGGAGATCTCAATTGGTTGTGTCAGCGCCTGCCTCCCAACTCTCGCCCCCTTGGTGCGTTTGGCATTCGGTCAATTGCGTACTTGTTATACAAGAGGCAATAGGACCAGCTCGATGTCTAGCGACGCTGCGTTTATTGGGAATGGGCAACGTAAGAGGCCAATAGCCACAGACCTTGAAAGGGATCGATATAGTATGCGTTTCGCTGAAGATGAAGTGCCGCAAAGCGAGATCTCTTTGCCTCCATTCCGATCTTCAATTGGGGAAGGTTCTCTCCCCTCCTCGGTAAGAACTGAACTTTATAGCCCGAGGGTAGTTCTGTGAACAACACGCTGGACATGCATGTTCTGAATGGTATAGAACTGGTCGGCTATTCAGGCTTCTTTTATTGCTGCTTCATGCTATTCAGCGCTAGGGACAGCATCAGGAGATATAGAAGCTGCTTGTGCTTATTCTGGTTATAACGCACCTAGTTGACTCTGCCGTAAGAGGATTCACCTGAATGTGACTTGTAGTTAAATTTGAGGAAATAGTGTCCTATCATAAAAGACATGAAACAGGTGACTACATGGCATACAACTGCCTTGATAGCTAAAATGACGGAGAAATTACAAGTCAGGAAATAATAGAATGGCTCGTTGATCAAGGCTAAAGTACCGACCCCACACACTCTCCAGGTTGCGATAGATTACTGCGTAAGGCCTATAGAAGTGGTGTCCGCCCATCTTTGTCGCTGGTATTGACCTTGGCTGCTTTCTTGATTAGGAGCCTTATAAGTCCCAGGTAGAGATAGTTAACGGAAAAATCTTTCGAAGCAGCAGACCTTCTAATTTTTTAAAACTCGCGTCAAGCAAGGACAATCGTCGTATATCATGCATGTAAAAGTCTTCGTTTTCGCCCGCTTTTTTTTATTCTTCGCTTGGACAAACAAGAATCCCTCCCGGAATTCGATGAACTTGTGGGTAAACCAGCATCTGCTGTGCAGGCGCTCGACCACCGAAGCAGTCGACAGGAAGCGACCGGGACAGGCACTTAGTACGTTCGACCGCCGTAGATGGACCGACTGGATCGTCGACTGGCCAGATCTGAGCGACGGTCCGTCCGACCACGGCGAGGGCTCTCGGACTCTCGGTCGGCCACGCTATCTATATAATCCCATCCCCCGACCTGGTATTTTTTGGGTCGCTTTCCTTCGATGTTTAGTTCGACGGGCCCCGTGTCACCCGTCCGACCGCTGATCCTCTTCCCACCCACCGACTCCTGCGGAAAGCTCATTGTGACGCCGTTCATGGTCATGATGATATTATTATCTTCCTCCAGCTTGTTAGTGCCTAAACTGTTGTCGTTCTGAGTCCGCGCGTCGCTGCCCCGGCTGCTGTTAGACCGGCTCCTCTGGCTTCCGCTGCCGCTCTTGGCGCGTTGCGACGACGCCTTGGCTTGTAACAGGTCCGCCGTTAGCGGCATGGGCCCCGGTTTGCCGGACCGCGAGGCCTGGTACTCTTCGGCTTCGCGCTGCTTCTCCTCGATGTCGTCTCCGCCCTCGTTGTAGTCGTACACCATGACTCGCCGGCGACGCGAGTTCTCCACGGTTATCCGGCTTGGACGCGGGCTATAATAGTAGGAGGGACTATACCGGACGCTGCGGGTGTGTTCCGGGACCACCGTAGCGTTATCCGATAACTTATCCGCAGGGGCACCATGGCTGTCTAAGTGGTCAACTACGGGCTGGCGTCGTCGATGGCGTCCTTGATAGGAAGAATCATAATATTGGGTAGCAGGCTGACGACTTCGCTCTGGGATTATGGTCGCGCGGGATCGATGATCTTCGTATTCGCGGGGTCGTGGTAGTGGCATTCTGTAATAATCTTCATCGGAGTCGCCGGCAGAGTTTAAGGGATGTCTCTGTCCGGGAGGTGTTACGGGATAATGATACAACCCATGGTCACACTCCCAACAGGTGCCCGGATAGTGCCGTAAATGAGCCGACTCTCGTCGCTGGGATCTTGGGGGGCATGTCTCGACAGGCCTTAGAGGCATCTTACTCGGGGCATCATGTTCGGGTTCAGCTGTGATAACGCCCAGGTCCTCCTCCAAAGAAGGATTATCTCCGACTTGTTTGTCAGTATCCCATTCCTCCTTTTCAACTTTCCGTTCTTCTTCCCGGTTGTCAGGTCCATTAACTGATCCATCGTCTGAGCTACCACCATCATATTCAGCATCGTACTGACCATCCTCATCCGGGCCCGCAGGGGCGTCAGAAGGCCTCTGGTGATGGTAGGGCAATCGAGTGTCCGCAACGGGGTAAGTATCCTGCAAATCCTGATCTGATTCAAGTCGGTTGTGCACTTCAAGCCGTTGCAACTCATCTGAGTAATATTTTCTTCCGATTTCAGTCGAGAACGGTGTCATTGGCTGGGTTTCCAACGTAGCGGGAACTTGCTCTGGGTTCCCTTCCGACTTTTCTGGGGGGTTGGGAGCGGTGGTATGACTCTGGAGCCTGGGCTCTGCGGTGGTTTCTTCAAGGTTAGACATTTCGTCAATTGGCGGTCCTTCGGCGATATCACGGTCTGAATCAGCATCCCCAAGCGATCGGGGTTGAGAGTTATCGTCAAGTTTCCCTTCCTCAGACAACTCAAGCAATTCATCATCCTCGTTTGCTGTGCGAGGAAGTACGAATAAAGCAAGTTCTTCCAAGTGACGGCCAACGTGTCGGTTGAAGTTTATAGCTGCCAGCTCGCTCTTCTTGCAGACAGGACATTGATAATAGCCATCGGCACCTTGTCCCAGACCGTGCTTTTCTTGAATATGGCTATACCATTGCCGGCGGCTACCGTACAGTTTACTTGCAGTTGAGCAATCCGGGAAGAGACAAACATACGGCATCAAGTCGCGAAATACATGCCGCGCCCAGTCCCTGGTATTCTTCACAGTAATAATAAAGAAGCAGTAGGGACATTCAAAGGGTTTGCGCCCCGCTGACTCCTTCGGAGGTGATGGGATTGTCATTTTATTCTCTCCCACAAATAGGGTCCCTGCGTACGAGGTCTCAGAAATGCCAGAGTTGGTCATAACGTCGTCACTCGCCTGCTCCGGAACAGGCGCTTTGAACGAGGTGGCGATCGTTTCCGACAGCCTGGTCGAGGCTTCGTTTTTGTCACCGTCCAAACCCCGGCTCAGCTTGGCGTGGTGCCGTTCTCTATACTTCAGTGTAGCTCTCTGCTTCGCCATTGCCGTACTAATGCGGTCCGCGATCAATTCCTCCAGCAGGGGGTGTTTATGGGAGACGTGCTGCCGGGCCCAGAATTTGAACGGCTCCGCATCCACTCGGTCTATTCCGATGAGCCGGTCATGATCGGTTGGGTTGCGAATAATCATTGACATTTGGAAAAGGTGAGAGATCGTATTGGCGACGCTCTGATATATCTCTTGAGCCGGCGTGGTATTGTTGCTCTCGTCTTCGAATTCGCGGTACAACTCTTTCATCTGCTCGTCAAACGGCTCATCGGCATCCTCACTGCCACCAGCAGCGATATCATCCAAGTCTATAAGTGACTCCTTCAGGGCTGTCAGAAGCCTAAGTATTTGACTCTGAATATGGGAGGCATCGCGTAGGCGATAATCGAGAGAGGATGGGCCCTGCTGGTGGGCTCCGATATTGGCTGCCCAGACACGAAACCTGCCGAGCTCGTCGGTCCAGGCATGGACTGGAACCTCATTTTGATGACTAGAAATACTATCGGAACTTGCTACCTCATTCAGCCTGTCTAGACACTGTCTGAAGAGCTCGGAAATTTTGACCATGATTGGTATGCAGGCCGGGCTTGTCCCAGGGGGTCTCCCGGGAATCTTGAGGGCAAGCCGATGAACCTCTAACGAGGGTTTTGGATAACTTTGAGGAAGATATGGAGGAGATTTTACATTTCGATCGATGTAAATGTGCGTGACCAAGTCAGTGATGTGTCGATCGGCGTAAGACTCGAGGAGGGGATTCAGGTGCGGGGTTTTGTGTGACCAAACAAGGCTGACCAACATTCTAAACGACACATAAGCGGGCTTTGGCTTTCTTCTTCCCTTCTTCTGTGCGCATGATGCGTATCCAGCTTTGCGCATTGTAACGGCCGGACTGAATTCCGGAGATGGTTACAGGCATCGAAGCGGCGGGGATTGCGCTGGCAGTTCTCCCTTTGGTCATCAACCAGCTCGACAATTACGTGCTCGGCATCGAGAAGGTCAAGGTATTCCGGCGGTTTCGCCGGCATCTCGCCAACTATGTGCTGGACATCGGAACACAGCACGCAATATTTGTGAATTACCTCGAGCAGGTGCTAGAAGATGTCGTTGACGACGAGGATCGACTCTCCGACCTTATCAGCCACCCCCCTGGCCAGACCCCCGGGAATGACCCATGGGCGGACCAGGGCTTGCGGAATCGGCTTCAGGCCAAACTGGGGGGGAACTACGAGTTTTTTATTGGGAACATGACGAGGGTGTATAGCTTGTTGGAGAGCCTCGCTGAGAAGTTGGACATGGACCTCACCAACCCTTCGCCGGTGAGTTGTTTAAAGCCCTGGTATTAGGTAGTGCATTGTCTCTCGCTGACGCACTTCATGGGGTAGAAGGAACCTGGCGAACATCGATTTCGGGCGATTTTGTCGAAGGCAGTCTTGGATGATTTGCTGCAGAAACTCACCTCTGTCAACGATATCCTGAAAATATTGATCGATCAGTCCGCGCACCGCGGAACTATTCAGACCCGACGGAAACGGGGTGGGTGGAATAATGCCCTGCTCCAACGATATCAACGGGGAAGGAAATATGCAGAGGGTCTCTTCAGGGCAATTTTGCAAGGAGAATACTGGAAATGTCGTTGTAGGGAGCACTACTGTGTCCACCTTCAGCTCCAATGCAATCCTGTCGGAGCAGATCACGGCTTAAACGATACCGGGAATGAGTCTAAATTCCGTGTTCTCTTCTCTAACACGCTCACACAAAGCTCTACGATCTGGAGCTGGAAAGAAGTGGAATTCGAACCGTCGGAAGAGCGTATCGCAGTGGCCCATCTCGCCATCACCGAGCAACGCGGAAATATGAACAGGAGGGAGCAACAAAATGAACGTATGAAGGAGAAGAAGCAGAAAAAGAAGAGAGGGGTCCACTTTGAGGTTGATACAGTAGTCAACATAAAGACCCCCAGCCCAAGCTCAACCGAATCAAGGCTGGAAAATATAAAAACGGATCCTGCCATTGACAAAGGTCTGGCAGGTCCCATCCTAGATTTCTGCTCAGTCCTACGCACGGAAACCTGTACCGACCACCATAAAACCATTGGATTCATATCCCATGCTGCTACTGATAGCAATGTTCGATACACCGTGCATGTTATTAAGAGTTCGCCCCAAAGGACGCCTCAACATTCCGTCCGTGAGATTCTTTCTACAACAAGCCGCCGAGAGCGGCTGCACATTGCGGCAGGTCTCGCCTGCGGGCTAATCCAGTACTATGGAAACTGGCTTAAGCCATCCTGGGAGAGTTCCGACGTGCGGTTGGCTGTGGACAAGGACGGCCATACTGCGCTTTTGGATAACCTATATTTATCATGGCCACTCTCGGGCCAACGCGCGAGCATCACTGGGGAGACCGCTCCATCTTGCCCGCATGTGCAGAATGAGATCCTCTTCCCACTAGCTTTGACTCTGATTGAACTGTCGGTCGGAGAAACGATAAGTGCGCTATGGGTCGCCGACGATGGAAACGGAAACCGAGAGACGACCAAATTCAACACGGCATGTCGACTGATCAAGGAGGTGCAATGGCATAGTGGTGCAGCATATGCTGAGGTTGTTCGTACATGCCTCTTCTGGTCCGGGATGGGCTCATCCTTTGGTGATGGACGATTTGAGGAACGGGTGTTTGATACTGTCGTGTCTCCTTTGGTCGAGGATCTAGTGTATTTTGAGGGTCTTCATGTCATGTAGTCCACTGTACCACCCGATACCCTACTTGTATATGGTCGAGACGGGCATATAACCTGGTCATCCGTGATATCGACTTCTAGGTACTCTTTTCTACTTCACTCTGCTACCACACCGACCAGATGACTTGTTTGTTTGACGAACGTATCATCCATGCACGACTACTGTTCACCATGTTCATAAGCAGGTTTTTCCCCTTTGGTACATGCGTCTATATAGGTAGCAGTGCAACATTGCTACAGTAAAATGTTCCGGTGGCAGGGGTTTACATACATCAGTATTTGCCATGCCATATTTCAGTTGAAAAGTTCTTCATTGCAATTTGCATATGTGACACATAATAAAGGACAACTAAAGTAGAAACAGCTTTTCAGTCCACATGAATATTACCTTATAAGGTGAGGCTGGACAATTTGGATAGTAAAAACTCGAACCTCCTCACCAGCAGGTGTAGGCGATGCGAACAAACATGACCGGTGATTCAATGGGGAATGAGCCTCCAGACGTAAGCACATGGCTGCTGAGAACTTGTAAGGCGACTGCGTCGAATGCCGATTGTAATGATGCCGGTGACATTTTCCCAAACTATCTGCTCGACATTGTTGGTAGAGTCGAAACCATTCTCCGATCCTTTCTGGTAGTTATTGGGTCCCTGGTTTCCGTGGCGCTCAATGTCACCCACCCTTGCCACGAGATTGAGGTTGTTCTGAAGTTTAGCACCTGCAAAATCCGAATAGGCCAGCGTTACTTTTAGGGTAAATGACGGTCTCTCTCCCTCCGGCGGGCGGATATCTGCCAACTTTATTGGACTTGAATCCTCATCCCGTATGACACGGACACCGAAACCCGCCAACTTATCCTCGTCTGGTCGTATAATGGAGCCAGCGAGATCTACACGGCCAAAGCCCGAATGGTTATTTGGCGACCCCTTTGTCCCGGACGGTAGGTGTTCCCCATCGATGGAAACCGCACCATTAACCAAGAGAGCTTTCAAAAGTGCCCCCGTCGGCTGAACTACCCCGTTCTCCTTGTCCTGATAACCGTTCTCCGTCAGCCATTCCCGGAGAACGGCGCAGCTGCCGGCAACCAGCGGACATGCCATGCTAGTGCCTGCAAGGTACATGAACCGCGTATCGCCCGACAATCCAAACTCAGCGGGAATGCTGGCGTCGGGCAGTTTTCTAGACCTTGTCGACAAGATCGCTGTACCCGGCGCTACCACGTCGGGTTTCAGCCTGCCTTCTACAGTGGGCCCACGACTGCTAAAAGCGGCCAGGTTGTTGGAATCATTGGCCATGTGGTCATCGGCGATGGCACCCACGGGGAAATCGTTCGGCCAGAAATCACCGTACGTATAACTGAATTGGGAGCTTTGTCCACGGTATTTAATGTTCGGGCGCCTATTCTCGGAGGCACCCACGGTGATGCAATTCTTTGCTGCAGCTTCTGCTCCAATGGACCTGGAATCCACCCCTCCATTCCGGTCCCTGTCAGTGCCAGAATTCCCTGCCGCGAACAAGACGGCCATATCTTGGTGGTTCCAGACAAAGGAGTCTATTTCCTCCGAGTCTTGTGTATAAGGTAGCTGGGTTTGTAAAGAAAATGGACTCGGCCCAGATCCCCACGAATTTGTATGGACTCTAGCACCATCTTCATATGGCGTACAGAATAGAGCTTTGAGATCAGCCGGAATTCCGCTAAGTGATCCATCGTCAGCCAACAGAGACTGAACGATCAAGTCGGCCCCTGGGGCGACCCCTTCAACCTTTCCCTCAATATTCGAGTGTCCAGCCCCCAACACTGAACCGCACACATGTGTTCCATGTCCGTCAGGATCGTCTGACAAAGACGCATCTTTTCGTCCAAGGGGATATAGTTTAATGAATCGACCTTCGAAGGCGTGATGGACATCGGTAGTGCTACCGTTGTCAAAACCAGTGTCTGCGACTGCTACGGTTTGCCCTTCTCCCTTGCATATGGTGCCATTGACAGTCACGTTGTTTGCATTCATGATTCCGCGAGCGACGTTGTTCAACAGCCTCGCCGGATAGATTTCCTTGATGGACCTCACGGCATCAATCGCAGCCAATTTGGAGAGCTCCCCCTGGGTGACATGAAGCCTTGCTTTGCCTTTATGGCGCTCGACTGCAGACGTGTTAACATTCGCTGCGTCGGCTATTTGCTGAATGAGCGCGTCCGAGAGCTCTACATCATGATGTAGCATGACATCCACAGTTCTCTTGGCCTTTCTGTTTGAGGGATATTGGCTTTGCGCTCCTGGCTGAATCACGAGGTCTTGGCCGTAAACGCTGGCGTGCTTGACGAAAGGGCGTGCGCGAATGCGTGCTAGGTCTTCTGGCTCGTAGCCACAAAGGTAAATGTTTCGAGATTCATCTCCAACGAACTCATGGATCTGGACCCCCATTTCCTGGAGTTCCTTTTTCTGACGCCCCTCGAGAGGTCCTTTTTCAGTTTCAATAAGAATATAATTTGACTCTGACGCATCACATTCGGATTGCAGAGCCATTGGCTCTAGAGGTTTGCCGTTAATATAGATAGTTGTCATTATGACGCCCAACTGAGTATTGTAACAGTATGGATTTTGGAAATTTAGCTTGAGACTTATTCATGATCTTTCTGGCATCCAGCGCGAGCATGATTTGGTTTTTATAGGATGCTAGACTTGGGGTTACATGCCACAAGATCCAGACTCCAAAATACCATGTTGTCACCATGACGCGGACTTGGGATGCAAAGAATGACCTGGACTTGCACAATGATGGAAGAGATTGGTGAAGATATCACGCGCGGGTAGTTCCAGGCCCTGTAGCCATGGCACAAGAAGGTCTACAGAGAGCCTAGTTCTTCATCCTTTGTGCCTAGGCAGGATAACTTTCCCATTGTCATGATTGGAGTTTCACTGAAGACAGAAGGATGGTAAAACAAGCTTTCCACTATACGAATGGAAACTCTTGGTGCTAACCATTGGAATCTACTGAATTAGGATTTGATTTGGTCATACGATTGCGGTCTAGAACGGGATTAGTATACAATCCTGAAACTTGAGTAACGGGGCTCTGCTGCCCGGCCGGCTATTCAAGCAAATGGTAATGAAGAAAGTTAAGCCAAACATTCTATACCTACCCACGTGGCCAGAGAACTGCCAAGGCTCGTGTTGTTGAGCCACCAATATTGTGGTTGAAAGAGTTGGTGCTGCCATGACAGCTTCCGCAAACGGAAATGGAGGGACGAATGATTACAAACGCAGTATTTAGACTTTGATTGCCTCCATAAGAAATTGCATTCTCGTATTCTCATCAATGTGACAGCATGGTTATGGAAGTCTTATGGCACAGATCGTGTCTAAGACTCTCAGCAAATACGGGAATATGCGCCAGAGTACAAAACGGGGAGACCCAGGTGATCGAGCTGATTTTGTAGAGGGTCTAGAACACCTCTGCAAAAGCCACAGATGTATGTAATCCGCTAGCCGGATGCGGACAGAGTATAATATGGTACCTATAGCGTGGTTGATCACCCGACGAACGGCCCCACGCGATCTGCGGAACGGATACGGAACGGATACGGAGCAGATACGGAGCGGACTTGGACTTTTACAGATGCTGCCGCAGCCTAGTATTATGATATATCTGCTAAATGGAAGTTGCGAAACACGGACCCTAGGACGGGGAAGGAATTGACCTTTTTTGGTCGACGCTCTCTAATAATGGATGGACTAGACTAGACGCATGCTGGCGCTAAAGAGCGCAAGAAATTAGTGCGTAGAAGAACAAAATACTGCTTTCCGTTTTATGCGGCTTGTTTCTGGCAGCACCATCTTTTGGCTACCAAAATAGATATTGATGTATATATTATGCAAAAGGGATTCCTTTAAAACACTTCATTAACATCCTGGGCGAAGCAAGGGGTACGCAAGGTTACTTTAGCTCAGGATATTCCTCCCGTAACTGGGCTTCACCTTTTGGCTGAACATGGTCTTATTCGGCAATTTCAAAATTTGGTAAAGGAGAAACACAGACGAAGCTGTGGAAAATAGTCTAACGAAGACTGATGATTTCGCGGGTATAGATTCCCCAAGACTCCTCTCCCTTGGATCCAGCTTCTTCCAGTTCCGTCTTTTATTCGGGAGAAAATGCAGTACATCAGAGGAATGAATACCTAGCTTTCTACATCTATGATGTATATGAACTTGTACTTGGAAATTACAGGAATATTGTTCATCGGTTTCGGCTTATACTCGTAGTCGGTGTTTGCCTGGTCAGGGAATGTGTCTTTAGTTACGGGTGTGAATTCGTGGTCATCGAACTTCTAAAACTATGATTTAAATAATCAGCCATGATCCTTAAAACACCAGACAGGGGTAGTGCAGCAGCAACAACCTCTAGCATAGATACCATTTGCTCTTCATTCATTTCGCTAGCCATAATATTATCATCGTCATCCTGTCTCAGACCCGCCTTTGGACCAAAATCAGATAGCTGATTGACCGGGTTGCTTGACCGGGTGAATAGCGGGCATCTCTTGGTTGCGGGGCTTGGTTGGTGACTCGTGTTGGTGTCATAGCAGTCAGGTAGGGACCAGCGTCAGGTAATTATCCATGGTACCTACTATACCGCCAAGACGGAGGATTAATATAAAATAGGAAGCGGCTTGGACTTCCGCATAACCCAACTTGGGTCGAAGGTCTCGACCCAAAACCCAACCCAGCCTGGGTCCGGGTTAAACTTCTCTAACCTAGACCTTACCCGGACCCAACACTGGTTCGTGCGGAAGTCTAGAGCGGCTATAGAAGCCTATTTTCTTGGAGAAGATCGAGTTAGCACCGGCACTAACGTAAGTCTCTGAAAAGCTCGCCTTCTTATTAAAGGCGATCGACAGAAACAGGGCGTGGATTATAATAAAACATTTACAGCCGTATTCCGGATAGACTCGGTTCGCAGCATCGTCTCAAGTGCTATTCTGCAAGGGTAGAAACTTCACTAATTTGACACCGTCACCGGGTTCCTTCGTGGTGATGTTGACCCGTATATCTACATAGAGCCCCCCGAAGACTCCAAACAGCCAGGTTAAGTATTCCGTGTTCGACATTTTTTGTGTGGCCTAAAGCAAGCCCCGCGGATCTAGTATTAATGCGTCTGCTGCGTTCTAGGTACTCACGGCTTCACCATGGCCTAATCGTACAACTATGTTCTTTATAAGAACGATCATGTTGTTTGCCTCTTTGTCGATAACGGTAGTTGCAATCAAAGGATAAGGAAATCCAGCATGTTCAAAGGGCATTAGAGACAGAGTTCAAATTAAACGACCTTATGACTCTATGTTCGTTCCTAGGAATCCAGTTCGAATTTCATGCGGACGGATCTGTGTCAATACACCAACAATAGTACATACAGAAGATTCTCTCCGACTTTTGCATAGAAACATGTCAACCAAAGAGCACGCCAATAAATCCAAGGGTTCTGTTGAATCACCGTCCAGATGAAAGTAATTTGGACAAGAATACGAGAGCGCGGTTTAGAACCGTAATCGGGTCGCTAATATATCTGATGGTCGGCACCCGGCACGATATCGCGTTTGCGCTGGGAACGTTGAGTCGCTTCACATCTCGAGCGCGACCAAGCCGCACTGTATTGACTACTACACTTCATTAAGGCTCACAAACCTGTCGCATCACCTACCGCAGCAGAAGATTGATCCGATACATTGACGCCGACTTTAGTGGCTTCGTCGTAACTGACGGCGCGTACTCCACATCAGGCTATGTGATAAACTTGCGGGAGCGCCAGTTTCCTGGTCATCTAAGAGATAAGTGGAAGTAGCTATTGATCAATAAGTGTCCGACGGACTCACGAAGCCTCCGGGGCCTACTTTGTTTATTAATTTCCGTAATCCCTTGGGAATGGATATTATAAATCATAGCAAGGACGCCGTTAATTGCGAAGGCGCTTTTTCTGGTGTTTTTTCACCCCTGAGTCTTCTGAGTGGTTTTACCAGGCCCTTCCGCTGTATATATCTAGTACCGCCCTATTCGAGCGATCCTAGGGGGAATGTTGTGATAAGAGGCGTGTACATCAGGAACAAAGCCGCAACGTCAGACATAATTCCTGGATTTCTATATAAAGAACTAAGTTGATTTCAGATCAATTTGGGCTTCATGTTGTGTATATAACTTCTCTTGTATGTCATCAGAAAGAACAATTCAATCAACCTCCCTCTGAATCATAACAGATTCTTAAGGTACTCGGTAGCCAGAATACCTTGTAAATATGTCTGGTCTTCCATACTTAACCCGTGTGAAAGTATGCAAGTTCGGATACAGAGGCGTTCGATTAATTGCTTCTGATAAGTACAGTTAGACTGCATAGCTCATTGCTGCATATAGCGGGTCTTGGGCACTGGCAGAGACATAAGACAAACCCGTGGGCTGGTAAATCGGGTGTAACTAGGCGAGTGGGCAGTGGGTGGGCGCGTAGGGGATGCAAGATAACTCGGGTATTGCATAGTGGTTCACCGCCAGCCAGGCATGCAAGCCGTGCACTACACTTTCGAGCGCGCCTATCACCCATGCGTGATGAGGGCTCGCAGCTTCGCCAGCAATGACGACATCGCACGATGGATGGATCATCTTGTCCCACATGTGCGTGAACTTCTGGGGGCGGAAGAAGGCGAACGCCCTGGCTATGTTGGGGTCGTTGCCCCAGTCGTACGCATGGTGGTCAACGCAGTTATCGTTAATCAGGTTATAAAGCTCTGTATCCGACATGGCATCGTTCCTGTGCAGGGACACAAGCTCGCGGATGAGCAGCTGCTTCAACTCCACCTCTTCTGCTACCTTTTGACCGTGGTCGGGATTGGTGGACATGAGCGCCCCGATGCGCTCTGCGTCCTGCTGCCAGCTGTAGGAACAGAGCAGCACGGCCGTGCTGGACTGTTCATCGTAGATATTGTACGACGGGTACACGCATCCCCCCCTCTTAATGTTGTAGTCGCCAAGATCATGAACCCACCATGCTCTCCTAAACTTGATGGCGATCTCAGACGCTGGTCCATATCCTAGGGAGCGGAGAGCCTGCTTTGTGGCGTAGTCGAGTCCAGCCTCGCGAAGATCCATCCGCCGCATGCAGCCCAGGGTTGTTGTGTTCAAATGTCCCTTGTACGACCTTGTCTCCTTTCCGCCCCGCGTATCAACCTCGATCTCCACCTTCATTGCGTCCATGGCCGTGATTTTTGTAACTCTGCTGTTGTAAACAGGTTTGCGCCGGATATTATTCCCTAGGATCTTAGAGAGCTGTTGGGAACCACCTAATACACAATACCAATCAACGGACTTGTCATCATAATACTCAAAATCCATAGACTCGAGAACGGTCTCGCTATGTGCCTGGTCATACCAGTTGGTTCCGCTTGAATGATGTGAGTTTAATCCTGGAATACGGTAGTAAATTGCAGCCAGCAACTCACCTGTTGGAAGTTTCCATCCACTGAAACGTTTAGTAGTTGTATCTTGGCGATGGAATGGGCCCAGGCAGGCCCCTTGGCGAGAAGATAAATGCGTTAGTACTTCGCCATTACTAGTAGGAAAAAGGAAATGTGGTTGCACGTACATTACCAAGAGCTGGCGGGTGCTAAGAGTACCATATTGCATTAGGAGATCCCATCCTTTTCTGTCTGGAGGATGTTCTTCAGAGTCTCTTCTTATGGCCTCCCTAAAGGGCTTGGTAGTAGCATCCATGACTGCGTCGGGGGAATGCCTGCCAATTCCGAGAAATCTTTTATTACCTAAAATTTCTGGTTGGGGGGGGGGGCTTAACCGCAAATCTTATTGTACTCTATGGGTATGGGCTTATGTGCTGCTATCCGGAAAGGATCATAGTCTGTTGAACTCGCCGTAATTGTACTATATGCACCGCATCGAGTATATCGTTGAAGCACCATCGTTCGACTTTCTGTGATTTAATGTCACTATTCTGTATGTAATATGGAATAATAGATCTATCTGGGGCGTCTGGGTTCGTTCTTAAATCAGTTCTCTCCATGCCGAGCTTGTCGATGAGGGCGAAAGTCCTATTTATTTTTTTGTCGGAGTCGGCAAGTATTCGTAGACCCAACGTCATTTACCTTGTCATAACCGGGTTGTCTGGGAATCTCATGGTGCCAACATCATAATAATCATGAGTATTCCTCGGTCCACCAAAATCGTAAGTAAACAGACGGCCACCAACTCTGTCCCGGCTGCCAGCTTCAAGAACATCATATGTGGAAATCAACATATTTGGCGGATCATTAATCAGATCAAATTCACGGTAGAATTGGTCGATGTTGGCGGGCCTGGCTCCCCTACATTCGGGGTTCCTTGTGGCCATCTTGAACAATTCCCAGTTAAGATTGTCAAGCACCCTCGCAGCGAAAAGCCCAGCAATTCCAGCCCCAACAATGCCCAGATGAATGAATATCGGCTTCTCAGGGGGGTACATGATCTTGTCGGGTCCCGGTGACGGAGCATGGGGAAGGGTTGGGTCGTGGATATCAAAGAGGGTGCTTCCTCCGAAAAACGATTCGGGAGGCAAGAATTTCTTAAACTTCGTAAGCTCCTCCTTCACGCCTCAAATGGCGTGCTGGCCAGCCCATTGGTCTCTGATGGAAAGTTTCGATTCGATGTTCAACGACATGGTAAAAGTAAATATAGGCGTCACACAATGTGTCTATATTCTGAGCTTTAGCGAAATTGACCAGATTGTTACAGCAGGAGAGACGAGCTTTTGAACCTAATAACCAGAGTGAGACATCTTAATGATGCGAAGATACTTGGGAAATGCGGGGCAACAGCTGGTGGTGTGGTTCATCAAACAAAGGAATTAGGCGTCCAGCACTCAGATACCGACCCAACTGGATCGGATCATATCAATCCGATTACCCCGTATGATGACAGAAACGGGGACTTTGTTAAAAATTATGTCCCGGATCCCTGTCCATTCGGCATCAAACAGTCACCATACAGGATGGGCGTGAAGATACTGGGGTGTTCGGAGATTGGGGGTCCAAGCTAACACATCTCATGGCCCATGTCCCGCAGAATCGCATGAGTGCCTAGGGGCTTTATTATCCTATTTTGCATGGCCTGCACACTTATATTCTGCGGGTGTTTCAGTATAGTCATATATGAGTTATTTAAATGAGAGGAAAATAGATATTATTGTATGTATACGAGCTGCGCTCCTCTGCAGCGGAGCCAGTATGTATCCTGTATGCTGGGGATCGAGCGGAAGCACGGAAGTACGTGGCAGAAAGTACGCGACACATGTGAGAGAAGAACCTGTGAGAGAACCCTGTTGAGGTGAGAGAAAGAAAACGGGAGGGAGGCTGGCCGCTGATGCCCATGCACACCTGTAGCTTTGCCGGGCCGCGGAACAGGCGGGAGAAGGTGGGAAAATAGTACTTATTATTAGACAACATGAATGCGGGTCTCTGGCAAAATAAGATAGTGGTAACGCTACGTGAGCATCTCCACTAGTTTACCTCCATTCGCTAGAGACCCCGCTCTTCTCTTTTGGATTCTACTTTACTAGGTTTCGATTCACGGTAGAGCAGTCCTAAACTTAGTCTCTGATGGGGAATAGTCTTCCTGTAACTAACCGGGTGCTCATATCAGCCGTAAACGATCTCGGATCGCCTGCGGTCAGCTGGCGGTCTGAGGACGGAGTAACACGTTAACAGAGCGGGGGGTCGTCTCTAGTCCGCTACCGGGCCTACGCAGTAAGTATCAGCTCGGGCCCACTGGGGGGCCTTACCAGGGGATGAGGGGGTCTCCCGCAGGGGCGGGCCGGCCTAGGACATAAACGATTCGCTGCTGGATAGACTCGATGGGGGGTGGGTGGGATAATGGAGCGGGCCGATATGATCGCTTGCGTAGTGGCCTGTGCGGTGGCTAGTTGGCCTACCTGCTTCCTAATCTGTGTCCTGATCTGTCTGCCTGGCGTGGTGGCGTGGTGCACGGCGTATGCACTGACCAGCGAGTGAGAACATCCGCGAAATTGCTAGCGGGCCGCCGAGGGCCGCTGCGCGTAGGTGAGGGCACCCACTTGGCGTAGCTGTAAGTTCAGATGTGCAGCCAATAACATTCCGTATTTTGATAAATTTCCTATCGTCGCGTAAATTATTTCTGGGTTATACTGACCCAATCAGGTTGGGGATACCTGAGTACCTACTCTGATGCCAGAGAGAAGGCGGGGCTTCCGACACTTCACAATACAGAAGTGGAGCGGGGTAACGTAATACAAGTGAACTAACGACTGACTCGGACGGGTACTCAGTTAGAACAGGTTCAGAGATTTGGCCTTGGCGCTCTGAACCTGTCGCACTAAACCCTAAACCTGTCCTAGCTGCGACCCTAACTCGGACCGCTCCGCAAACCGTACTCTAAGTATAACCTTTTGCGTCTACTACAGGCTACCCCGCAACTGTCAGTTTCACCGACTAAAAAAACCCAACTTATAACTTCATATATCCGAAAGGTGAGTATTATGGATATGTCAGTTACTTAAAAATTGCTAAACAAGCGCCTCAACAAGTACTGTGAATGCTTGATCGTTATGACTTCTGCTTGTGACATTTCGTAGAACGACCTGGTCGAGTAGGGTATCTGCTGCCATTCAGCCAGCCACCGCCTAGAAGCATTTCAACGACCTGTATAGCAGAAGCAGATAGGGCAAATATTCTAGATACGAATTATGCAGGCTACATCCCGCAGCGTACTCTGCAATACTTGCTCTATGCATGAGACATGTTAGGTACTTGCGGGAATTTCTTACGGTGACAATGACGTAACCGTACATATTATTAGGGGGGCTTGGGATGTTTATTGGCTCTCTACTACATACGGTAACAGCTATAGGTTGAATTCCAGTACCCTAATGTAACATTACTTCCTGCAGAAGTATGCAGGAGAGAGTCCAGACCACCGACGCAAGTACGTGTATAGTCTCAGGTGCGGACATAGCCGGATGGAAAACTCGACTGCGTGCAGCAGGTCTTGCTATTGCCCATAGTAAGCTTGCACGACTTGTTACAATGACTGGTATTTGAAATTTAGAACACCCCTAGGAGGGGGGGGGGGGGGGCCGTGCGCTCGTTCTACCACCTATCATTTTTACTACGGTAAGTGGGACTGAGGCAACCGCGCACGCGTAGTTGAAAATGATCACGTATATATTTTGAAGCTTTTCAGTCTATGTAACATGCCTAAACGCAGGGGCTGTACGGAGTTGACCCCCCAGATGAGGTCTCGTATATGTGAGCTCCATTCTATTCGCTGGGGGGCCACGCAGAATCAATAACAAGTACCCTGAAATCCCTATTTCTACCTACCATTTACGTGCTTTGGGATGCTGTCTGTCACTTTACCCTGCGCAATAAGACACTCAGAGGCTTATTGCTCAACAATGTTATACCACCGACTTTGTAATGTCAATTATTCGTTGTGGTCCAGGACCAGGTGTTTCTCTTCTCTCTTTTTATTCTGTTGTTTTCGGGAGACCAGCGCACGCCTTCCAGTCTAGGAACCGGGCGTACCGAATACAGCCTAATATGGTTTGGCCCTTTTTAACATTAGGGTTCGAAGTATAACCAGGGTGTAAAAGCTCGTGCACAAGATTCGCAATTTAGTATACTAGTATATATCTGCCTTAGATCAAGAGAATTAGCCGTCGATCTATTCTTAATAGCAGCTGCAAGATCAGCTTGCCCGCAGAGAAAGAAATGCACTGGTATTCAAAGTAATTGACACCCTCGCTAGCTACTACTTGTTATTTTCTGTTCCCTCTTGTTGTTCTTGCAAGTTCAATAATAAATTTAGATGTAAACCTTTTCAGAACCGCCTGAGTTGAAGTTACTTAACACAACTTTGCCCAAGTAACTTGGTCATCGTGCATTATCACTTTTTTCCTTGCAATTCGTCCAGCACTTCATATTGGCCTGTGCTCTTGCCTTGGTGGTACTGTTCGACATTATTCTCTGCATACTCCTTGGGTCCAAAAACTGGAGATTTTCCTTTGGCTTTCTCAATTTGCCACTGAAGCGCGGTGATCATAGTCCCAGTCCTTCCGTGACCAAAACCACACCAGACTAGAGTTTTCTTCTTTAAACCGTTGTATTCATTATATCCGGTCTTCAGGTTGCTCAGAGAGGGAGCTGTGAAGTCTTTCACAGGCAGCTTCGTAAAGGAAATCTTTGGGTTGGTGTTATTCAGTTGACCCTCTATCTTCTGGCTAGAGGCGGAGTCACCGTTAAGGCAGATTATGTGCCCTATGCCTTCCTGGTGAAGAAATGGGATGGATTTTTCATTAAACTTCTGGGTACTGTCGTCACCAGCATAGTTCGGTGAAGAGGAGCGCAGAAGCTGGAAGGGAGGGTCGTATTTCGTCACGTTTTTGTATCTTTCGAAGCCAGCTTGCTCTGGGGTGATTTTGGCATTCGTTGTCTGAGAGGTAGACATAATTACAATGTTCAGCAATAAAGGGTATGTGATGAGATATTGAAAGATGCAGAACAAAAAAAAGAAAAAGAAAAAAAACTGTAGGTGTATGTTTGATGTGAATTTGTGTACTGGATATTTGATTTTGTTGTATCTTGAGTAGTTTTGATTGAATATAAGGATGGGATTAGATATTTATATTCAACTGCATGGTTTTGAGGTTACCTATTTGGACCATTTATCCTCATCATGTCACGTCATATACACGATTATGGTGGAGGATGGCAACGTACGTGTCACATTAATGTCCACATTTTTGACCGAGGTGGTGCCCGCATCTTCTGTGTCGGCCATTTTCCGATTGAACGAATGAAAGAGGACAAGGGGAAGCAAAAGAGGGGAAGGATTGAAAGGGGGTTAGGAAGTCAGTGAGTCGTAGCAGTAACCGAGGGTAGCAAGCCTAAGTTGTCGCGCTCAGGCCGTGTCAATTTACAAGGATAATGGTCACATCCGCAAGCCCTCCATCAACACGCTGCTCCTCGATGCCGCAACCCGGTCTTCATAACCACGGCAATATGTACTAAAGAGAGCCCATGAAAATACAGCGGATTTTTAATAATATGTACAGCTACGTTACTATCACTCTAACAAAATCTCGCAAGTACTTATCTAATCTGTCTTTTCTAATATGATCTGGCTGAAAACACTTGTTTTCTATTTCGTTACATACAACCAACGCAGTAATTCGTAGCAAGGTCCACTCCCTATGTCAGCCTGTAGAAAACTTACACATATTTGTACACCTTCTGGCGATCGCGGTTTCTCTACGCTCAGCGTTTGCGCATGGGTGAATTGGTACTATTTACTCCTGCACTGTTGCCACTAAGTTGGTGGATCGAAGGACGGCGCTCCATTGTTTTTCTGTCGGATAAATCGGATGGCTAAAAGGCTCATGATCGTTAGTATCATGATATTCCACATTCACAGAACCATTTCGTCTCGGGAAATGTGTAAAATTTAAGGACTATGGGTAAGTGCTGGCTCGTGGAATACCAGAAAAACGTGCTGAGATTATGAATGTTAAATCGCTTGCGTTCTTCCGTGATGGTGCCTGCCTTCTCTTCACGTGTGTTTATATATCCGGCTAAATCCTCTGATGACCACTAAACTTTTTGTTTATTTTAAGGATCCAAACTGTGATGATGTTCAGATCCATAAGCAGGTTTCCGAAGGAAGGAACCACAGGCGTTGGTCTGACTGCGCTGCGAAATTAAATTAAAAAAAGCCGGACCTTCCTTCGCTCTTTACTGGCTACTTTCAAGGCCGCACTCCGGAACGAACTTTTGAAGGGTACAGCGAACTTTTTTTTGTTTTTTTTTTTATTTCCCAGCCCTTCTCCTGAGAGTTAGGTCCGAGAGGGGGAGGGATGGAGGATCGGCGTTGAACTGAAACTGGCCAGGCTTGTAGTGGTCTGTGGACCTGATGTGGGTCTGTCTGCTGAGGAACGTTCAGCCAGCCACTCCTGCATCATGAATATTGATGGAACCTTCAGCCAGGCACTGCAGTATAATGAATATTGGGAGAAAATAGCATTTTAGATGAAAAAGAAATAGATAGGAATTCCTATACTTCATTACTTGGGATGATATAGCAAATCTATAATTTGTAACGCAGTAAACTCTACTGTCTTAGTGTTAATCTGTTGTGTATCAAAAATATAATGTGGTAGAAACAGATCCGAGATATGGAGTATTCAACCTCTACAAAACCACAGTCGCAGATGTAAGGTGACACCAAAATGCATCTGCGGCATATTTGCCATTGGAAGGCAGAGTATAATGTTGCAATTTTAGTGTGGTAATCTCGGTGTGATTTGTCGTGCAGGAAATCCTCTACCCTGTTTCACTCATCCAGCATTGCTCATTCTCCCATCCTGAGTAATTTCCCATACGGAGTGAGCTGGAAATTTGTCTATAAATATGGCTGTCTTGGACGTCCGAAAACAAGAAAGACAGACGAGCGAGCAAGATCCAAACAATTCCAACAAGTCTCTCCAACTCTTTTCTTTCTCAAATTCCAACAAACATCAAGTCGAACCACCATCGTAAGATATTCATAAGCACCGTTCCTCTTTTCTATTCCGGATTTTATTCTAACTTTCTACACAGATGTCTTCGACAGAGGGAGCCATTAGCGGTGCCCAGACCAGTTTCACAGGCACTTGGAAGCCCGAAGGGTACGAGACCACCTTGAATGGCAACTTTACCAAGAGCGTTTCAAACTGGAAGGTGACCCCCGCCACGCTTAATCCCTCAGACCTCGAGGATCTTACCGGCAAATACACGATCCAAGACGACGGACTTTCTTATGTTGGCAAAGAAAATATAAAGCTCAAGTTTACAAAGGCCGGAGGCAAGGAATTGGAGATCACTGGCGACCTCGAAACCCCTCTCTCTGAGAGGATCACCGTCGGCGGTAGTGGAACCTGGACCCTTTCCAGATAGGAGACCTCTTAACCCTGGGGAAACTAGTTCATACGCGGTGGGGCCCAGAGTGCAGATAGGTGGATGAAGCTGGTTGAGGTTGAGGTTGAGGGGGATGGTGGCTTTCGGTTCTAGGCACAGTTAGATGACTCTTGTTAGTTGGGTTGTATGGTCTCACTGGGAGCGTGGTGTGTTCATCCCTATGTTGTCAGCGTGTAGCTATGACTCTCTCGAAGCCCCAATAAATCTCGTGAAATTGAGGATACTAGGTTTGGTTGGACAGTTTCATCAGTAGGCTCTATTTACTCCGTGCACTATCCTCACAATGTAGACTTGGTCAATATCCTTGCAGCCGGCCTTGACCTCCTGATCATTTTAAAAGAAAAGGCAAATACTTTCCTTCTCCACTTGGGCTTTGCTCAGTAATGAGTTGTCAAATGGAAGTCGGCCTCTTAGTCTAGACCCCTCCTCCCCTCTCTCACTACCCCTCTTCCCCTTTCTCACTACCCCTACGTTTATTTATTTAAGTAGGCCACTTCTTAAAGACATCCCTCCTAATAGATAGGTGATATGAGACTCCCTGAATGTGGTCAACTCTCCATCAATAAAGCCGGCTCTTTCCACCCTACCAAAACACCGCCTCATCTTCAAGAGATTAAGTGTTAAGCACACTATCGATACCATACTAAGACATTTTCCATTCTAATCACAGTAAGGACCTCCTCTTATCATGGTTCTGGTTAAGCTGCATTATATTCATTAGATCCCACCCTCTAACTAGCCTTCCAAATAGATGAGCGAACCAGGTGTAGCGGAAGGCACTCTTACAGGAATCGGGTCCAAATTCGAGGGTAGTTTCAGTAACGACTGGGACATTTCAGTTATTAATGGGAAAACAACACCTGCCATCCCGTTCATAGTGCCCAAGGCAATCTTAACCTATCCGGATCTGCAGGCAATGACGGGCACCAGAAAAATCGTGAGCGGGACGATTGCGCCTGTGGGCTTGACCATTACCTTTGACACTGGGGTTGTTATTGCTGGTCCTTTGGCAAATCCCCCTCCGGAGCCAATTCCCATTACGGGTGGCGAAGCAGAATGGAGGCTTCATTGACAGATACATCTCATTTGCCTGAGCTGGTGGACCATCATATATAAAATAGGCATAAAAGGCGAGATGATGTCAGGAATTGGGGGTGGATGTGCTCCTACTACTTATCTTTAGAACGATAACGTTCAATTTTGTAACTAGGCCAGCACTAAGTAAGAATATTCATAGAGATTGCTTCGAGAAGAGGGAAGTGCTATAGTGACATGTACATAAATTCTAGGCAAAATTGATTTATTTATCATCCTACCCCTGAGAATGTAAAAGTCTATAAATGGTGAGTGGGCTTGACTTGTTTGTATTTAAAATTCTTTTTCGGGTCATCTTCCAATATTTTCTTTTGTCTATACTAGGCTGTGGCAGATCCGTGGATACGGGTTTGACTAAGCTGCGGCAGCACCCATAAAAATCCGTATCCGCTCCGTATGCTCTCCGGAGATTACGGATATGGATAGGATTCTAATACCATATCCGCGGATATCCGGCGGATTTAAAAATAGTATAAATATACTAAGTCTTCTAATCTGATTTAATATATATATTTTATACCGATTTTAAGGTAGTATTCTATACTACTAGTATTATATATTATTAAATAAATTATATATTTATAATATAGAAATGAGTTTGCTATTTAAGTGGCTGATTTGGTGGAGGTTAGGGAGGGTACGGTACCGGTACTTACTCTACGTCGCTGAACAGTTCAGTGTCCATGATCAGGTTCTCAGCTACCAGGGCGTGATCAGCGTCCAGTATAGCGAGGGCGAGAATTAGTTACGGTAATTGCATCCTCGGGTCCGGCAGGGTCAATGGCAAGAAGATTACAGGATGAGGTGCGGAGTAGAGAGGGGTAGGTATCATCAGTCTCACGGGGGAAAAAAACACCGACCTCATGACCCATACGCGCAGGATGCATGTAATGACACGGAAAAAGGCGATTTAATAGAGACAGTCACCCGCTTTAGTCGTCTCGGATCGTACTAACCTCAGTTGTTTGTACTGTACATATAAACAATTGATGTTTTGACATCCTAAGCAGAGGATGTCCTCGATTCCTTAATCCCTGCTCAGGCCACAACATGTAGACTTCAGGATCACGCCATCAACAATACCTTCTAGGCTTTACGCTGTATTCTGCTAGCTTGAGTGTTGCTCACATCTTATTTTGAATTACACTAAATCAGGGGTAGCCCATGGGTGATCACAAAGGATAATCGCTCGGGACGATCAGGTTTTGATACTGCTAACGTAGTTTCATTAGTACTAGAGATTACCCCTGATCTGCCCTTTATGACCGTGAACACTGGATGCCGTCGATGCAATATGGCTGATATCTGCCAAGGTCTTATTTTATTTCCACCCTCCTGGCAAGGCTCTATGTATTGTCTACGTCAATCACTCCATGGCCCTGGGCCTTCTATCATGTCTGCCCACTGGTGCCATATGTCATTTTCCGTGGGCCCGCTATAGCTGGCTATAGCTAACAGTAGGATCCCTTCATATGGTAGCTTATGGTATCTGTACTTTGGCTACGTTTACCACCATAATATGAGAAGAAGACTCATGCATACTCGCGTTAGAAGCAGCGGGGTATGCAGAGGCAAAACTCCATGGACAAATAGATATAAGATCACGTTGTCAGGGCGTACATGGTCAGTCGCACGTATAATCAGTCCATATTCCGCCATATCCCTCACATAAAGTATTATACTCGATCGAGTGCGTAATGGACACCAGCTGGATAGCAGGGCGGTCGTCAGCCCAGCGCACGGCCATACAGTGACTGCTCCCGCTACCAATTCGCCCGATATACATCCTGCCTGCTGCAGCCATCTTGTCGCTAATAATGACCAAGGCACAGGCCTTTGACATCCGGGACACCGACCCCATTTCGCACGGCACTGTCCTTCTACAGTTTTAGGCCACTCTCCTGGAGGTCCTGGAAGTTCTCACTGAGTGGGCATCCTTGATGCCGCTTACAGTGTACTTATCCAACACGAGGACTGCCTATGACCTGGCGGGAGAGGTGTTATGCGTGCGAAGCTATCGCTAAGCTTGGTTCCCAAGCTGTAGGAGCTGGGAAGCATCACCAAACTCCTCCGCGAGCGAGAGACCTTTCTAGATATGGCTAGCTCCACCGGCCATCCACTCCGATTCTACGATGTTCAATGGGGCCGAGCTTCCCCGTGTTATAATACCTAACGCGCGGCAGCCGCCGCGCCGGTGTGGCTGCCAGCGCCCCAGATATCACCCAGGAGGACGTCAATGATTGGATCTTGTAGCATAAGAAAGAGATAGAGGCCCAGTTTGCGCGGGATCCTACCCCCACTAATGCATCTACGTATATCATAGGTCCGCAGTAAGATTCGAAGATCTAATAATACGAAAACAATCGTACGGGCGTACACAGCGCTTCAATATGATTTTTTTCTCAATAACCGGTCGGCCAGCTCGAAGCAGTGACTTTCTACAACATCCCCTGGTTCATCGGGTGGAGCTGGCAGTGCATGTTATCCTAGCGACGGGGGCCGGTGCAGACGGTATCGCACTCGGGAAGCAGCTCAAACACTACCGGAGGCAAGAAAAGACGGAAGAAAACCGAAACTCACATGAAGCTTTGGGCAGCACACGAGGCTGCCTTTCCGATAATAGAATTTGAAAAATAGTGAAACCACTACTCGTGTTTTACTACTAATCAGTACGCTATTAGACATCAGATGTACATGGCAAACAGAGTATTAGCAAGTGGGCTATCATACTACTATTAGCGACATTCAGGGTATAGCCAGGCACGTAATGAGCGGGATGTCACATTCGGTGGTTCTCTATTATATTAATCAACCACCTCGAGGCAGTCCTAGCTCATACCGCACATAACCGACCCCTCCGCACGAACATTCGGGGATCACCGTAGAGGCCAACGGGACAACCAGTGGTGAGCGGAAATTAATTCCTAGCCTGGCAGCTGCAAACCACTCGATGAATCAGGCTCCTCTTGATAATGGTGGTGCCGATCGATGTAACTTGACAGCCGTGTATGCATGGGTTTGGTACTCGTGCCAATCCCGATAGACGAAGCGCGCTCGGATACCCACCACTCTGGTTAACCGCAGTAGCGTCGTTAGTATGGGCCACTAGGTCTAAGCACTAAAATGATCTGTTGAAGTGCGGTGGGTTAGGTTAGTTAACTAATGTTGAAGTGCGGAGCTGACTAAGCCGGTATTTCATCGCCTCGCTCGGTCCGAAATAATTGATCAGTCAATTATTCAACATAATTGCTTACTCCTGTTGGGAATGACCATTGTTCTGAAGCTTTAGAGATTCGCACAAATAAGCGATTCTAGCATTATAAATAGACCTCTTAGTTAGCTGAAAAGGAGGCCTTCAACACCTTCAATTCATTCGTTTGATATAGTCAATTCAACTACGTCATTCGATTATCTTAGTGGTCCAATCCATTCGGATCCTTAGTCATTCTGCTTGCCAAGACTTCGCCCTTCAACAAAACAGTACATCTATGTTCGCAAACATGAAAGGCAATAACGGGCGGCACTGTAGCCCATTGAAACATTCTATTACCTACTTAGCAATGTTTTCGACTACTATATTGTAAAGCCTTTTAGGTTAGAGGGCAACGCCTAGAAGTAATCACTGAATGTCCTGTATCGCACGGCTTGAACATGAGATGATCATGACGTAAATGAAAAACCACCCCGAGGAAGTTTTGTGAGGATATTTGCTTCCCGCTGGATGCATGATATCATGACAAATTTATTCCACTACTGTGATCGCTGACCTAATCGATGATACTGTGTCCGTTAGCTAGTTACCCAAGGGATATTTTCTACCTGCGCTTAGCGACGACGAGCGGTGGAGCTAAATATCACAAGAGAAACAGGGAATTTGATATATATAAACTACATTTAATCCGTTACGAAGCAAAATTCAACGCAAAATCTATATTTCACCGATTTTTGAACATCTTTCATATCATACGCAATGACCCTGCTATCGGAAAAGCAGATTGGACTTCTCTTTGCTATATTGAGAGTCTTACAATGGCTAAGTGCAGCTATTGTGATGGGTATTTCGTCCTACTTTATTTCTGTCGGGCCACGAAATCAACATGCATTATACTGGGAGATACTTGTGAGTTTGATCGGGTCAACTCGTCTCTGAAATTTAGTGAAATTGACTCTGTAGTCTGTCATATCCGTTGTTATATTCTTTCTCGCCTGCGTACTATCGTACCTCCTATTTCGGAATATGGCAAAGTTTACATGGGCATACTACGCGGTTTTTGCTGTTGACTATGCATTTTCATTTTTGTGAGCCATTCCAGTCCTATGTACTTGCTTATGAAATGCTTACCAATTTTGTAGGTGGTTAACAACATTTATATTTGCAGCCCAGGATTACAATCTTCATAACTGCAAGCTTAACTCCCCTTTGGGGGTTTCATGTGCCTTGAAAAAGGCGAATCAGTCGTTTATGTTTATAACATTGTAAGAGCCACATTACTGTATTATTCCTGCAGGAATACGGTACTTAAAGAGACTTGACTGACTCATTTCCCCAGTATTTCTAGCGTCTCTCTCACCCTTTTCCTTGGGAGCCCTTTATCTCCATTTTCCACCTATTCATTTGATGAATCCCAAGCACAAGATACGAATCAAACTTGTGCTATGGCAGAGCACGAGGTTCGAGAAGGCTACCAATGATATATCCTGGCAGATGCAGCTTTGGAGAGCTATTATTCAGCCCCGCACGATTGAAATATTGTACGGCGTGCTTTTTCCTTGGGAGTGATCATCCGTGTTTTAATCAAGAAGTTTGTCGCTGGATTGTAATTTGTTATCTAACATCTGTAGCTGAGACATCAATCGCATGAATGGCGACGAGAGAATTTGTGACATAACGGCAGACCAAACATTGGTTTTGTTGCCAAATTGCTCGTTAATGTGTCGTCAACGCTACCTTTCCAAGCCGAGCTCCTCTAGGTACCCCAAGCTCCCTATCCCACGCCAGACCCCAGCGGAAATTATCGAGCCTCTGCGCTCTTTGTGCATCGATGATGATCTGCAAGCATTTCAAGAAACAATTCAAATGAAGAATGGGGTATTAATGAACCCGTCGCCGAAACATATCTACACCAGCTGATAGTTGACACCGATTATTTATGTCTGGAGTATTGGGATAGGCCGATCATGGAGGCCCGTGCTCTAACTGGGCCGATTATTGGATTGAGAATGAAGCTGGGTCATTACTCATTCATCCTAATCAGAACTGGCTGGCTGTCTAATTTTCGACCGAGCGACTTTCATTCTCAAACATCACCTCTCTATCTCAAAATGGGTGGATCAAAGCGTGTGATTCTTCGTATACCAGACACCGACATGGACTACGAGAATCCTCGAGAACTTGTCTACCCTTATTTCAAGGAATTTCCCTCCGATGCAGCGTTAGACTCGGCTCAGCATTTTATTCACTATCAGCCACCGAATGACATCCCACACTCAGATGCCAGAGTCCATATTGTCAGCGACCTGGAGACGTTGTATTTTGCGGGCACCCTGGACCACGACTTTCCGCATGAGATTTATGCTGTTCGCCGTGATGCTGATACCGGTGATCCGTAAGCTTTAATCCGTTCCTCATATCATCATATGCTTCAATCAATTAACTAGATCCACGCACAGAGCATTGTATGCCTATACCAAGTCCGTAAAGCAAGACATTCTACGGAAAGTTCGAGCGTACAGTGACGACCTTTGCCCTTGGGGACAAAAGCAGAGGCGATCCAAAGGATGAATCCTAATTGTCCCTGCGTCTACATGCCTACTTGTTCTTGAGTCGATCAGCCTTGATCAGAGCACCGTCATTTGAGAGTCCTAGATTAGATATCTTAGCAATGGCAGATGCTTCTGTGCTTGGGTTTCCGCTACAGCCTCAGATGCTTGTACAGGTTGCGCTTTTGTAAGGAATTCTGAGGCTTTCGCTCCCACAAGGATCTCACACTATATGAGAGAACCACTAAAAGCTATATAACTTATGAATTAAGCCTCAGTACTGTCCTAGCACTTCAGGAAGTTAGTCATAGCCATCTTTAAGAGCCGGGATAAAGTGGCTATATATAGGTGAATCTTTGTAGACCGGGCAAATAAGATAGCCGGGCCACTTGTTCGTAAATAAGTGGACTGTGAAGCTTCCCCTTTAATTATTTATCGGATTAAGACTAGAATTCGGCCTAATATATTGCAGAGGAATGCAGACAAGTCAAATACTGAGAATTATGCAGATATTTGCTTCTCTTAAGCGGGTTTATACACCCACACCCCTGATTTATGCATGTTTATGGAGTCATGTGCCCAGATCTTGTGAGTCCGAATGTTAGGTCGACCCATGGACGGGTTTGCCGAGGCCTAATTGCACCATCTAGTGAGTAGTGAAGGTCTCCGCGTCCATATTCTATAGGAAAGGAAAGAAAGATCGGAAAGAAAGATCGGAAAGAAAGAAAGAATCGCTCATCAGACAGTGCATCTCGATCTGGTCAGGTGATGCAGCCGCCACGTTTCGTGGTCGTTGTTGTCCGTCAACTCTACCTTCGACAAGCATTCCTATCATCGCTGGTTGACGCCAGCGCCTGATACTATCGTTCTTCCCATCTATTCAGCCCCTCCGTTTGCACCTAGAGACGATGGCACCACCTCTGAGCTCCGACTCTCTTGCCTCCCTCCATGCTCTCCAAGACGCCACGAGAAAGTATTCCCGCCATGCGCCGGAGATATCGCTTCCCGAACGCCCACGAAAACTTTCGGAACGATTACCCCTACGCCGACGCTGCCATCGCGGTGGTGAGCACTTATACCGCCCACCTTTATCGCGAACACGCTTCTTTGGTGATTGAGGTGAAAGGAATAAGGCTGGATATCAGGGCACTGGATCGGAAGATCGAGAAAGTGGACCAGGAAGTGGAAGATTTCAAGAATGGGACCAAAGAGGCTCTCACTGAGTCATCCGACCATTTGGACGACATTGAAGGGGGCATGAAGGAGCCTAGAAAAGATGTCAAAGGCGTTCAAACCCAGTTTAGATCTTTCCAAAAACCAACCAACGCCCACTTTGACAATCTTCGAGGCCAATTCACAGAGCTGTAGTCCTCCCTCTCCAACACAACCGCCATCCAGCTCAACGCCTTACGCAAGTTGTTAGACGACCCCATTGAGCCCATCTCCAATCTCGTTTCCTTTCACGGCAAATTGACTGCGGTCATTGCCCCCGACTTTCCGCAGACCGTGAGAGAATTATGGCAACTGACCTCCGACAGTTCGTCTCCTGTTCCCCTGTGTTATTAAATTGCTAACTCGCATCAAAGTCCCCGCTCTCGTTCGTCTCGCGAAACACTACTCCATAACCGGCTGGGAACGATGGCAGCGGAGCACCTCGGACGATACCGACCGGACGATTTCGCCGAATTAGACCTTGCGGTGGCCGCGTATCCTCATCGATGCCTGATGGCCTTGTCCTCGAAATGGGGTTTGCAGTATTGTTTCCTGGAGCGACTCAGAAAACAACGGGCCGAGCCAGAGGATGACGGGGAGGCAAGACGCTTAAGGCTACGGACATTCTCAGGGCCCGATATCGTTGATTCCGTCATCCCGAAGGCTGAGAGTAGCAAGCTCGGCTGTCAGGACCAGAGCACTTGCATCCAACTTCCACACCTGGTGTCCAGTGATCCCTATGTTTCTCGTGTGTACGAAAGGTATGCGGGCGCTCCAGGCCGGTTCCGGGGGTCTTTTGAGTCTGCGGAGCTAGGACGTATACATGGACTCGAAGCCATCCACCGACTATAACTTATTTATCCTGCAATCACTCCTGATTTTACCATCGCTCTTCTGATCCTCCTGTACAGTCGTCGCCTTACTGGATTCTAGATTAATGTTCCCCCCCCCCCCCTCGTTGTGGACATATTCATCTAGATCTTTGCGCCTGATCCAGCTTTCGGGTCGGCTGAGAATAAAGAATGCAAACATGTCACTTGCACATATACCGGGCTACCGCATGCCATTACCCTCCCTTACGAAGGATATACGTTCACCAATGACCGAGTGGAGGCGGGTGGAGATTATCCCAAACCAACATCGTCTGAGGAAGCGAGAGGTAGAAGCAACGATGTATGCCAGAAGAGCCATGTCAAACTCACGGCTATAGGAAGAGTTTCACCGACACTCGCTTTGTTGAATAGTCTAATGGTGATACAGTTGGGAACCCTCTGCAACTAATACCAGAGTCGCTAGGAAGAAAGACCCTGATTGGGCGGCTTCAAATACTCCCACGACTTTCTATATCTTACTCTGTACTGGTATTCGAACGGTTCTGATATCGATTGGATCTGTTTGAGAACTGTACGGTGCCGTTGAGTAATTTTCAATCATATCCCAGCTCATTCTGTGTTCTGTCATTCTTGCCGGGCTTTTATCATAAGCTCTGACGCTATTGTATATATTATATGAAGAAGAATCCGGGAAGGCTTTGTATTAAAAAATTAGGAGTTTTGCAAGCAGTAAATGAGGGAACAATATTAAGGTGGATGATAGCAGAAATGGGAATCTCTAAAAGAAACCACATAACGTCAAACCTACTCCCCTTACAATTATCATCACGAAATTTGTACATTTCTTACAATGACTCTCACCATATCTCAGAGCTTGATAAACATTAGGATATTATCTCAAGACCTAGCATATACTAAGGACAGGCCATTTTTCGCTTGGGTGAATTGATTTAAAAGTCCTGTCGCCCCCATTTGCACTCATCCACCCGAAAGCACTCAGTAGACTGGACGACAAAGCGCTTGAGGCGGCTTTCCATTCAAATCCCTCGCATTAAATTGGAAATTTGGTGATCACTCCTGCACGGAAACCTGATAATGGACGACGCGTTGCTGTACGACATCCATATATAGCCCAACTCTGCGTCTCAGCGATCCGGCTGACCGAAATAGAAGTTAGAGGCAGGCAAGAGCCCGAATACCGACAAGGTCGTACCGATGTAGACTCAGTATAATACATCTTCAGCGCCTTCCACAGCATATCCTCCACAGTGAAGAACATCACCAAAGTGATATAGAGAGGCAAGTTTCCTGTCGAATTCCGGTTGGTTGCGTCAATCAGGAGCTGGATCATAAGGTTGACCCATATCAGAGAGGAGGTGAAAACGAGCTCCACGAGAATTCGGAGCAGTATCCCGTCTGAGCGTGAGGCCATCGTACGATCTGAGGCCATGCACAGAGTTCTGGTTGCACATACCCACCCCCTGGCTGGCTGCTGGGACGTTGGGCCATTTTATTATCAATCATCAAGGTCCAGCTTTACCAGCCTCGCTGTTTTCCCATTCAAGACAGGGAATATGTGCCACCACTGCAGCTGACTGGCCCATTTTACGATGATAATATTCCAAGATCGACAAGACTGCTGGTCCTCTCTACCTCGTGCGTTATTTATGCGATCTGGAAATAATCATGGGCTGCACGGCGCTGGAGACACGGGAAATCGTACAACTCGTACACCTCCATCACGAAGTCTGGCGTCCAAGACAAACAACGTTTGCCGTGTGGGTCGACGTCATGTCCTAAACCCTGATTTTCTGGATATTCCGGACGTTGTCTGCTTGGCCAATTCCTAGATGAGTGTCTCAAGGCTAGGAGCAGGAAAGGTGTAACGTATGGAAACCTTCGGAGGTGCAGAACCAGTCAGGTCTCGGAAGGCCGTTGGACTTTGCAGGGTGTTATTCACGTCGCGAAGTCGGTTGGTGCTGTGTCTTGGCCGGGGTCGAGTGGCGTGCCGTGTGATGTGGATTTGGAAGGTGAGTTTGCTTGATCGGTCGTGATGAAACAGGTCGTCGACTGTCTGGTCGATGAATGAATCATATGTATCCAGCTTGCTGTCTGGAAGTGGAAATGATAGAGGCTTCTCATTCCCATTCGGAATGTGTTGATTTATTGGCAGTCATGGACTCATGGTCATCCAGTATCAGGAGATCAGCATTGGTTTCACCAACTCTTTAGACCCCGGTCACTCATCTGAAATTGGTCCGTTTACCCTGTCTAGACCATGACAAGCATCGTCGCCATTGAGTTGTCCGGCGATAAGCCTGGGTTGCGAAAAGAGACGGGCGGGGATGCCAAGGCAGGCCAACTGTTGAATCATCGAAGGACATTTCGGCTGTGCCCCACCCCGAACAGTATCTGTATATGTATCTGGATCGGGGGATTTATTGAATTGTATGTATTTGTAGATGTGGGGATCTGGAGTGTTAGACCTTATTCCTGCAATCCTGAGCCCAGATATTTTAGATACACTGTCGATTTATAACTTAATCGGCCATTTTCGCTCTAGTATGTACTGCAGCATGTATAGATGAGGCCTCTAGGAAGTATTCAGTACTCTTGCCGTAGCGGGTGACCACATCCTGTTGGATTTTTGCTTTTGCTGAACCTGTCTGGACCCCTGTCCAGTACAGCTGATATCGTACCATCGACCGGAGAATTCTGAAGCCGGCGACAACGGCCAAGATTGCAAGATCGTGCCAATAAAGAGTCCCCCTTTCTCGACGTTGTCCGGTCTGCCAACAGTTCTCCTTGATTCGTAGGCCACAATTTGTCTTCTCACCCAGACCTTCCAGAAACTGGATACCAATACGAAAGGCTTGCTTGATACCTACAGGCCACTCCACTGGGTGAGCATATACTAAAAGTCTAACACAAAGCAGGCTCCCATGGACCACGAAAACCAAGTACCATCTGTGAGTTAGACCACTGATACTATCCATTGACATCTCTTCTCACTGTCTTCAGGGTGGAGGCCAGCCTTCAGGACATCGGTCCCACCAAATCATTGTTCGCCGAATCACCCCACGGCCGGCAAACCACATGCTCTTGATCGTTGGGGTCTTCGCGGAGGTGTATCTCGTGGACAACGAGATTATCCGCAAGATGCCCTGCGGTGAGAGCCAAGACGATCGGCTCCCGATTATGCAAGAAGCCCGGGTCTATACGATCCTGGGCGTGCATCCGCGAATTGCCGAATGGCTCTCCAAAAGCCGAGTAGACTACGTCGACATCAGGTATTATCCGCACGGCGACCTGGCCCATTACTGCCAGAAGAACTACGTCGATCCCGAACTGCAATCGATCTGGTTCCTGCAGATCCTGGAAGCGGTGGTCTTTGTGCACAGCCGTCAGGTCATCCATTCGGACCTGGCCCTGCGACAGTTCTTCGTCGACGACGACTTGAATCTCCGACTCGGCGATTTCAACGCCTCCCAGTATCCAGGCAGCGCTGCACTGGGCTACGAAAAGGCCTCGCACTGTCTGCCCCGAGATTACGAGCAGCCCAATACCGAGGCATCCGACATCTTTGCCCTGGGGTCGACCCTCTACGAGCTGGTTGC
The DNA here is from genome assembly GCA_027569665.1 of Aspergillus bridgeri. Classification (NCBI taxonomy): domain Eukaryota; kingdom Fungi; phylum Ascomycota; class Eurotiomycetes; order Eurotiales; family Aspergillaceae; genus Aspergillus; species Aspergillus bridgeri. Next base: position 247,962 of record JAPDKQ010000033.1, read on the forward strand.
TGGCAAGGCGCCGTACAGCGAACTGTCCGGGCCCAAGTCCGACGATCCGGAGGTGATGAAAGCGCAGATTCAACGGCAGCCCCAGGTCGACTACGAGATTGAGTCGCGGTATAAGAACGGGATTTTCCCGGACGTGTCTGGCTTGTTTGGTGGGGATGTTATCCTGGGTTGCTGGAGAGGGGAATTTGCTCATGCTAAGGACGCGCTGGATTTCTATCTCAATGAACAGTATCTAAATGACCTTCTGTGAAACAGTAGGTTGAGAGGAACCTCGAATGTATCTTTCAAGGCATTTTGACTGCATATGTCTGCTGTCTGCATATGAGAAATTACCTAATGCATACCTAATGGATTAACTGAAGCGTACCTTTTGACTCCTACAGACCAACAACCAAGAGTACATACCTAGATAAATGACCGGACAGAAATATCTGTATCTATTTATTTATTTCATTCATTTATTTATTTATTTTAATTTATTTATTCTGCGTTATTTAATATCCAATCCTAGAATCCTGGGCAGTCCTTGCTGACTTGTCCAACGCCGATGTCGTTTGCAGGCTTCGTTACACCGAAAGAGTCAGCAAGCCCAGCTGGGGAGAATGGACAGTGGTTACAGAATTTCCTACAGGGGTTTACTTCTGCAGGTTACATTTACAGGACAGACTAAAGAGTTGATAAATCACAGCATTGATAAATAGAAGATCAACCAGACCAGGACAGCCAACGACACGACTCAACCAAAGAGTCCATCACTCAAATTCCTGACTCCACGAGCAAATCAATCACGCAAAACTCGAAAGCTGGATCAGACGCAAATTAGCCAAACCAACCAGTCAGGCCATCGCTGGTCAGTTCAGGTTATACCGACCGGACGTGCAGCACCGAGGTCTTATTGTAAAAACTCCCTAGCTCTGCAGGTAACTGAGATTTCCATAGATCTAACCAGTATTCGAACAAATTAACTGGAGATGGAAAGATCCCATAAATAGTGAACCAACCGGGCTGCTTTCGGTAAGTTTGAAGCCGTAGCCGTCGGTCGTGACTCTCAACATCATTTTCAGATCTCCGAGGGCTTTTGCAGCTTCTAAAGATCTCAGCTGTTAAAGTAGATGACACAGAAACGGCCTCCTATGCCTGGGTGGCCTGCGCTTGTTCAGCCTGTCCTTGCGATCTGTAAGAACTCTACTCGACCTTCTCGCGGGGTAGCGGTGAGAATGGATTCCTTTATCTAGGCGATGTGTGGGTGAACCGGGCAAATATACATTAGTAGAAAAGCATCTCCGAGAGTCAGCCTGCTCGCATAGCGTAATCCCAGAAGGGCATGGAAGCCGTTGGAGGATCTGGGACATTTGCCGAAAGAGCGTTAAGATGTTGGCTGAAAGCTGGATATGCATATAACTATGTACCACGTCACAATGAAACAATTGCCGGTTTTGGTCATTATATTAGAACATATAATAATGAGCAGTAGTCCGTTCTCTCGGAATCACAATCATAGGACGCATGGCATATCATGCTATGCCACAACATAAGTGTTCCTCAATAATATCTGACTGTGTTGTAATTGATGCTGGTCAGGCCAATGGTTTTCCCTTGGCTTGTCGCCTTAAACTTGAGTACACCCTCCTGGGCTCCAAACGTTACTTCCAGCTCGTACTCCAGCTCGTAAAGTCTCCGAACCCCTTCTACTTTTGATTCGAATATGCTTAGGTCGACATTTGAAAAATCCACAATGATCTCACCGACATTGTAGACGCCTGCACGTATGTTAACTTCAAAGTACTAACACTAGAAATACACGATACCAACCTTCATCAAACAAGCTCTCTGGAGCGTCTTGACTATCGTATGCATAGAAAGGAGTGCGTTTTTTCAAGCTACTTCCCTCGTAGTAATTCCTAAAGAGGGAAGCCCTATTGGTATGGTTTTCCATGTACTTTTCGCCCTGTCATTTCCCCAGTCAAGTCAACATTACTAGCTATCGAACCCACTGAACATCGAGAAACATACCTTTGCGACCATCCACTTCATCTTACCTGGAGACATTTTATGACCAGAAAATGGGTCGATATATGCTGAAGATTCATCGTCAATTCCCTCCCGAAATCGAAGACTCCAGCAAAAGCCGTAGTGTCGACGGCACCGTTTGGTTGTAGATTGGAGACCCTCCAAGCCGCGCAGGGCGGCGCCCTGTAGAATAGCCGCTTGCCTAGTACCATTAGCACATCGAACCAAAAGAAAAAAAGTCTACACTCACGGGCTATCTGGAACAGTAATAGCAACCTTACCACTGGAGCCAAACGATGATCGAAAAGACTTGCGAAGATATTCCGAGTCGCCAAATCCGCCAACCAATATAATTCTCTGCTATGCGTCAGCGGATGATGGAAGCAGAGCTATAACGTATATGGGGCCCCCTGGGTCCTCCGCTATTATATGGAGAAATAAATGGTGCATGAATACATTGATGACATCTTTTCCCGCTTCAGTCCGAGTTTCAGTAATCTGCTGCTGGACCAGGCTGACGATTTGGTCGGTAACAGGATCGAAGATTTTGCGTAGGTCATCACTTGTCAACTTTTTCAACAAGAATCCAATCCCGGTGAGTTTGAATATATACTTACGTCGTAATGATGACCAAACGTTCATCCTCGTCAAAATACCTGGGATCGGGGTTTGAAACTGTCATGTTCAGGGGGAGCTCAAAGGTAGTATCTTCGTCAGAATGACCAAAGTCTTTCTTAATAATCTCGAATTTTCTCATGAAGTCGCTTCCCGGGCACTTTCGTCTCATAGGCAGTCGATCAAACTCATCGCCGAATCGTTCCGACATTAACTTGTAGAAGTTGCGGTCAACAGCGGTTGACCCGCACTTTCCACCTGTGACGCTTTTCAGGATTGGCCTTCGACAAGGGGTCCAATAGGAACATACCGATACCCGTGCACAGCTCCTCGAATTTCAGGGTAGGGGAAACCTGGTTGACCAGATAGGTCGTAATATCCTGTAATACAATATGGGTAGCTGAAGACTCAACGGTTGCTATAGGCAGGCTTACCACAGTTCCTCCTCCACAATCGCAGACAAGGACCCCATCTCCAACCTATAAAATCGGGTGAGCCGTCAGACACCAGGTATAAGGGAGTCACATAGCCCTCACCTTGACAGATCCCCCAATACTGCTGGATGTGTACTTTTTCAATGCAGTGATTGCGGCCGCCTCCGGTTCGCTGATCAGAAAGATCTTGTCGTCTGGTCGTCGAATACTGGATCCAAATCCTGCTCGTTCTGCAGCAGTTTTGGTAGCGCTCTGTGCTTGATCAGACCAGATAGCAGGGACAGTGAACCAGAATTCCAACGGAGTAAATTGAAGTTCTTCTTCTGTGATATGCTTGGAAAGGGTGTTCAGAATATGCTCGTATATCTCTGACAGATAGTCTGCAACAACGTCCACCGAAGTCTTCCCATCTGGCAGCTGCATAATGCCGATTTGTGAAACAGACTCAAGCGCTTTGTCATCGTACTTTGAGAGAGGAGTTGCTCGGTCCAAGAGTAATTTTGTCCAAGAGTATGCTGTCATGCCAGCCTCAACTTGGTACCCCCACCGGTTTCTTGAAATGCGTGGGTTATCGGAGACATACGCTATGCGGGACGGTGTCTTGAAAACAGTTTCGGTATCCCTCAAAGGACCGGGCCATGTGTTGATCAGCTTTATGTCGTTCAGGTCCTTTCCTTTAGAGCTCACGTAGCTGGCACCTTTCAACCCTTTCATCAGTGCTGGTCATCATACATGCGAGAGGCCCGACTTGCCGGTGAAGGTGGTGCCATAATCAACCCCAACGATGATCTTGTTTGAGATCAGTTGTAGTGAGTGAAGGCCAAAGGATTGACGTGCTAAATCGTTAAAGGACATTTTTACTGGGCTATCAGCTAGAATGTTGACGGACACGTTCTTCCTGCTGGTTTAAGTTATAGACAAAGCCCCGCTCCGCTGAGTCCCTGTCAATCAATAGGACCGCAGACTAGAGGAAATAATATCTGGAGGAAATAATCCCTTGTGATTGCGACTCCAGCTGTTTCATGCAGGAGACTATTTTAGGCTCACGGAGCTGAGTGGTGGTTGGATGCCCGTTCGCTTACGTAGCGCCAGCGCTTGTATTGTAAAGGCAAGTGCTCCAACTAGCTGCATATCTCTGGATACGCCAAAGTCCCCCCCCTCTCTTCCACAAGCTACAGCACATTCTCCGAGCGTAAATCTCAGTCTGCTGGGGGAAGGATAGGAGCATAGCGTGAATGCCCACCTCGGAATCCACCGAGTCCTCGTCCACACCACCACCTTCCGGATGCCGACGAACAATAATCCAACTTCTTTCTGACTCGCCAAATCAAACCAGCCGCCTACCTACTATACGCCCATTTGTATTTCTGCAAATAATCTAGCCTCGCAACGTGAGGGATCTATGAAAAATGGACACCACCGAATCCAACCGCAGTCCGGTAAAAGTTCTTCCCGGTACGCGCTAGAAGACTTCTCACTATGACACAGCCAGCGAACCAGTATCGACGAGGCCCCCGGGATAGCTCCATTAGCAAAGGGAAACACAGCCACCAGGCACATGGTGGTTCAAGTTCCACGTCCCACAAGTCGGGGGGTGTGACTTCAACGATAAAAAAGGTATTGGCTCTGTCAACCTCTGGAATATAGGGTCATGGCTAATAAGACGAAGACGTTCTCAATGTTCATGCCCAAGCCCGGAAGCGACCCGCAAACCTCTCTAAACCAGAAGCCAAACCCAAATCGTGATCCTCTTACGGATGCCGAGAACGAAGCTCAGCCTTCCTCGGGAAGCAGAGGAGCATTAAGGCAGGCGGATTACCATCGGATTATCCAGGAAAAGGACGTCAAAATAGCGCAGCTCACGGCCCGATACAACGATCTAAGTGAACAGAGTGTGGACGAACGCAAAGAATTGGCAGATGAGTTGGATGAATACGAGGCTGTTGTGAAAAAGCTCAACAACCACATACGCGATCTGGATAAAACTAACAAAGCTCTGCAAACTAGAATCGCAATATCAGAGCAAAGGAGAACCGATTTGGAAGCTCTGGTGCTTGCGCGACAAGAAAATGCTCTTTCCGCCCTCGTAGCCGATAGAGGATATAGTCCCAAGGAGGACCGGTGGGTTCAGGACGAGTTGGCGAAGCTTGGGGAGAAGATACGCGCTTGGGCAAGGAAGTACAGCGTGCTGTCTTCTGCGGACTTGCAAGACGTTGGGGACAACGACAAGAATGAAGTCATCAAAGCGCTGACAGGATACACTTTTCATTCGAATTGGGAGTCGCTGCACGGAGATATGCTATTTCCTCCTTCCAAAGTTCCAGCACTTCTGGTGCAAGCCTTGCTAGCGAAACATGTTTTCGGGCGGATGTTTATGGATCCTTTTTTCTTATTTACCAAATTTAATGATCATCCCAGCGAACCAGATTTCACGGGGGTGGGAGAGATTTATAATATGATGCTTCAAGGTGAGCAACCAGTACCTTTGACCACAGCAACGCTCATACCATGTGATATAGGTCGTGAAGCGGATGCGCATACCTGGCGTTCTCAAACATTGAGAAATCTCCTTACCTCTTCTGACACTGGGCCTGGATACTTTGTACGCGAGAAGGCTCAGAGCATCTGTTCGAGGCTTGTGGGGGAATTCTTGTCCGGCCCCGTTGGCATACTTCTTCGCCCCGTTGGGAATGATGGTCCTGTCACTCAGCGTGGTAAGGACTTACTAACTTTGTACGATGATGGTGCAAAGCTAGCACTGTCCCTTTGGAGTCAGCGGCCATTCCTGACTTGTCAAAGCCAGGAGCATTTGCCGATATTCTCAGAGGGAAACCGAATGATGAGTGCTCATCGACTGCATCAGCTAGACGATGATGACCACAAGATGGACGGGAGAAAGGTAATCCTTTTCGTCCAACCGGCTATCATTGCCTTCGGATCGGAGAATGCCGAGAATTATGACCAAAGCAAGGTGTGGGCTCCAGCAGTTGTGGTAGTGGGTGAGAAGGACCATGGGGCCAACACGGGTTGCTAAAATTCTCACCCTAGACAAGGGGGAAGAAGTCCAGGACTAGTGGTTCATTTAGGCAATAAAATTCGCTGATTCCAAACAAGCCCGTCATACCATAATGGTCTATTTGTCTCAATCTCCGATCCTATCCGATGGAGAGAGCATGGGGACATTTACTGGTGGGTTGCCCCGGCCAAGACCTGCAAGCTGCCTGCGCCGCATACCTATATAGTCTCCTGTTAACCGCGGAACCCTGCTAGGTAGTAATTTCCACCATCTGTCCTAAAGTTCTCCCAGGCGAAGTGGTCCAATAATAAAATATACCAGCAAAGGAGTGGGCCTCCGTACTCTGAAATACACAGGGCTGCACGTTGCGTTCGCCGTATGTTCAGCCTCGAGTGAATTGTGAATGCCTCCGTGACAAGGAAGTCTCCCTAGCTGTATTTCGGTCTCTCGTGGCGCAAATGAGCTGTCTCATTATCCCTATCATGATGGTAAATGGCGAGGCATAGCGATGTACCAGAATGCACAGAGACCTCCCAAGTTATCATTTACAAGTCAACAATGGAACCCATGTCTGTTGGGCAGGCCCAGCTGGGTATGGATGGTGACATAGGAAGCATCAATTTTACTCGGCCGGACAGCGATCCCGGAAATTCAAAGGGAACTACGGCGCAGGATTTGTTACCAATTTAGTCATACGACTCCGTCCAGTCTCAGGCTCCAACTAGTTTAGGTGAGTTAGTGAACGGCTCTTTGCCCAGTCATTGCCTTTCTGTCCGTTTTGGCTTGTATATCCATTATCCAAATTGGCGATTAACCTCCCGACATAAGCTGCTGCGGTTCGAACACCAACCAATGGCATCCCTCACAGAAGAAGCCGGTACGATCTGTAGAAGGAAATTGGTATTGTGCAGTAAAGGTATGCTTGAAAAGTCTTCAATTTGTTGTTCTTATTGCTTATTTCTTCTTGTCTTCTTGGTTGTTGTTGTTATCTACTGCATATAGCGATATGGAGGCCATATTTATACTTTTACTGATCATCTCAAGGTCCTGAATGATCCGAATGCCTCCTTTGTATGGAAGGAATGATCCCATTGCGGGCCAGCGGAATAATAATCTCCGGTATGCAGATGGAAATACTGCAATATTACCGGGATCTTCCACACGATCCTTGAGGCCTCTTTGATCACATGCTCCTAAGGTTATATATACAGGATGCACATTATCTGATGTTGGATAATTTGGCAATTATGCAGTAAGGTTATGCTTGAAGTCGTTTAATACTCTAATAAGGTTAACCATGGTCATGCCGCAGCCTGGAAGTATGTAAAAGGCGTTTAGGTACTTGGCAACCTGCCACACGGCCAAAGAGACCAACGTGGAACTCCGTAGGAGTTTCAGTAACCAACCTGCCATATATAGTGTCAGGCGAACCTGGGAGCAGCTCACCCGCCCGAGACCCCAGACCAGTCCCCTCTGGGCACGCCGGTGACATCAACATTTATTCCGGACACCGCAGTGGGTCCTAAAGTGCAAAGGTATATGGCTCAGGGGATCCTATCGAAATGAAGTGCTCAATTGAGTCATGGAAAGAAGTGAATCAGAATGAATGAATAGAGCTGACTTGTCTAACGGCAACCGACGACGTTGTTTTCAGGCTTCGTTACACCAAAGGAGTCAGCAATCCCAGCTCCTGGTGATCATAGACACACTGGTTTACAGAGCTTACTACAGGCAGGTGGTATACACAAGTGTTTACAGACAAGACTAAAGCGTTGATAAATCAGAGCACTGATAGATGAAAAGATTAACCAGACCAAGAGACTGCCAACGATACAAAATCAAGAGTCCAACACTCAATGCTCATAACGATACTCAGACTCGACATCGCAGAGCCAAACACTCAAAATCCCCGACTCAAAGAGCAAGTCAATCACGCGAAACTCGAAAACTGGATTCAGACGCAAATTAGCCAAGCAAACACCAAGAACCCCATCAGGCCATCACTGGACTGACTCCCTCGACGCCAGTATCAGATCAGGTTCAGGTTACTGACCGGACGTGCAGCACCGCCTTGATCGCCAGGTAGTCATTTCCGCGCCAGCGATAATAACTGCCTATCCAGGTAGATCAGCGTTTCGATCATCCAGAAGGTAAACGGGCGTAGCATACCCTTTCCTTCGAAGACATGCAGCTTCAGCTCGTCGCCCGGCTGGCCTCGCTCGTGCGGACAGTCCTCGCATTCCTCGCACTCGATGTACGCCAGGTTGATGTACGAGCGCAGAGCCTCCAGCTTGGGGTCCGCGTGCGGGTAGGTGTATTTCTCCAGGGATCCCCACATGTAGGGGTCCCAGGTGGTCTGCACCCCGTCCATGTTGATGGTCTGGTCGCCGGTGACGATGACCACTTTGGCGGTGATGGGCGAGCGCGGGTAGTTGCGGACGTCCTGGATGGCGTTCTCGTACACCCCGATGGAGAATTCCAGCGGCCAGTAGAAGTTGGGCAGGGGCTCCAGCGCCCAGATCGCGTGGAAGACCATGTCGTCAGGTCCGCCGACGGGGTCGACCGCCATGTCGTAGAAGGAGCTCATGCGGACGCCCTCGGGGAACGGCAGGTACCATTGTCGAAAACTGTAGGTGTCGGCGTCGAAGGTCGGGTCGTAGTTGGTATCGTAGATCTCGAGCCATCCGAGCGAGGTGATCGGGGGCTGTTGGATGAGCATGCGGCGCCAGCTGGCTCCCGGCTGCAGGATGCTGTCTTTGCGGTTGGACAGGAACGACTTCAGCGAGTATTCGTCCGCAGGGGGATAGGTACAGCCACGGGTCTGGAACCAGAAGGGGAATTGTTCAGCCAGCAACGGGTTGATGACTCGGGGGGAGTCCTCGCGGGCCGGCAGCATGAACAGCTCCTGCTGGAGACGAGGGGAGCCTTGGATGCAGGCGGTCCATTTGTGGCAGACGCGTTGGGCGTTGACGAGGAGGTCCTTCATCTCGAGGTTGAGGAGGACCATTTCGAGGATTTCCATGGGGAGGGAATCCACGGGACATTTGAAGTTCATGATGAGTTGACGAGAGATGAGTTGACGAGATGACGAAATGAACGAAGGAGACAACGAAGGACACAAGAAGATAACAAGAAGATGAAGAGAAGAGATAGAACGAGGAGGACTGCAAGAAGTTAAAAGCCCTCCATGACTGACTTGCGCGTTTGCAGCATCCAGACTGCAATGCAACGATGACTGGACGACAAACGGCGAAGTCGCACAGAATGCTGGAGGGGCATAAAAGGATTCCGAGATTCTCTCGTCTCCTCTCCTCGCATCTTTTCTTTCTCTCTTCTCATCCATCGGCTCTCTCTGATTCTCCGATCCTCTCTCTCATACTCATCTTCTGTCTGATCACGGCCATCACCACCATCGACACCATCCCCCATGGATGAAAATGCCATCCGGGCCAAGTTCCACGGCGACGAGACCGTCCGCATCGTCTTCGACATGAACACCAAATCCCTGAACCCGGACAATTTCCTGGGCGCCGCAGACGGTATCATCTCGCTGTTTGCGCCGGACTGGAAATCCGACCCCCGAACTCGCCTGGTGCTGATCGAGGCCACCGCGAGACACACGTACATTGCTGTCGACCGCAACAATGACCACTACCGTTTCGAAACCGCCCACCGAGACTTCACGGCCCTCCCTATCTGGGCGGTGCGCCGGGCGTCGTCCAGAGCCTGGTTCATGACCCGCGAGCCCCAGTACGACGCCTTCGCCGCCAAGCGCATCGCCGACCAGCACAACGTCTCGGGCTATCTGTATCGGCCTCCCTTCGTAGCAGACCATATGAAGGGCCGCCAGTGCTATGTGGCTCCGCGCGACCTAGATTGGACCTGGTTTGCGGATCCTTGGTGATTTGTCTGACGGGGATTGGTGGCGGAGGGATTTCATTCGAGTCGGGCTGTTTTTTGGTTGGAATTGGAATGTTGGGAGACTGATTCGTCCAAACGTTACTCAACGTTTCGTTCTATCCTGTTCTGTTGTCTGTTGTCTGTCGTCTGTCGTCTGTCGTCTGTCGTCCGTTATCTGTCTGTCCTTGTCGTTCTTGCATGTAGCTACATCCACCCAGTCTGCCAGCCAATCCAAGGTTACTCTTCCTGGTTGAAAGCGAGACAAGAATGCATTTGAAATGTACTGTCTGAGATTAGAAGAAGCCATCTCATACGGCCATACCCGAGTCAATCCGAATTCAAGTCGATCAGCATCCCAGTCGCACACAGCAACTCCATACGGCCATATTCCAAGCCAACCAGGTCCAAATCACTCAATCCAAGCCAATCGATCCAAGAACACACTAGAAGCGATTTCGCTGCCGACACACTGGGCAGCGATCATGCCCCTGACTGATCCACGAGATGATACAAGGCACATGAAAGGCGTGCCGACACTTCTTCAGCGTTACAATGGGCTGGGCGGGCGACTCCTCCACCTCCATGATGACAGGCCATTCAGGGTACACAAGGGCAGAGAGACAGATGGAGCTGCGCCGTCAGCCAATGGCTCTCTCTCCTTCCGTTTGTCTGTCAGCCTGTCGGTCGGTTGTCAACTCACCAGAGGTCCGGCTCCGACTCCACTCTCTGCAAGGGAGGATCCTGGGCGGATTGCTGCACGACCAGAGTCACGGCGGTCTTGGCCTTGCGATCCTCATATGCCTTGACGGCGCTAAGGCACACAGTCAGTCAGAATGGCGGGTCTCGGGGAATCCAAGAGAGGAATGTACATGAGCGTCGCGGACACCAAGGGCATGGCGATGGCTGCAGCCAGGAAGACACAGAGGCCGAGGTCGAATACCATGACGAACAGTGCAAACCAAGGCTATGTGCTGTAAGAGTACAGTTCTAAGCCGGCGGACGAGATAATGAGCCATTATATATAGCACGACTCGCCCGGTCGCTGGAAGGCAAGGCTTTCATGGCGGGGATTCCAGAGGGCAATGGGCAAACAGAGCCATGAAGCTGATTGCAGGACAGTCCGGATAGCAGCAGACAAAGTCGAGAACTTCGTGCCAGCGTGTCACCCACCTTTCTCTCGATCTGTCCAGTCCTGTCCTGTCCTCACTGTAGCGGCAAACGGCCCAGCCTGACCCAGCTGTAGTCTGGACTCTGGACCCAGTTGACCCAGTTTTCTGATGTCGAGTCTCCACCGCAACATCTCCGTCTCCCTCTCTCGTCATCGAGTCTGAGTGACTAATTAACTTCAGTCTCGGCGCCCAGACTTCAGGAAAAAAAATGAAATGCCAACCCTTGGCGCCATTGCCAGGCCTTCAACTATCGACTGCCCTCTGTGCCCTCTGCAAAGCTTCCTGGGTCAAGCTTTCTTGGACGGCAGCTGGAGACCATGGCCGGAGGATTTCTGCCCTACCACGAGCCCAGCAGTATGTCTGATTTCCATCTTCTTATAGATTCTGGCTGACCGGGCAGTCGTCGAGATTCTCGTCATCGTCTCCTTCTTCTTCTTCCTGTCGCTGGCGGAATGGATCTCTGCGAAGATTTTTCGCGCCGGCATCATCGGCCCTATCGTCATCGGCATGATTTACGGTACGCCACTGGCCAACATCCTCGAGGTTGAGTGGCAGCGCACCTTCCTGGCTATTGGCTACGTGGGGTTGATCTTGATTATTTTTGAGGGTACTCTCTCTCTCTCTCTCTCTTTTTCTCTCCGGGGCTAATATGACGTCAGGCGGACTCAGCGCGCGCCTCGATCTGCTCAAGCAGAATTTCACGCCGAGCATGCTGGGCGCTGCGACGGGCGTGCTCTTTCCCATCGGGCTGTCGTATCTGCTGTTGTATCTCGGATATGGTTATGGTATGTTGGCTCTGGTTTGGTTCTAGTCTGGAGCTGACAATTCAGGCGCCGTCGAAACATTCATCATCGGATCCAGTCTCTCTGCGACCTCGCTAGGTATTCTCCAATCGCTTTCCTCGTCAATCCATTGCTGACCCCCCCCCAGGCACGACCTTCGCTGTGATCGCCTCCGCCTCCAAAGCCGTTGACTTGTCGCAGACCCGCGTCGGCTCCATCCTGGTCAGCGCGGCCGTCATCGACGACGTGGTGGGCCTGGTCTTGTCGAGGTGAGTTCCCAGGGTATACCCAATAGGTATCTAATAAGTATCTTACCTCTCTAGCATCATCGGTGACCTGTCCAAGCTCTCCGACGGCGGCGACGTCAACCTAGGCTGGCTGATCGGCCGACCCATCGTGGCCTCCGCTGCGATGGCCATCGCGACGCCCATCCTGACCAAATGGTTCTTCGCCCCCGTGTTCCGCCGCTTCATCGAATACCACTTTGCGCGCTTCGACCACCTCTCGAACATCGTGCTGATGATCCTCGTGCTGTCCGCCTTCATCACCATCGCCGCCTACGCCGGCACCTCCGTCCTCTTCGGCGCCTTCCTGGCCGGTGTCTTCCTGACGTATATCCCTAGCAAACACCCCGAGGGGCCCTTCGTGGTGTTGACTCGCGAAGAGGGCGAAAGGGAGGCCGATAAATCCCCGACCTTCGTGCACACCTTCGAGCGGTACCTGCTGGACGTGCAGAAGTATCTGATGGAGCCTTTGTTCTTTGCCAGCGTGGGCTTCGCTATTCCCTTTGTGCAGCTGTGGACGGGGAAGCGGATTTGGAGGGGTATATTGTATACTCTGCTGATGGCAGTTGCGAAGGTATGTCAATCCTTTTATCCGTCCCTTGTCTTGGAAAAAACAGTAGAGATAACTAATGGAAACAGTTCATCGTCGGAATCTGGGTCCCCCTCTGGGGCGTCATGCGCCGCAAAGCCCCCGAGGAAAAGAAAGCACTCCAAGAAGCCCAATCCGAGCCCGCGCCCCCCTCGATCCCGAATGGCAATGGCAAACCCTCCGGCACCTGGCAGGCCGCCTTGCTGCTTGGCTCGGCGATGGTGGCGCGCGGTGAGATCGGCCTGCTGATCATCGAGATCGGATACAATGATTCCGGGTACGTCAGCAAGGAGGGCTTCATCACGGGCGTGTGGGCCATTCTGCTGAACACGATCATTGGGCCGGTCATTGTGGGTATTTTGGTCAAGTGGTATGGGAGGCAGATTGGCGAGGGCGTTTGGGGGGTTCAGCCAACTGATGCTGGTACTGGTAGGCCTTCGCAGGAGACTCGGGCTGAGTCAGATGTATGATATGCACTGCACTGTACTTGGTGATGTGGGACATGTGAATAGTTAGACTTCGATTGTTATCGAGATATAGAGATATAGATATCCAGGTTGTTCTGGTGATTGACGCAAATTGTTCCATTTATATACGGCCCAGCGAAGCAATGACCAAATGCGCATCGCCAACTACCAATTTGCATGTGCAGTGGCCCAGTGGACGCCGGCTTCGTGGTTTGATGCTCAGCGGAGGAAACGTGGTTAAGGTTCATCATGATGTAACTCTGGGCATTCGTTGACGTTGGCCTTTCGGTGTATCTTTCTCCATTCTCGAAGCTGGAATCCGCCCAGCAGGCGACCCCGGTCTTTATTGGATTTAAAGAATGTCTCCATTAGCCATCGCCATCATCCAAATTCCGCTTCTTGATCTTCTTTACGATCGTAGCCGCATGATAGACGGGAGGATTTTAAGCGGGCATCCCATCTCGCATCGTCCAGGCCAAGTTCTGCGGCGTTGGGGGGAGCCCGGAGCATCCACGTCCAGGGCTTACATTTGACACTGGACTCGCCGAGCAGCAGGCTTATCCTCTGTCTCTGGTTGAAGAGGTCGTGATGATGTGGTCGAGCTCGTTTCAGACGCTGAGCTGAGGTCCGCCCAGGGATTCGCGCTGCCAGGACGAGGTATAGGTATAGTATCTAGGTCGATCAACGTACCGTGTTTCCCGAGCTTCCTGGACTCTTTTTCGCGTCGATGGTATTTCTCTATCAGAATCCTCGTCTTTCAGAGAAAATGGAAGGCTGGAGAGGGTAGTGTCTTGTTGGGCGCTGCAGTCATGAGCTGTCGTTTTATAGAGCATTCGGGGCAATGGTAAATGTCGGGTTGATGATGAATCCAATTCAGGATAGAGTCAGCAGAATATTAGAATTCGAGCACAGTTCACCGTGTTGTTCGGAGTGGTTGCTGAGCGCTGCTCTCCCGAAATCGTTCCCTACTGGTGAATGACCTGGCACCATAGTACTACTTCAGTAGGTGGTGAGGGTACAGTGTGGTGGAGAGTTGGCAAAGCCCATACTTACCATTATTTTGAAGTTGTAGCTGCATCAATCTGAGCTGGTTCACCAATCAGTGCAAAGATTCACGGCTATCATGCATTGAGAATTAGTACCGTGTAGCATCAGAAGTCTAGGTACCTATTGAGTACACGGACAGCAGGTAACCATGCCAGTAATGCCGGATAGAGTACGTCTGTATAAAACCAGTAGAGCCCTAGATACCTTATTTCGACAACAAACTGGTGATTTGGTAATGGTACCTTCTTTAGGGTCGGTGGGGGACAATGCAGGGTAGTTGATACCCTCCTGCAACTCCCAATATCCCGATTTCTGCTGGCGGTCACCGCTGAATGGACACCTTCACACGAGGCCTGTGATTCTCGTTTCTGCCTTCCTCAACGAGATTCATCGAATGCAGCCAGAAGACATCTATTCCTGGCCCGGCAAGATTCTGGATCAGAACCCAACCACTACATACTAGCAGCCTAGAAACATACCCCTTCCTGATTCCGTTTGCTTTCTTCGTCAAGCCCTAAGGCCTGGTTTCAGCTGCCAGCTGATTCAGACTCTGCTTTAGGGCATCCTAGGTGGCTCCTCAATATCATAGCTAGCGTAGTTACTGATTTGGCTTCCTATAGTTTAGGATCATATCCCCTACCGACGCCCCTGACGAAGTTATCGATGCCAGATATTACGTTTGACGATGCCACACCGGAGGAAGTTGATGCGTTAGGGCAGGACGTCACGGAACTATACAACCAGGCTGCCGAGGCGGAGGAAAACATGGCTAGGATGAGCTTGCTTGGGGCCTAGAGTCATCAAGGCAAGTCCTTCAAATAGGCGTCAAGCGCTATACTCTTCAAGTGACAACTGTGTTCGTATCAGATGTCTGTTTGTATGCCAGGGAGGGTTGTTATTGACTAAGGAAACAGACAAACGCAGATCGATTCCTGGCTTCTCCCACGCCTAGCGCATTGCCATCTGCGCGGGCATCGAAATGAAGCAATCGAATGGTGGTATCAGGTGGCACGGGCATCTTGCTATCAGGTTGGCTACTGGGCTGGAAGTTGTCACGGTTACAACGTCCGAGACCTCCACGGAGCAATCAGCTAATGAGCTCTTGCCGGCTTGCCAGGCATCGGATGGACCATAATAGGACAGGACTTGGGTCTAGCAATGCAGGTACGTGGCTTGCTAGAGCTGCTAGTCAAAATGCTGAATTCTGCTTGTCTTTATAATAGCCTTCTATCCTACTACTATCCCACCGTATCGACTACCCAGTAATCAACTAATGAGCTCTTTCCAGGCATTCGATGGACCGTTATAGGCTATAACTGGAGTCTAGCAATGCAGGTACGTGGCCTGCTAGACCTGCTGGCTAAGATGCTAAATTCTGCTTGTCTTCTACGACAGTGTCCTATCCTACTAATACCCCGCTATATATCTCGATTACCCTTTGACTCTCTAATTATGAGCACTTGCCAGGTATCGGATAGACCGTAATAGGATATGACTGCAGTCTAGGAATCGAGGTAAATGGCTTTCCAGAGCTGCTGGCTAAGATCCTGAATTCTGCTTGTCTTCACAATAGCCTCCTATTCTGCTATCCCGCAGCATACTTCGACCACTCTCTGACATTCTAGTTATAAGAAATTCATAAATAGATGTATGCTATGAGTAGAACAGAAAATGTATTAGGATTCAAGAACTTTCGTTAACACCGAACACAACTATGTAGGCGATTGGCTGGTTGGCTATTTCCTTGTATGGCTGGCTCATCACTACTCCTTTCTGCACTTTGAAGTGCCATCTCATTCTCACTTTTTAGTTAAGCCGCTGGGTCAAAAACGGATTTCTATTTTCCCCCTCCTAGCGTATCGCAAGCCCTTTATTCAACAAGCTTGATAACAATATCAGAGGCCATTTCTCCATAATTATCCAAAATTTGCCGAAAATGAGTATTCTCAACCAATGCTCGTGCCTCACATGAGATATAGTCGATGACTAACATTCTCAGGGAATACCCACCACCTGGCTCTTGTTTATCTGTCTGCTCGTAGGTATATTCTAGTAGATCAAGGATGTGTGCCATATTTTGCCCGTTAAGAGAAAAGTTGCAAAGGTCGCGATGAAGTGACTTTAAGCATTGTTCTCTTAATAGGTCAACAAGATACCGCGTCGCAAACACATATATCTTTGCATGAGCAAGAAGGTCCGGACTGGGAGAAATTGTCGCCTCATCTCCAACAAATTTTAGATTTCTAAACTGACTCCACCGGCGTTCATAGGGACTTTTAACATAGGTTGTTTTGGCGTGTTCAATTTCCAGCGGAGGTGAAGAACGATAGCTCTTCTGTTCTTGCGCTTTCTTGCCAAACGTTCCCCACTCATAGGGGTATACAAATTGTGGCACTGGCACTGGCTCTGGCTCGAGTTCTGGTTCTTGTTGTGGGTTGCTGTCTTTCAATCGATCTAAATTGAGTATAAGCAATTATTTTTCTGAAGCCATATTAACCATTACTTACTCTCTGTATCAAAATAATCAGCTTCTTTGTGGTTGCGGCAAGGCGTAGTATAATTTCCTTTGTACCCAAACTCACAAAATGCAACGAAAGTTTCCTCTTCCACGTCAGTTATAGTGGCAGTTTGGGATACCGCTTCTTTCATGCAACCATTGTTCATAAGAGCATTCAGCGGGGCAGATAGGTTATGGGCAAGCCCGGCGTGGATTGTCAACTTCCGCCGATCATGTCCAATAATAAAATGAAATTCTGGAGATCGAATGAGTCTTTGGCAGTTAGTAAGTGATGGACTGAATGAGCAGTGATCATACTCTTTGAAATTTTCCATCTCGAATTAGCTTCATAAACTCGCATAAAAACAGATTACAGCAGGCGAGGGCAGGCTTGGTGAGGCCCTGCGCTAAATAGCACTATCCGTGTGGCAAGCAAACACCCATACCGCCTTCGCGATATGGATGTTTGTCAGCAGAAAGGAAATTTCGGCGGAAAGGAAGAAATTTAATTTATTTATAAAATAACTCGAATTTTAACCCCTAGAACTAACATAATCTATAAAAAAAAAAGTAATTATCCATATCTCTTATCATTTTACTATTTAAAGAAGGGTTTTTAATTTTTCACAGCTGGCGTGGGAGGGAGAAATCCGTATGCTTTTTTATATATCTTATCTGTCTTCCTCTTCGCTACTAACGCCTCTTTTTCTCTCTTATATATAATAGAGCGATTTATATCTCATAATTTTAATATACTATTATTTAAAAGGCCTAGAATTAATTATTTAGAGAATTTATATCTCTAAGATACCTAGATAACTTCTATTCGCTTAAAAATAGTATTTATTATAGTAAGTTCCTCCGTTTAAATTATTTACTATTAAAAGATATTATTAAAACCTCGTTAAAATTATACAGATTTCTTCTTATTTTATAAAAAATAAGATATCTTTTTCTTATTCTTTTTAACATCTTTCGACGATTTTGGAGGCGAGTTATAAATATTAGAAAAAAGAGGACTTAAAGAAGAAATAGTCTCTCTAAACACGTATAAATCAGGCGCTGAGTGTTACAACCTCAGAAATGAAGAACCGAATCTTATTGCAGGTCAGATACGAAGATACTAGGTTAAAGAAGAAAAAGAAAAGAGTAGTAGTGTGTTGCCAGTAGATAGTAATAAATACTGCTGTAGAAAGATAAACAGATTAAATAATCGGATAACGTAGTTAACTAATAACCGGAGGTCTTCTGTAATCTACTATATAATCTTAGTAAGTTATTTAAAGTATATAGCTTGGGACTCGAGGTTATCATATTATCCCCCCCTCCGGAAGACATAGTTATCCTTAATTAGAAGAATTAGTAGGCCTATTATTATTAGGATGATTAGATAAGAAATCATTATTTTTAGTAGTTGTAAGTTAAAAAGTTAGACAAATAGAGGGTCCAAGAAGATCAGGATATTAATCATAAAATACCCGGACTAAATATAACGAATTCTTAAAGTTATAAGCTAGATACTAAGTATTATTATTATTATAACTAGTCCACTTAACGCGGTACTATAGTTTTTAATAACGCAGGCGGTAAGCGAGAATCTATTCTATTTTCTATTTTTTCTGATTATTAATTTTAACCGACTCCTACTAATCAAGAATCTATCTAATTAAAGGCGCAGTCCTATTAGTATGGCGTAATTTCTTAGGCGTAAACACTAGATGGACCTTTATTAACTCCGGTAGATTAAGTACGTATAAATAACCTCTCTTCTTAAGGATCTTAAATAGATCTAACGCCTACTGGCTAAGCTTCCTGCTAAAATATCCTATATTCTAATTCTTTATTATTACTATAATTATATTACCGGGTTTAAAATTAATCTCTTTGTAGTGTCGATTTACTTGATTCTACTAATATTATTAAATCTGGGAAATACGTCTTTTTATATAATCCTATACTTCCTCTAACCGCCGTGCTATGGCTTAGGCCTACTACCTATTAATCTTTAGCTTTTAAGGTGCCGAGGCCTCCTGCTAATTAAAAGATATATGAGACTTAAAACCTCTTTTAATAAAGAATAAAGATATATTTGTAGATTTATATAATAAAGCTATAGCTGCGAAGTCTATTATAGATAATAGCTCTAACTAGTTGTTCTAATAATAATTAATAAAGGGTCTTAATTACTATATCATGTATTAATTAACTACCTCCGTTCCTCTATTAGTTTAAGAGTAATATTTAGAAGATAATTTTAGCTTTATACCTAGAATTTTGTAGAGTACAGTCCAGAATTCAGAGATAAACTGTCCCTCTTTATTAGAGATTATAATATCCGGAAGACCTGTCCATGGGTAAACCCGTTATAAGAATAGCTTTATCATATCCTTTGCTGTAATCGTCTTAAAATAGGGTATAGAGACTATACGCTTGCTAAATCTATTAACTATTATAAAGATGTTATCATAATCTCTCTCTTTAGCCGGAGGAAAATGTTACAACCTCAGAAATAAAGAACCGAATCTTATTGCAGGTCAGATACGAAGATATTAAGTTAAAGAAGAAAAAGAAAAGAGCAGCAGTATGCTGCTAGTAGATAGTAATAAATATTACTGTAGAAAGATAAACAGATTAAATAATCGGATAATATAGCTAGCTAATAACCGGAGGTCTTCTATAATCTATTATGTAATCTCAGTAAGTTATTTAAAATATATAGCTTAGGACTTAAGATTATTATATTATCCTCCTCTCCGGAAGACGCAGTTACCCTTAACTAGAAGAATTAATAGGCCTATTATTATTAGGATAATTAGGTAAGAAATCGTCATTTTTAGTAGCTGTAAACTAAAGAGCTAGACGAGCAGGGGATCCAGGAAGGTTAGAATATTAATCATAAAACGCCCGGATTAAGTACAACAAATTCTTAAAGTTACGAGCCGGATATTAAGTATTATTATTATTATAACTAGTCTACTTAACGCGGTACTATAGTTTTTAATAACATAAACGGTAAGCGAGGATCTATTCTATCTTTTACTTCTTTTAATTATTAACTTTAACCGGCTCTTACTAATTAAGAATCTATCTAGTTAAAGACGCAGTCCTATTAACATAGCGTAATTTCTTAGACATAAATACTGGATAGACCTTTATTAACTCCGGTAGATTAAGCACGTATAAATAATCTCTTTTTTTAAGGATCTTGAACGGACTTAATGCCTGCTAGCTAAACTTCCTACTAGAACGTTTTATATTTTAATTCTTTATTATTATTATAATTATATTATCAGGTTTAAAATTAATCTTTCTGCGGTATTAATTTGCTTGATTCTACTAATATTATTAAGCCTGGGAAATATATTTTTTTATATAATTCTATACTTTCTCTAACCGCCGTGTTATGGCTTAGGCCTATTATCTATTAATCTTTAGTTCTTAAGGTGTCAAGGCTTCCTGTTAATTAAAAGATATATAAGGCTTAAAATCTTTTTTAATAAAGAACGGAGATACGCCCGTAGACTTATATAATAAAGCTACAATTATGAAATCTATTATAGATAATAGCTTTAGCTAGTCGTCCTGATAGTAACTAATAAAGGGTCTTAATCGTTATATCACGTATTAGTTAACTATTTTTATTCTTTTATTAGTCTGAGGATGATATCTAGAAGATAACTTTAATTTTATATCTAGAATTTTATAGAGTTTAGTCCAGAATTTAGAGATAAACTGTTCCCCTCTATTAAAGATTATGATGTCCGGAAGACCTGTTCATAGATAAACCTATTATAAGAATAGCTTTATTATATCTTTTACTATAATTATCTTAAAATAGGATATAGAGACTATACATTTACTAAATCTATTAACTATTATAAAGACATTATCATAACCTCTCTCTTTAGCCGGAGGAAAAGACCGGAAATCTATTTCTATATATTATCACGGCCGCTTAAGGATAGGGAGTGGTTAGAGAAGTCTAGAAAGTAAGTCTCGCCAGGTATAGTGCCGTTTATAAATTAAATAGTTATTAATATATTAATCTATATCTCTGCTCCATGCTAGCCACTAGTACCAAGTTTTAATAAGTTACTTTATCTTACTTCTTTCTAGATAAGCCGTTAAGGATTATCTATGGATTTTATCTAGTAGGCGGGATCAGAGATCTCTTTTATCTGGTACTACTAACCGTTCTTAAAAAAAGAGTTTTCTATTAAATAATCTTTAGTCCGGATTATCTAATACTACTTTCTTACAAAGTGTAGTAAGTTCCTACAAGTCATGGTTTGCTTTAAGGAGATAATTAACTAACTCTATTCTAGTATCTAGCGGTGCGAGCTTAGTTAGGAAAATATCTTTCTTAAGATAATCCTTAAGAAGAAGGATTTAGGAGTGATATTCTTTATTCACGGATCTATCTTATTTAGTTAAGGCGTTTACTAATGTATTCTGTTTTCCAGGCCGGTATCTAATTAGAAAATAGAAGCGGGATAAGAATTCCGTCTATCTAATCTATTAAGTATTTAGTTTCTTAATAGTTATAAAGTACTTAAGGGCTCGATAGTCTATAAAAATATTAAATCGTTTTATTTTTTATAGTTCTTCTAGCTCGGCCCGCTATTCTTCTAATAATCTAATAATAGTTAGTATCTTTTTATCATAAATCTCGTAATTAACCTCTGTAAACGTTATTATCTTTAAGAAAAAAGCTATAGGATGCTACTGCTAATTATCCTTATTTAATTAGAATAATATTCCGGAGATTATTCTATTACTTATATTAGTCTCTAGCTTAGTAGACTGCTTCGGATTATAATAAGTAAGTATCGGAGCGAAAGAGAGTACTATTTTTAGATCCTTAAAAGTATTCTAATAATCTTTATTCTATATAAGTAGAATATCTACTCTTATTAATTAATTTAAAGCCTTAGCTCTTTTACTATAGTACTTAATAAATCGCCTGTAGAAGTTACAGAAGTCTAAAAATAATTATACGTCTTTAACTATTATAGGCGCCTTCTAGTTTCAAATTATAGTAATTTTCTTAAAATCGACCTTAATACCGTCGGTAGAGATAATAAAGCCTAAGTATTTAGTCTTAATTATATAGAATTCGCATTTTTTAAGAGAAGCCTGTAATCCGGCGTCTCGGAGCCGTTAAAGAACTAATTTAATATATTTCTAGTACTTAATCTTATTATTATTATAGATAATAAGATTGTCTATAAAGGCTGTCATAAATTAATCTAAATAATTAAGAAAGATATTATTTATTAAACGTTAGAATGTTACCGGCCTATTTGTTAATCTAAAGAGTATTATTTAATATTTATAGGTTTTATACCGCGTTTAGAAAGTAGTTAGTTCCTTAGAGACCGGGTCCATGCGGATTTAGTGAAAACCTTGCTGAATATTAATCTTAGTAAAGATCTTAGCACGTCCTAGTCGATCTATAATCTTATCTATTAGAGGAAGGGGATATCGGTTTTTCTTCGTGATTACGTTTAGCTTTTAATAATTTATATAGAACTATAGTCCTTCGCCAGGCTTTTTAGTTATTAAAATCGGAGAAATAAAGGGTGCATTACTAAATATAATAAAATCTTTTACTAGATTATCCACGATATACTATCTTGCCGCTTTTAGTTCTTTAGTATTTATCTTATATAATAACAAGTATCTTAGGAAGAGTTTATTCTCTAACTCTATCTTATAATCGCAATCTCGATGTGGTAAAAGAGTATCTAACTATATTTTTAAAAGAATATTTATAAACTTTTAATATTACTTCAGCAGCTGTTTTCTGATATTCTCAAGCTTTTCTTAGGCGGGATCTTTTTTATATATAATTACCTTATTTATCTAATATAATAACCTAGCGAATATCTCGCTATTCTTACTTTAAGTAAGTCAAGAAAAACTAATAGCTCTAATTATAGCGATATCTATCTGAACGAGGGTTAGAGATTGGGAGAAACGAATCTTTTAACTAGAGTCAGAAACTTCCTAATTCTAGTCGGGATTTAGCTCTTTTTCTATTAAAGCCCTTTCCATCTTATTCAGAGATAGTATATAATCCTAAACTTAAGTTTAATAGGATTTATAATATCCACTATTACGCTACTTATTTTATATTTTTTTATTTATTAATTTATCTCTGCGAGCCGTATCTTTCTAATATATCTAGTTTATTTTAGATTATTATAAGATGCTCTTAGGATAGTTCTATAATTCTTTAACTTTTATTTTATCTACTACGGAGGTTACTTTAGGCCAAATCAGCTGTTTCTAATAGTAGTTAGGTAAGACTCTATATTTACTTAACCAGAGTTTTCCTAGTATAATATCGTGTTTTCCCAGTTCCACGAGGATGAAAGGTACTTAATATTACTATCTTCTATCTACTACTAAATCTAGTATTATCGCGTGAGTGATCGGTATAACGGGTTTTTTATTAAATCCTACTACTAGGATCTGTTAATCTAATAAGATTAATTATATCTAAAAATATTTTACGAGAAAGATAGCCGTAAAAATATTTATAAAGTAGAGGCTATTTACTTTAATATTAATTAGTATTTTTATAATAAATGACATTCTATTCTTTATTATTTAAATCTAAATTATAAAACTATCGGTCAGGTTCCTAAGTAACTTTTAAAAGTTAAACTTAGCGTGTTATTTAATATAAACTTTATCTAGAATAGAGACTTCTTCTAGATATCCTCTTTTTCCTGCTAGTTAGAAATCTCTATATTATTATTCCGCGGTTCTAGAACTCTTAGAGGAATGGGAGCTTTTTTAGGATAATTAGTAGATTAATATTCTCGCTTAAAATAGTTAAAGTATTTCTTTTTTTTTATTAGTTAATTATACTAGTTAGCATCCATCTGGCGTGGTTCTTAGGGTTATTCTAGAGCTCTAGCTGGTTTCGGGTTTTCCTTACCTGCTGGGGGCTGGTTTCCTATATTAAAGCGGTTCCTAGGGTATTCTTGGTCTATAATTTCTAGACTATTAGCCATGATGGAGTAGTATTCCGAAAATCTACTAAATAAATAGATATCCTTATTACGCTTTATAATAGTTATTTTCTATAGCTTGCGGGGAAATTTCTGATAGAGCTTATTCTTTATATCTTTATTATAAATATCTACTTTAGATACCATATAAATGAATTCTAAGAGAAATTTATAGAATTTATTCTTTTTTTTTATCTGCAGATTCTTAAATTTATTCTTTATAATAATAGCTTAATTCAGATCGTGATAAATAGTTCGCAGATAATCTAGTATCTTAATCTTATCTCTATATCTATTTTCTCTGATTTATTATCTCGAGACTAAGTACTATAAGATCTTTTTTTTAGTTTAATTCTGGACGTAAGTCATGCGTAGTTCCAGAGTGATGTAGTAGTCCTGGTTAACTCGTAACTTTATATTTATTAGGATAATCTAGTTATTAAAACATGGTTCCTTTTTATCTGACAGATAGGAAGGATTAGGAAGCTTAATTAATTTTATAGA
This sequence comes from Aspergillus bridgeri, assembly GCA_027569665.1. Lineage (NCBI taxonomy): Eukaryota > Fungi > Ascomycota > Eurotiomycetes > Eurotiales > Aspergillaceae > Aspergillus > Aspergillus bridgeri. Next base: position 272,298 of record JAPDKQ010000033.1, read on the forward strand.
GATAGAATCTTCGACGGGGTTACAGATACGAGTTTATAATTCAGATACTCTAGTTATTAAATAGTTAATTTCTACTTTAGTTTTATTAGTCTTCTTAGCCAGTTCTTCTTTTAATAAAGCTGCGCGAGCTTCCTATTTTTTAAATACGAGTTTATATTTATTAGCTCGGATTTTAAGCTAGTTAATTCGTTATACACGTAGGGTTTTAGCTCCTGGTTAAAGACAGTCTAACTAGGTTGGTATGTCTGTATCGATCAAATGCTAGAAGAAAGAGTTTAGATGAATCTAGTATAATATTATAATTTTAAAAATAAAGAACCGAATCTTATTACAGGTTAGATACAAAGATATTAAGTTAAAGAAGAAAAAGAAAAGAGTAGTAGTATGCTGTCAGTAGATAGTAATAAATACTACTGTAGAAAGATAAATAGATTAAATAATCAGGTAGCGCAGCCAGCTAACAACCGGAGATCTCCTATAATCTACTATGCAACCTCGGCAAGTTGTTTGAAGCACATGGCTTGGGGCTCGAGGTCGTCACACTGAGATCTCTGGTAAAGATAATAAAAACTATTTAATTATCTTAATTATAAAGAACCTATCTAAAAAAAAGATTCCACGTTCTTTAAATAAATTCCTGATTAAACATCGATTAAATATCTTTTTCTATACGGCCGCGATATCGTGTAAAAAGTATGATTTATCTTCCGTAATCCCGGCCTACTACACGATAAGATTATTCACACTATAAAAATACGTTTTATATATAAGAAAAGATTTTCTATTAAGGGGCTAGCAGAGGTAGACTTCCGCACAACCCAACATAACCCGGACCCAACCCGGACCCAACCCGGGCTGGGTTGGGTTTTGGGTCGAAGACTCCGACCCAGCGTTGGGTCCGGGTTGGAGTTGGGTAACCCAGCCTGGGTCCGGGGCCCCAACTTGGGTTACAAACAATGCAAACATAAATTATGTAAAAATACGTATGTTTTAGAGTTATTTTTACTATATTATTTATAGTAATATTAGTATCTAAATTATATTATATAGTTATAATAATATATTAATCTATTATACTAACTAAAATATATAAAAAAACGATATTATTAATATTTAGTAAAATATATAATATATAGAGAAAATAGTATAGTAAATTATATATATCTTTAGAATTTTAATAAAAATACATCCTACTTTCTTTATTTAGTATTTATTATAATATTAATATAATATATACTAATAAATAGCTATTTTAAATATATATAGCTTAATATAAATAGCTATTACCTATATAAAAAGCTAATATAAGCTATATTAGACAATACTAGTGTATAATTTATAATCATTTTATACTGATTTTTATGTAAAAATTGGGTCGAATTGGGTTATATTGGGTTTTATTGGGGCCCCAACATTGGGTCCGGGTTGGGTCCGGGTTAGAGAAGTTCAACCCGGACCCAGGCTGGGTTGGGTTTTGGGTCGAGATCTTCGACCCAAGTTGGGTTATGCGGAAGTCTAAGCAGAGGTAAGTTATATAAAATAGAAAGTAAAAAGAAAGAATCTTGTAAGTTTCGTAGAGTTATAAAAATTTAGCTATTTTATAAGAAGTATAACCATTAAAAATAAGAATATATTTTTTTTTATGCGATCCTTTATCTTTTTATAAAAATAATAAAATTACTAGATTAGGAGTTTATTATTTATATATCCGCTTACAGAGACCATAGTATAAAAGTTAAAAAGATCTTTATAATTATACTAACTTTCTATAAAGTATTATCCTTTAAAGATAAAAAGTAACATTATAATCTAATTATCTGTAGCGATATATTTAAGCGTAGTTATATTTTTTAAATATTCTGCTTTAACGAGATTATTAATCTTTTTTTCTCTTTTACTAAGGATATTTCGCGTCTTTTCTTTTCCTAGTTAAAAGCTATATTTATTAAAGTTATATATAAAACGATCGGGAATCCCACAAAGTAAATTCTTAAATAGATTATATTAAAACTAAAGTTCCCTAATATTCTCTATCTCTATCCGCTTTTTTTTCTTTATTTTCTAAATCTCTAATCTAATTTTAATATAAGATAGAATCTTTTTCGCGAAATAATACGGCTAAGTAGGACTAACACGTTAAGTAGGATTATCCCGCTGTATAGATTAATTCGCCTAATTATAAAGTAGTTAGAAGATGATCGGGATATTTAATTTTTATATTTTAGTGACCCAACGGACTAAGGCAGTTTCCTAATATTAAGTAAGGACTTTATTTATAGGGATTTAAGTAGTTTTAGGCTGTTGTTTCTCGCGAAGGCATCCATAGAGCGTGCAGTACGGAATATCAAATTCTCGCGCAATTTCTATAATATTAGGTTTTTTAAGCTTGCGAGCGGCTTTAATGGCCTTATTTACGCGTATAGTATTAATTTTAGGTCTTTTAGGTATTTGTGGTTGAATATATAACTTTAAAAAGGTAAAGAATTAAAAATGATTAAATTTCTTCCTTTCCGCTGAAATTTCCTTTCTGCTGACAAGCACCTATATCGTGAAGGCGGTATGGGTGGTTGCCTGTAGCACTAATATATATATATCCCTGTGAGGGGGTTTGGTATGAATCTACTAATAAATTCTTGCTACCTAGTCTATGCGGTAGCCAACATAAGACCTGTAACGGCTAACTGAATGAGGGCAGCAAAGTTGGGAAGCGTGAGTTGTCCTGTAAAGGAAAGCCCGTGTAGTCGAAAACATCCCGCATCCATCGAAGTAGTGGTACTCCAAAGTGGAGAAAGGAGTAGCGGCAAACCAGTCATGGTCTCTGTTTTTGTTCGGCTGGTGCAATCCGCCTCTCGTGTGAAGTTCAAGCCTGCTATCAGGAAGCAGAGAGGCGCCATTTATAGTGCTGCCTGAAGTCCTGCCCAAGGCTCCAGGGTCAGAACGGGGTTAGTTAGTGGAAAGGGGGATTTACTAATACACTGACCAGGTTAAGAAGCTAATCTGAAAGAGATAAGAGAATCCCAATAATTTATTGGAGCTGGCATACATGCTCAGACTACGACGAAGCGCCCCGCCAACCTACATATGTCTACCCCATGAGTGACTCCAAGCAGTTAGTCGTATTGTGCTCTGTTGGAGCATGAAGATATTTGAAGCGGCTGCACCCAGACAGGGCTACATTTAATAACGAAAATCAGTAACCATCCCATGCTATGTGTGAGTGCTTATTGGTCAAAATTATCGCTAGAGGTAGCACATACACCCGTTGGATTCTGATCACCACGCGAGTAGCGTTTTTCCTATTTGACAAAATGTACCCCGCCAAGTGCCATCGGAAATTGTGGCCCTGGGAGTATCGAACGCGGATTCAAACCGACCCAAGAGGTATATTTGTCATAGGGAAAGCCGTGTGCGTCGGCTCCCCAACTAACACTATTTATAATAATGATAGCACCGAGAAGATACCATATATGCCGAGCATGGTACAGGTTTATATAGACCCTTCTAGGGTGGTTAAGAATAAAATCAAAGATCACCCGCTATAATCTCCATGTAGGTCTATTAAGCAGTATTAATTATATAATTTAGATAGTAAACCTCAGGAAACCTAAGTTAAATGTATTACTAGTAAGAAGAAGAATTTTTAAATTTAAAAAAAGGAAAGTGTCTTGCTACAGAACAGCGCTATTCGTATTTTAAAAAGATATTCCGCTATTTATAAAAGGAGATAAAAAAAAGTTCCAGCCTAGAATAGTATTAGTTTATTATTCTATATCAGTCTAGATTAGATTATCTTAAGCTACCTGCTAACGCCAACACTCCCCATATTAATAAAAATAACAAAGTATAATGGGATAATGATTAGTAGGAAAGAAATAATCTTATAATCAACGCTGTCTAGTATCTTACGCTTAAACGAAGTTAATAGGTAATCCCAAGATTTAATAATAACTTTAGGTTTCTTTTAAAAGGTCAGCTTTCTTTCGGTAAAAAAAATAATATCATCCGGCGTATGTTTGTTGACGTAGTCCTAATTTGATCAATTATATATTCTGTTAGATTATAGGAATTTCTACGCACTTGCTACTGACAGGAATCATCGATATGTTCGCTAGTGGAATGTTTGGTCTACTCGGGTTGCAATGGATTCTGCCAAAGTCCAAAAAGTCTTTGGCCTCCGCCGGCTACGAACTAAACTCAAGGCGTGGCGTCGTATTGACGTCTGCGGCCGGCTATGTGGACACAACCAAAGAAATGAAAGTCTGACTTACGCTATATACAGTCAAACACTAATTTGTCTGAAATATGAAAACGGCGATCTACCCACCTTTAACTCTCAGACACTTCCATACACTTGGTTGCATATTATCTCATTGTGCTGTCATCTGAAGTTAATTTGGAGCATGCATGAATTCACGTTGTTATACCCTAATCCGCCTCGCTCCATAAAGAACAAGGCAGGCTCCCTTACATGCCCAAGATCCTAAGCCTTTTATCTTCATAGGGCTACGTCGAATAAAAATGCGCTAATACTTGACCAATATGGCTACTTCTTTCCAAGCCCACGTTCATCAAAAATTTGACGACCCCCCTGTTCCTCTTATGGGAGCAAAAGAGAACCAAGTTGCTTCTGGCATAGCGGGTAGTATAGGCTTTCCAGCTATACACTCCCAGAAACAGTCGTGGGTGTCAAACAATGGAAAACCATCCATCCTGGCGGACATCGTGCACTCTCTATCGGGCCAGAGATTTAAGGAGATTGCATCTCCGAAACTGGTTGCGACTGATTATCCAACCTTCGTGGAAAGGATTAGCTCTGAGAGAATGAGAAAGCTCCCTGCTGAAGGAAGCAGTTACGACAAGGCCCTGTATTGGGCTCATTTACTGGCTGAGCATCTCCATTCCATCGATGTGGCACTTGGTCAGTTCGCCGGCGACAGTCACATGGCGGTTCAATTGGCCTATGTCCACTGCGCAAGTCTCGTCTCGGTAGGTATTTGCTTTGAAGAGACGCAAAAAATTCGAATATTCCCTTGCTAATAAAACTGATGTTCAGCTGGGGGAGCAGAATGCGCACGCTCTGGTGGATCTGTTTAATTTCTTCTATCAACGCTCGATGGATATTGAGCAACTCCTTGACCATAAGGAATTGTTCGTCCTCTCTCAAAACGTAAAGGACCAGCTGATCCTGGCCTTGGCGGATCTCGTGACAATCATCGCTGGTGTCTCTGCTCAATTCCACAAAGACCTGGAAACGAGCTCTCCAGCAATTTCAATCGTTGAGATTCATAGCACGTTCGAAGGGCCCATCGAGAGTTTGCGCTATCGCTGTGGACTCGCTTCCGCATTGATGTGGGAGTATCAACTGTTAAATGGGGACGTCGGTGGTATGAAAGGTAAATAGCATGCTCTTTATCGTCTTGGGATTCTCACGCGTGTGCGCTCTGGCCATTACGGGATTGCTACTAACCATGGATGGATTCAGTCGATGTGAAAGCACTTAGGCGTTGGCTTGAACTAGAAGACACAGCGCTAGCGAACGTTATCGAAACGACTATACAGCTTGGGCAAGAACGGGAAGAGTCGACCTGCCTATGGTTAGGCGATACTATCAGTCACTTTCTGAAAGGTGAACAGCAATCACTCGCTTTTATTGGTAAACCAGGCTCTGGAAAGTCCATCCTCACGAGTGTGATTAACGACCATCTACGCCAAACCCTTGGAGGTATCAGGTATAGATCGATTTTCGTGCCCATTAGTAAGTTCAGCGTTAAGGTATCGACCTTTGCATGGAGTTACTGATATGCTTGGGGTGGATGGTCGTATTCCCGCCACTACCCACGCCTGGACGGTTGCAAAATGCATCCTTCTCCAGCTTTTTAATGCAGATATCGGAAATGTACGGTTGTACCAGACTATCCAGGATGCCTATGAGCGATGCAGTCAGACGAGAGTCATTGAGAGTTATGAAAACATCCTTTTTAAGGCACTGGAGCATGCATTCCAAATAAGCGCTGCGGCAGTCGGGGAACGGGTTTTAGTGGTCGATGGATTAGATGAAGCAAATTGTGGACAGAAGTCCCTTCTTAGCCGGATTTCACAAGCCACTGCGAAGGTCCCCAACCTTAAAACTATTGTGCTTACTGCAGAAGAAGACTCTGCATCCATGTTGGATACTGTGGTGCATATCACTCCAGAGCTAACTTTCGAAGACATCGTGACTACTAGTCGGGGGATCTTGCGAAATATCCGGGCATACAATGAGGCTACCGGGGCCCAGCGCGAGTCTATTGTTTACCGTATCGCGAAGGCTGCAAAGGGCTCCTTCCTGTGGGCGAAACTCGCCGCTAAGGAGATCCGTGATGATAACCCACCAAATGCACAGGCTTTGGCAAAGGCTATCGAGAACCTGGAAAAGGGCAACTATTCTATTGCGCACATGGTTGCCCATCGGCTTGCATACCAAATCCCCAAGGAGGGAAAGGCTATTCTAAGCTGGCTTCTGGCTGTTGCACGCCCTCTTACCATAGCAGAGCTGTCGGCCCTCCTCTCTGTTCAGAGTGACAGGAATTCGGCCCAAGAACGAAAGAAAGATCCCTTACGTCTCCTCAAAGACGTGTCTTCTCTTATATTCTGCCATAACGGTATGGTCTATCTGCGGCACGAACAGCTACGCGAAGCCATCACAAAAGCACTTGCTGAACGCAGTCCCACGCCGGTTAAAGATGCTCACATAGACCTTACTCGGAGGTTATTGTTGTATATCAAACAGAACGCGGCAAACGGAAGGGAGCCTTCTAAGGCACTTGTTGATCCTCAAGTCGTTTCTGATCTGATGAAGAAACACGCGGCGCTCGATTTTGCTCTACGGTATTGGGTAAGCCATGCAGAAAAGGCGTACGGTTTCACCACGGAGAAAGAAGTCGAGAAGGCTGCTGATGGGCTCGGTCCTGTCCTGCCCGATTTCCCAATGGCGATATCGCTAGTGACATCGATTTGGGAATGGAAACCAACACCGGTGCTTATCTCACTGTACTCCATTCAAGCCCGCCTCTACCGGCGAGCTTTCGGTACCAGTCACCCGGCCACTCTACAGGCGACTCTGTCTGAGGCACTTTTCCACCATCAGACCGAGGCTACCACGAGTTTTGACACGGCTGAAATGTTCTACAATGCTGCTACCATTTGTCAGGAAGTGCTCTCACCTGCGCACGCTCTTACTAGGGAGATAACCCAGGAGTACCTCCACATGACCACTACCCAAGTGTCGGAAACGTACACTGTGACGATGCAACACCGGGAAACTTTGTTTTGGGTACTATTTGAAGGGTATGAAGCCACTTACGGCTCCACAAGCCACCTGACATACACGCTATTGGCCCAGATATTGAACCATTATGAACTTCTGAAGGACAAGCGAAAGAAACAGGAGGTAGAAAACCTGATGAACAAACCCTCCAGGCCAGACGATCGTCCTACAAATGAATCCCTGACCGTCCAAGTCGTTTCGCCTAACGATCCGGCAAACATGCCGCAACTCAATGTGGAGGGAATTGAAGTTGACCTTCCCAGCCAAGCGTCGTTTGATTTTGACGCTCTTCTACAGCTTGCTGAGCACTATGCGTCCGTCAGGAACTTTGAGAAGGCAGATTCGTTGTTTGTCCAAATCTGGTCGACAACCAGTAAGGAGTATCAGATTCGACGATCCATCGAATGGGAACTGAGGAACATAAAGGCTGTCTTGTCATATTGCAGATACCTGTTATCCTTGAAAAGTGAAACTACAGCTGCCGTGTCGGTGCTGTTGAGCTTCTGGGAAGAACACAAACACACCTTGTCAAGTTCTCAGAATATCTTAAACGAACTTGTGGAAGTTGGCAAGCTCATGGAGTCCGTTCAGCTGCCTTGGATGGCCGTTAGCGTGTTCCAGCATTGCGCACAATATCTGAATACCCAGAGCACTTTATACGACGAGGTCCAAAGTCATATACAGAATATACATGAAACGGTCTTTGAACATGAAGATGAATCGGTACTGGAAGATATCATCCAGGAGTGGTCTTGGACAAATAAGTCAACTATCATTGCTAATGACCTCCTGATGGAGACATATTGGTCTCAGGGTAGGTGGAGTGCAGCTTCGGCTACGTTGGTTAGGGCCTTAAACCATGTCTGGCCGGGATTCTTGGCTCGTCCAATCTTCGATGTTGTGCTTCCTCAGCATAACACTGACTACTGCATTACTCTGGCGGATCGCCTAAGAAGCTGTTACCACTACATGCACTTTGTGAATGAGGAAGAGAATATCTCTCTTCGTTTCTACTATGCCCTGCGGCGAGGCAGGGGCGTCAAAGATCAGTCGTTGGACCGTTTAACCACCCAACTCATTCAATTCTACGAGCGAGAAGCCGAGACTGAGAAGCTTATCCGAACCCTCCAGACTGCAGTGAATGATTACAAACAGCAATTCGGAGAAGACCACCCGACAGCCTTGAAGTGGCTTCAGAAGCTAGCTGAGATTACACGTCCGAGTCCGGTCTCGACCGGGTATTATCGTGAAATTTTCAGAATCCTAAACAAGGATTCCCCTACATGCCGTCCTAATGCATTTGAGCCGCTCGTCATCGTGGCCATGGAACTGGTCAATCAAGGATGTTACCACGACGCTATACCCTACTATCAAGTATTGTTCAACAGCCTGCATAATACACATCTCAACCCAAAATTACGAGACCGGGAGTTTTTGAAACTCGTATACGAATGTTATATGAGATGCCTTCATATGGTCAATGCAGCCATTGAGATCATCCATGATGCCACGGTTGTATACCGCGACACGTGCGTGGCTGTCTTCGGGGTATCCGCAGCGATATCAGTACAGGCTACACTAACACTCGCTTATATTTGTCGTGGATCGAATAAATACAAACACGAGGCCATATCCTACTACCAAGATCTTTTGGACATTTCATCAGACCAGATCCAGATTGACTATGCTGAGATCCACGCAGTCCTGGAAGCCATCTACCAAGAGCAATACGCTGTTGAAAATTTCTCGCGTTATGAGAGCACGGAACAGATACAAGAATCTATCACCATTCTCGTAAATCGCCTGCATCGGTCCTGGTCAGGCGAAAAGACATCTCACGCGAAGATTTCCTCATTGGTGAGCGAACTGGTCTCACTCTACATCAAAGTGAACAATACTCAAGCTGCCGCTTCTGTCCTTCAAGAGTCTATATTCGAGTTTTTGTCGACCGAGACTTCAGCAGCTGCTCTACTCACTATCTCAAAGGATTTTGCATCTACCTATATCGCGTCAGGGCTATTTAAGGAGGCAAGTAGCTTGTCACGGGATCTCTATGATCAGGTCGTTTTCGGGGAGACCCAGAATACACAGTTGCAAAAGCTCACTTTCGGTTCCAGCTGGTATAGCGCTATGGCGTTCCTAGCGCAGTTTGAGCATGTTCTACTGCAACAAGAGGGAATGTCGTTTACTGTGGATGGAGTCCACTCCACACTCGTTACAGAGTACCTACTCTTCCACCAGCTTACCGCGGAAATCAATTCCGAGGCGAGCACCGTGTTCGGTGTGATTGGTATTGCTAGCCGTCTGTATTATACGCTCAGCTCCAGGGCGCGTTGGACAGCCGTTTCTCGTCTCCTAGAGATATGTACCGACTACTTCCAAGCCAGGGAGGGTAAAAAGGCACATCTTGCGTATAGTGAGTCAAAGGTTCTCATTGAGACGCTTCTCAAGCATTTCAGCACGCATACCTCAGAGAACTTCCTTAGGTCCATCGCTATTGCCGCTTATAATCGGGTGAAAGGCCTAATGGGAGCGGGTGATTATAAGTTAGCCAATAGTCTGGCACGAACCTCATTCAACTATATTTGGGCGCAAGGTCGGTTTGACAACCGGTTGACGATTGTGAAAGTGTTATTCCAGCTCGGTATGGCAATATCGGGGCTCAATCTCCAACCACAACCTGAAATCAGAGAGAGAGAACAGATGGAGAAAGTTTCATCTACCATCGTAAAGCAGCTGGTCGAATATTGCATTGCGAACAAGATTGACCTCAGCAATGTGGATACCACCAGCATTAACACAATCATTCGGATCTTGGACGCCATGAAGGACTATCATTCGTTGGTATCACTGCTTACTTCGCTCTGGGATAGTCGTGAAAGATATGGCCCTTCGCAGCTGGAGCAAGCATATACTCTTGCCCTGGGACGCCGGCTTGTCATCACCCGCCATCTCATTGGGGAGGATATAAGCGCCCTCCGTCTCGCGGAAGATCTCGAGTACAACTCCTCTCGCGTGCATGGTCCTCTGCATCCAAGTACCATCGAAATGACGGTGCTTCTGTCCCAACTATACACCACAGTCGGGCAAGATCATCAGAAGAGTAAGGTTGGCCGCGAATTGGCGAAACATTATTATAGAAAAGCCGCAGCCCTTCACGAAAAGGCCCTTCGAGCCTTCTTGGATCCCCACCCTGACATCCGAATGGAGGCTGTGGAGTTGTCTAGCCCTGAAAGTTCTGGCAGTAGCTCCCCCCAGCCAGAACACGGAGGTGAGTCCAGAGGAAGCCGTGTTCGTCAGCATCTTCGTCTCCTTAAACTTGCCACGGAACGTCTGGGCAACTGGTCTAAGGATTACACGGAATACGAGAAGCTCAATTCCGACCTATTCAAAAATTTCGGAGATGATTTGGCTGGAATTGAGGGCGTCGAAAAATGGAAGATTAAGGATTTTGGGAACGGTCGGGCGGAAGCAAATGATGACTTGCTCTCCTCTGGCCCGCAAAGTGAAATGGCCCTTGACATGCGCCTCCCAATTGCCGTTTAATCTATGTTTGTGAGCCTTCACTCTGCAAACATGAGTTGTTCAGTGAGCACATTGTATTTCACAAGTACGTCTATTTAGCCGCGGTTAAAACCTCGCTTATACTCCCTATCCATTACCCGCTTTTTAAGCCAGCGGCTTATAACTGAACAAATGAAAGTCATAAGAATTATAATATTTTAATTGTCCTGCTGACGAAGAAGCCAGCTGTGACGATCGGATGTCAGGCCAGGTGCAGGAGTGTGGTCACATGCTAGGTCTGCTAGCTGATCTAGGGATAATGGAATGTTCCATAACCACGTCTACTATTTAGCTACCCTGCCTGCCCCTCTACCTCCTCTTCCCTTTCCTTCCCTATGTTTAGTATTTCGTTGAACCGCTACCTAGAGATAGGGAATATGATTTCTTTGGTTTCTAGACTGAGCACCATCACACCAGCAAGGTGACGTGAACCAATCACCAGGACCTCACATGTTCTTTATTTACTCCTTTTAACTTCAGGTTACAGGTTAGCTGAGGTCGATATTCGGCTGCCTGAGACGAAAATATTAATTATTTAATAAAGTGAGTCACATAACCAATAATAGCTTATTTAAAATTTATTTCGTCTCAGGCAACCTGTTTAACTGTTTAATATTTTTGTTGCTTCTTACAATTAAGCCCTTTAGTATAAAAGATCTTAAGTACTTATGAGCTGTGTATATTTTTAACTTAACTAGTTAAGGCATTATTATATAATTATATAACACTTTTCATTTCTTATCAGGAGAGTTATCTTTATGGATATAATCCGTAACTAAATAACTTCAGGTACATACGACCACAGGGTGTGGAGAACAGGGCTTCCCGTCCGCTCAGCCGTACTTAAGCCACACGCCGGCCGGTTAGTAGTTGGGTGGGTGACCACCAGCGAATCCCGGCTGTTGTATGTTTTTTGTTTGGTCTTTCTTTTTGACTCGTTGAGTTTAGCGCCCGACTGTCGATGATAAAAATAAACCTGCTTTGTTTATCCATTATTATTGTCATAAGCTCGCTTATCAATAATAAGATCAACCGGCAGAATGCTGGCTGATGGAACAACAAAGGTCAGGAAACAAGCAGTCTACGGAAATCAGGCAAATCATGTGCAACTCTACCCACTGAACACACTGACGCCTATAAGGCGGCTAATAACCTTATATATATATAAATAACGGACTTGGGATCGTCTTTCGCAATTAGCCATAAAGATACACGCGTTTGCTAGGAATTCCTTTACCTGTGAAACGCGAAGTGTGGAGGACAAATATAGGGTCATATGGCGACTAATTAATATATTTATAGACCCTGGGGTTCTGGTTATCTAGAAGATCCCGAAGACTTTGAATATTAAACTTAATTATAACATAGTCCTTAGTAATGCTTGAGATCGACGGCGGTTCCGGATCTATCGTGACGAGAACCCTGCAATTAAGCTGGATTAGAAGGAAGTAGCACGTTGAGGCGCTATTGCGTGGCGATGGTAAGAATATCTATAACAGTGTTATGACTATTCATTCCATACCGGGTAAAGAGCACGCACCTTGTACCCTGCCTTGATAGCAGCGACGGTAACTATAAGATAGCGCAGGTCGGTAGGGCCAATGTATGCCAGTCTACACATTTGCTGCCATTCGATGGCCGAAAAGGGTAAGGGGCCCTGTGACCTCGCGAGCAAAGACCCGTATAATTGGGAAAGGCATTTTATACTAGGGTTTATTTATTCTTTGGCGGGCAGAATAGGAATAAATTATAAAGACGAAACTGTTCGTTCTCCTATTCCCGGTAATATATATGCGGTGATGTTTAAGGACTCGTGGATATTTAGAGAAATATATATATTTTTATATCTTTAGCGACTGTCCATGAGAATGGATTATATTAATTAAATCTAGTCAGTAGCCATTCTGTCGCTCTTCACTCTCGTATTTAAGGACTTAGATCGCTATCTTCTACCCATGAGCCGTTTCCACCAATTTGTCGGGCCTGACCTCGCCTTACGCTTATTGTCATTTATTTGGTGTGAAGGTGCCGGCGAGTGTGTCAGTTTACTTGAAGCTGAATGATCTGTAGGAGGTGGCGTAGAAGAAACTGGAACAGATGAGGACAGTCGGTCCGGCCCATGGGAGACAGATTGGTCCGGCATTGGTAGAGTCGACTCATCCGATATGAACCCGGCTGGTTGATTCGGCACAGACGGCTGACTTTGCATTCTAAATAAATGACGAATCTGGCGCTCCACCTCATGGTCGGTATCTCGCTTCCAGTATCCCGCTCGGTTGAGCCGCAGTAAAACGTCACCAGCTGGAATAAATTCTTCCCAGTTCTTTCGACCTGCGGGGAGAATGTTGGGATCCGCACCCAGGTCAAGAAGCAGATCCATGACGGAAAGCATGCCCTTCTTTGCGGCGTAGTAGAGCGCAGTCCTCCTTCCAGAGTTTATGCCATTGATGTCGTGACCTAATTTGAATAGAAGTTTGATCATAGGAACGTTTCCCATGGTAACAGCTTGGCGAAGGCTTGTGACGGCCCGGCAACAGCGCGACTTGCTGAACGCTAAGTTGCCGGTGGCTTTCTGGGAATGGCTTGTCGGCTCACGATCCAGCCAATCTTCTGCAGTGAGGCCGCTTTCGTCGAATAGGGTCTGGGGCTCTGCAATGACGGATTTGTCGAGCAGGATATGGACGGTGGCTACATCTTGGCTATGGATAGCCAAATGAAGAGCAGACCAGCCGTGGTTGTCCTGCTGAGAGGCAGTGGACCGTATACGGCCGTCTTCTAAGAGGCGCTTGACGACCTGGGAATGCCCCATGAAGGCAGCGTGGTGTAGTGCAGTCCAGCCGTGGCATGTCGACTTGAGTGGGTCGGCTTGGTGTAGGAGGAGCAAGCTCACAATGGAAACATGCCCTCCATTTGCAGCACAGTGCAACGGGGACGTACCGTAAGAGCTAATAGCATTAGGGTTGGCATCAGCGATCAGCAACAAACGCACAATCTCCAGATAGCCTTCCTCTGCTGCCCAATGTATCGCAGACCAACCATCGCGATCACGATGATTCGGATCCGCGCCACATTCGAGTAGCAATTGAACAGTGGCAAGGTTGCCAGAAGCTGTCGCTTCTTCCAAAGGCAAAGTCTGCTGAGTGTTTCGGGTATCATATATACTGGCACCCTGTTTAACAAGCATTTCAGCAATTGGAGACCATCCCAGGCTAGCTGCCCAAGCGAGCGCAGACTTTCCATCCGCGCTGAATGAATTGACATCAGCGTCCGTGGAAATCAATTCCGCAGTGGCGTCTTCTTGGCCGGCCACCACAGCCCAGAGAAATGGGGAAAATCCAGAGCTGTCAATAATATGTGAATCCACGCCGTGCTTGAACAAGACATCTATACAGTCGATGAGGCCCTTCTCCGCAGCGTAATGCAGCGGCGTTTGGCCATTTTCGTCCCTCAAATTTACACTTGCGCCGCTCTGAAGCAAGGACTCAACCAACTCCAGATCACCGGCTTGCATCGCGTGGTGAAACTTCGTCATCCCCAAGTCGCCTTTGTCCTCTAGGACGAGTTCTGTCACCCGTGCAGTGATGTCCTCTTCGCGGTGTCCTACATTCTCATCTGCAGCCTCAGCGTCGTCGTCTTGGAAATTCAGTCCCTCGTCGTCCAGTACGCTGTTCATGGATGCACGTGTAATCCCATAAGGACCGCCCGGCCCATCATCTTCTAACGGTTGATCGCTATCAACGTCCTCCGTGTTCTCGTCATCATCGCTGGGTAGTTTTTGCAGTGTAAGAAGAGCAATTTCCTTCATATGACCGGCGACGTGTGACTGGAGAGCCTCACTCGAGAAGACAGTGCTGGATTCGGCCTTTCCCGAGGGTTGGAAATCGTCGCCAAATGGACACTCCAGAATCTTATCGAGAACTGACCTTCTTGCGGCATTGCTGAGGGTCCCAGCGTGCGCTTCAGGCACGCCGTGCTCCTTGATGGAATGCTCCTGGTACTGGATCTCTTGGTCAAAGATGATTGGATCGTGAGAAGGAGCCCTGCACTCCCAGGTATGGCCGTGAGCAGTCTGCATGTGACCGATCCAGGCTTTCGACGTTTCGAATGTGAGCGGACCGGTTCCGTGCCCGTGGTGATCTCCTTTCAGGCAGTGTGAAAAAACACAAATGAAGGGCTCCAGGTCCCCAATGACATGATTTCTGGTGAATGTTAGCCACATATTCCCATGAAGACAGAAATTGCCCGCTTACTGCCACAGAAGTGACCGCGCACTGTTCTTGAACTCAACAATGACGCCGCAGTATGGACACTGCGGCGTCAGCGGTATCGGAGGAAACGACAACTTGTCGTTCACAAGAACAGATTTAGCCCGGGGAATCTCAGTTGTGGATTTAGCGTAGAAGTCCGCAACCGCAGTTTGTCGAGCAGTAGTCGCATTCGTTGCTGGCGCTGGCGCTGCGGCCAGCATTGTGTTGGTCCTCGCAGACTTTGGCAGCGCACTCGGCGCAAAGCGCACAGCCGGCGCACTCACCGTCATTTTGGGGAGTTGAACAACGGCAGGAGTCGGTTCCGGGATCTGAATACTTAGATCAATGCGCCTTCTATGGGAGCGCTGATAATACAGCCGTCGAAGTCGCAGCGCGTTGGCTTCGACCAGAGCGGAGCGGAGCGCCTCCGGCGCCTCCGGGAATCGGAATTCAATATAGCATTTGGTATAGAGTCGCAACTCCTCTATTGCCTTGTTTGCCTCTTCGTCGTCTCTATACCTTTCGATCTTGCGAGCCCGATTGGCTTTAGCGGATTTTCGGACAGCGTTGGATAAACGGAAGAGCCGCGTCAATGTTCCGCCGATTGTCTCGGTGATCTTTAGCATGTTCTCTTCTGCTGGATCGATATCGCTCTCTGAATCGCTTGTGTCGTCATCGGATCTCCTCGTGAATCCAGAATTGCCATTTACTGAAATGCGTTGTCTCTTTCTGCTCGAGATTTGTGGTGGTCGGTCGTCGATTGGCTTTACTATCGTCGAGACTCCCGTTAGCCTTCATCTTCAAACAATCCGAATGTGGTACGGAAATTACTCACAAGACAGCAGGGTATCGTAGATAATATCCAGGAGCTGATGTATGATATCCGCAGCCACGGGACTGAATCGGAGTCTGTAGTCCAGCGAGACATTGGGTGGCCCGTAAACATCCATATTTGATGCCCATAGCGTAAAGCGGGCCAGCTGGTCGTCCATGATAGTCGGGTCAGGCACAATATCTGGTATGACTATGGACTTGTGGAAAAGAGACTGGCATTGTGTCGCATGCTCTGCGATGGTCGGGCTGAGATCATCTTGGAGGAAGACATCTTCCATAAACTCGTCTTCGGCGCACTCATGGCTTTCCATGATGAGGGGCGCAGTGCGGGCGATCGCGAGACCTTCTGATTATGGCAAAGATCCAGGAATCTGATCCTGTTCTCTGCATGGAAATGACGGTCTAAAGGTCCTGGGTAAGTAAATCTCCACTGAGGCGATAAAATTATCGCACAAATTGCAAGTGTCAGAGAATGTGAAAGCAGAATGTGTCTTCGGTGCTGCCGGGCTACGAGCCTAAAGCACGCTATCCGCTCGCAATCAGAGGCCGGGCTGCGCTAGTTTACCTGGCGGCCAGGTCAATCAACAGGCACGACTCGATTGGCCTGCGAGCTTGGGCCGGTCTGGCAGTCTGACAGAAGAGAGGAGAAGTAAGCGCCCGTGCGGGAGTCGATGTAGGACATGCACTAGAAAATACGCCGATTACGTTGGAGAAACCTAGCCTCTCTGAACACACTCCTCTTCTGGTCTTTCGATCATTTCACTTGGTCCGAAGAGTCCGGCATCTGAACCTGAATTTTGAAGCCATGTCCTTTACCAAGACATATTTCCTGTGTCCGACATCGGATTTCATCTCTCCACCACCAACGGGCCCGCTATGTCTTGGGTCTATAATCCGCTCCACGTCAGCACCGCAATACCCTCTGAACAGAGCGCGCGTTGTTACTGTAGCTAATGCATTCCCACCTGTCGTGGAGACCGACTGGAAAAAGACTGTTTCAACCGAGACAGGGCTCGGTTTGGGCGTCTATGCACAGTTCCTGCAGCTGGCTACTGGTGGACTACCCTTTGGTCCTGAGGTGCACGTTGGGCATTCGAACAAAACGGCAAATATGTTCGCGTTCGACACGGTGACGACGCTGGCGTTTGAGCCGACCCAGGAATACGTGGAAGAGGCCGTCAAAGCACCAGCCGTGCAGACATGGCTGAGAGAGCCTAGGCAGAAGTTCGCACTTGTCAGCGAGCTTTTCGTCGTTACGGGCATGAAGCTCGTCAAGGGCGCCAAGATCAAATACTCGACTTCACAGAGCACGACGGTTAGGGGGAACCTCGGCATCGACGCGAACACGCTGGGTACGATCTTTGGGCCGAGAGGCCACTGGACTAGTGCGAATGATGATGCGACGGAGTCCAATCGCGAGTCGGAATTTGTATTTGCGTTCCGCGTGAAGAGGCTCAGGTTTGGGCGCAGACTGAAGCTCGAAGAGTTCAATAAGGGCGCATTTATGACAGTTGGCGGGACAAAAGATGACGACGATTGTGTTTTGGTTGAGGACGTGGATGGAGCTGATATCAGGACTGCTGAGGCTGTTCCAGATGTGACCGAGGATGGCAACGTATATTGCGTTCCCGCTTAATCCTGCTAAACGAATCTTGGCTATAACTGGGATAGATATCAATGAACCTTGTGTGATTGCAGGTTGAGTTAGTTATGCTTAGGCTTCTACTAGTATTTGTACATGTTCCTTTTGATATCCTTGATTCGTCCGTAAACATCCTCCCTTGTCGAACCCATATCGAAGAGCACATGAGGTGTGATGTAGTCGTAGCCTACCCCCCGCCTACGTTTAACCATACTCTTGAAGACCGCATCCATGGAATTGTTCCTTTTCAGCCACGGTCCCAGCCTTTCGCCTTCTACAGTTATGTGCTGATCCTGCTGCCGGACAAAGGATAGGACCGTCGCGGCAAGGCCAGCGGCGATCGGTGTTGCGACCGATGTTCCTGACATAACATTAACGATCTCGTCGTATCCATCCATACCAGCCGGCCAGAGAGAAGAGACATCCTCCCCAAGTAGACTGAAGTTGACGTCCGTTTCGCTTGCTGTAGGGTTGAATTTGGAGGGATTGCCATTTCCATCGGTTGAGTGTATACAAAAGACGCTGGGATATTGAGCTGGAAAAGCTCTGCCAAGATTTGCTCCATCATTCGATGCTGCCGCGAATAACAGAGTCTGCTTATTCAGTGCGTTCGAGACAGCTGTGCTCATGAGCTCGTGATATTCACGAATGCCGAATGACATTGATATAATGTCCACTTTCCATTCGTTGACTGCGTGATCGATGGCCTGAACAGGCTTTTAGGTTAGCCCAAAAAGTATGCTATGGTATATGGACAGCCTTGCCTTTGCAATGTCATCGTAGGTATTAGGATCCAGAGTCTCTCGTCGCGCAATTCTGGCGACATAGATCTCAGCGCCTGGGGCAACTTTGAGAAGAAGGCCAAGAGCATGAGTTCCGTGCCCGATCTCGTCTTGAATGTCGTGCGGTTCTGTTCCATATACAAAACTTCGTGCGTCCTTGATTTGTGGGTTAGTCCGTTGCTGGTCCGCAACCAGGAATGGATTTTCAGGGTCGAGTCCGGAGTCCAAGATCGCTATTCGCACCGGTTCGGCAAGGTCGAAATCGGGGTCAACATAGGCATGAATCGAGGACAGCAGATTGTTCATCCATTTTTCCGAGAGTGGATTCCTGGCAAGTCATTAGTACGACGAAGTCTTATCCCCAATACGAAATATCTCACTCTTGTGCAGGACCCGTCTGCTGACTTGCATCAAAAAAGTGCAAGCTCTTCTGTGAAGGCTCGGCGAGTTGTCTATGAGCTTGTGATCCTGAAGAACGCTGTGCCGATATTCGTAGCGTGATATCTGAGTGGAGGGATGCGTGGCTCACGGGCGCGGCGTCAGACATTGAACGAGGCAGAGTTGCCCTTGCTGTATTGTTTGCATTAGAGGAATCTATCTTGCCTGTATGGAGGCGGACAACTTCTCGGCCGATAGAGCCCCAGCAGGATTCATTCTGTCGAGAATCGAATGAACCCAAGTCCTCTAATCGAATACCCCATGCCTTGAATATTACGGTCTCAAGCCGTTTGACGACGTTTTGGTAGAAAAGCCGCTGAACGCTGACATCCTCGAAGTCAGCGTGCTGTCCAAGGGGATAGTACTCCCCAGTGAGGCATGCCTTCGTAGCGAGATAATAGTCCACGCCAGCGTCGTCTTCGAGAGTCTGAAGCTTATCGAGACAGGTATAAAAATCATCGTTGACCTTCCTGACGGCATGCGGGTCCTTTCCCATCAGCTCCACAGGTGTACAATAGTGAAGCTCGCACAATAGTATGCCCAGAGCTAGCACACTGGCGTTGGGATGAACCATGTGTTTTGTGGCTCCAGAGCTGTCTCCGGTGTGTGTACTGCGGTTTGACATCATAGGAACGTGCTCCAGTGTTAGGAAAGGTTTTGTGATGTTGGGGAGTTCTCCGCCCTGCCGTGGCTCAAAAAACTGGATCTTCGAGTGATTGAAGGAAAACTGCAGCCATGGCGTCTCCAAGAAGGGAAGTAGTGCAGAAGCCAGTGTAACAGCCAAGACTCGCTTCCCCTTGAGTGGCAGCACTGATTCACCACGAAGTAATTCTTGCTGGCGATTGAAAAATGCCGACAAGGATACTGTCTGCGACATGCGGTCGCTACCAAACGTCTTTGGTTGCGGGCGACGCCTTTGAAATACCCCATTTTCAAGAGTGAAATGCAAGCAATTTCGCTGATCGAGGGACTCTGTGACACTTTGGCATATGTGGGCAAAGTCAGGTGGGTGGCTAATTATAGGCTCAGATGAGCGTCTCAACGTGCAGTTTTGAAGGTCTCTGCACCGAAAGTGTTAGCAGAACAAATGTCAGCACACAAAGCTTCGAGAGCTTACTTGACCGTGATTTTAGCTTCTTGCAACGCAGTTGCGGGCACGGACCGCACGCCGAAGAATACTTCGAAACTCGCTTCAACCTCAAGATCTTTTCTGTGTCTTGGCAGCGACAATCTCACGCTCAAACCTGAGCACTTCTGGCAAACGCATACCCATTGTCTTCGCAATGCATTGTCCAACGATACCAGATGTCTCCTCATCAGCACGGCAAATTCGGCATCAGGGTCTTCGAGATTGGACTCAAGAGTTGGCTCTTCGCGAGGCAGAACTCGGCGCTTCTTTCTCTCCTGGTCCAAATTCAAAAGTTCCTGGATGGCGTCGTCACATTCTCGTCTCCGTTTACTAACGCGAATGACAGTATCTGGGTCGTCGTGTAGATGGCGATTCGGATCCTCGATCATGCGGCGAAGTTTCGGATATCGCTCATGTCGAGGGTTTTGGAAGCTCTGCTCCGCGAATTATCGTTAGTAGGCAGGAGATGAGAGGCCAACAGACCGAAACGCTGGGGTTTGCTGTATATGAAGGATACCTACAAAATCCCTCTCTCCATCAGAGTCGTCTTGAACAAGATGTTCAAATGCGCGCAAAGTCCTTGCAACGCTCTCTGGGTCAGCTTCGCTAATATCATCGCGCTGCAGAAATGCATCCGTCCGTAGCCAGGCTTCGCGTTTCCGTGATCCCAGTGACGCCGGCTTTGCCGACCTTTGTGGTCGCTTTCGAGCGAATAATCCCAGCACGTATTGCAGCAGGCCTTGAGAATCAGTGTCGTCATCCATAGTTGCACATCTAGACTGATGGGGTTGAGGATTTCACTGGGATTCTTTGGCTGGAAGAACATTGGTCGATCAATGGAAGTGTGCTGTGTATTGATCAGACCAGGCTGTGTCAGATCAGGCTGTGCAACATCAAAAACGACTTGGCGTGCTTGGCCTCCAATGCTCTTAGGATTCTCCCTCCTCCTTCAGGTTTTGCGCCCCGATGTAGTCAGCTGTATATTAGGAATTAGTTGCCCAATAGTGATGTGGTGTCCTTCCTGACACACAGGTCTTTCGCTACCTGGCGGTTACAGCCGTCGAGCCGAGCCTGTGCTAGAACTAATGAATGGCCCCGGATAGTTCCCATCATTCCCCCTTGGGCGCCAGGTAGACTTGTGTCACACACAAATCATTCTAAAGTCGCCTCTCCACCTCAAACCCGAGGCAGCCGCGAGGAAGGCTTAGTGCCTACCTAGTGTCAGCTGGAGCACAGCAATCTTCCTATTGGCTGGAATACGGTCAGTCACACCAAAAGAAAATATAGAAGAGGGGAAGGATGGCCTTAAGTCGTACCCCCATCAGGAAGAGGAGACAACAGGGGTCGCCAGTCGCCAGCCCACCCGCATTAGCTGCGCCAATTCCCCTGCAAGCGGTACATCGTTGTTTTAAGTGACCTGTGCAAACCTGTACTGGACCTTTTTAGTACGAGGTGAAATTTCCATTATTGCGTGTATTATTATAGGTAATGAAAGTCATTACCTATATAAACAATATAGTAATAAATATATCACAGGAGAGGCAGGCTCTTACTCAATATTTTTCTAGCCTTTGCGTACAGAGTAAGTAATTTACTGAACCTACTTAGTTGTATCTTAGTTTCCACTTAGGCTAACCACGAATATATCGAATTTCTCGCAGCCACTAGCAGGCGCACTACGCGTGGTCAGCTAATTTCCGGTGAAAGGATTTGGAGAATAGCACAGGCACGGACGAGTACCTGTGACAGTGCTGGACAGGACACGTACGGATTCCCCGCTTTTGTAACGAGGACCAATTGCATAATTTGAGGCTAAATATCCTGGCTTGAACAACCTGATCTGGTTGGTTCCTGCATATTCTGTCGGGGCTGCGTAATGTGCGGTCAGCAATAGTAAAATCAGCATCCTTCCCGCTTCTAGGCAGAACACCTATCTTAGTCAATGAAATCAGCAAAGGGATTTGACCCTAGCGGAGAGTTTGTCACTGTGGTTGTTTCCTTCGGGTACAGGCTAGCGTCTAGCATCATCGTGATAGGTGGCGCTTTTGCGGAGGTAAGGGCCGAGGGGGGTCAAAGGTCCTTTCCGCTGTCTCCCACCCACCACTCAAAGGCGTCAGTGGAGGTCCACCCTTCACCCTCCAGCTCGCGAAGTATGAAGAAACACAGGACAGGACACGCCTCACATGCTCAGCAAATCGATAATCTCCGCCATCACCACCTCCAATAGTAGGTACAACCAGAGAGCCGCAAATACATCAATTCTGTCCGTAATTAGTACGCGGAATTGTGAATTCGTGCGTGATTACAGGACGTGAGTTTGCGCATCGCACAATTCTTTATACACCCAATATGCGATTCATCGTATGCTTAACCTCCGGCAGGGACCGCAGATGCTTCTCGACGCTTTGTTCCTGCGCGCTCAAACCGTATTGCTTCCTAATAACCAGGCACTCTATCAAAGCCTTGCAAGCCCGCTTCTGCAGCGCTCCCGGATGCTGCTGGGCTATTAACGCCGCCATCTCCTCCGGGATGGCCTCACCAATAAGCCATTTGTGGGCGGAGGGGTTCTCCTGGCAGAGGATCAAGCACGCGGCCGAGGGTATATTAAGAAAGCGGTCCTGTCCCTTCTCGTTGGCCTGCTGGGCGCACTTAAAAACGGTGATCAGGAGGAGACGTAACAGGGCAGAGTCTCGGCTGTCGCTGGCGATAAGTAGCTTGTTTGCGTACGCCTGGTTCGCGTCGCTGAATAATCCAACCTCGTAAACACTGCCGATGTATCCTTCAAAGAACTCCGCGGTAACCCGGAATATGTACTCGATCGGCCCTAGTTTCTGTTTGTCGAGCATGGCGAAGTGGACTGTCATGAGTAGGGTCGTCCGGAGCACGTTCTCTTCCCGGTTCTCATTCCGGATACAACCATCGAAATCGATCAGGAATTCTCTGATGCCGAGGTGAAAGTACTCTAGAGAGTCCCTCTCGTAGGCAATGGCGGCCCAGTCTGCGATTGCCCTAGATGTGATGTCGTCTCCTGGCTTCCATCCGTGTTGGACAGCTGTGAATTTCGTCTCCATGCCGGTAAAGGTCATGATGACCACCAGTGCCTGCATATCTCCGGGCGTGACCTTCTGCAAGACATATGTCGGCAGGTCGCCCATGGCCTGGAGCTTCCTTGCACTCTTAGCATACACCAGCCCCGCGAGGAACACATGGTACGGTTTTGCCCATGCCCGCAGTTGCTTCCTCTTGTTCCCCTGGACCAGCTCCCGCAGCACAGGCAGACTGTCCATGCGGTTCAACGCCAGATACTTGAGATAGAGGGTCATCAATTCAAGGACCAGAGGAATGCGGATGGATAGGATCAGTCCCTTCGTGACCAGGTCCACAGCTCGCGTTGAATTCTTGAAGCGCGCATTCAGGACCTGCTCCTGGAGCCCAAGTAGCTCTTTCACCCGTTCATCCAGTGAATCCGTAGGCCCCCTCAGAGAAGCAACTCCCAGAAGAGATGGCAATTTATCCACACGCGCTCCTTGCTGGAGTAGTTCCTCCGTAATTTCTCTCGAGTTCACCAAAATGGCTCGCACCAATGGGGTGTCCGTGTCGCCAGTCTCCCCTTTGGCCTCGATGCGGGCACCGTGCTCGAGCAGCACCCTCACAATGTTTCTGTTTTGGCCGATTACTGCTATGTGTAACGCAGTTAACATGCTTCGATCCTTGAAGTTGACACGTGCCCCATGTTGAAGCAGGAGCTCCACCATTTCTCGGTGACCTCCGTTGACTGCCCAGTACAAAGGTGTCCGGCCATAATTGTCCTTCCGCGAAATGGGGCGGGTATGTGTGCCGAGTAACATTTTGGCCCAGGGTACGTTTCCAAAGTATGCCGCGAAATGCAAGAGAGTGAAGGTGGGCGGGCTGCCGCCGTTTTTCTCCTGTTCCCAGTAGACTTTCCACCATTCTGTCCGAATGGGAGAATTCACTCGAAAGAATGGACGCGATAATTCTGTCGCTACATCGATCACATGAATGGCGTGGTGGAAATGCATCGGCCAGTACTGGCTGGCGTAAGATAAGAAAGGATCCTGGCCGGGCGTACTCGAATTCCCGTACCCGCATTCTACGTGAGCCAAACAAGTCTGCATGAGCTTCCTGTGGGTTTCCTGGCCCATATGGAACATGTCGATCCCTTTGATGTTGGCTTGATCGCTCTGGAAGAATTCTTTCGCCGATTCGTGAACCAGATAGACGACGTCTCCTTCGACCTTCACGAGCAACCCGCCGACCATAAGCTGCCTCCGGGTCACTTGCGTTGCTGGAATAGTACCAGCCGCCTTGACCCCTGCAGCCACGGCCAATTCTTCCAGTGTGAGGGGCCGGGCAGCGAGAACAACCCATTGAAGAATGGGGACCAAAGCTTCCTTGTCGTCAACCTGCCGAAGAAGCCGCTGATAAATCCCACCCAGTCCTTTGGGAATTTGGCGGAGCACTTCATCGATCTTGCTCCAACTCCGGCCCTGAAGCTCATTGGCAACGAATGCAACCCACAGAAAGGTACCATCAGCGCCAGCCAGCAGGCTCTGCTGAACCTGCGCGACCATCCCTTCGGAAAGGTCTTGCTCAGATGCCAGCTCGGCGACTTTGGCAAATATGTATCTCTCGACATCATGCGTAGTTTCCGTGTCGGAGGCGTCCAACTGAATCTGCTGATAGCTACCAAGTTTGCTCTCCAACACAGCCGGATAAGGTCGGGAGAGAATAATAAGCTTCAGCCGTGTCTTTGCCCCTTCCCCAGACTTCGACAAGTAGCTTCCAACGGCATCTAGAAGCTGTCTGAGTGATTCCTTCTCGCACTCGTCGAGACCATCGAGGACACAGACTACCTGGGAAGATGTGGTCTGCTGGAGCAGAGTTAGGAAAACCCTCCACAGCGCGACAAAACTAGAAATTGTGTACTTAGTCGTCTCCGCCCCATCGAATGAGTTCTTGACTTCTTTGGCGATGTGGGGCTGGAGGTCGATCCATTGATGCAGGATGCCTCTCAATATGGTTAATGCGGTGTTCCGATTCTTGTCACGATTACTGCAGAAGTAATAGAGGAGAACATTGTCACCAGCATCAACCAGTGGTTGTAGTATCTCGGTGATATAAATCGCGAGCATTGTCTTCCCTTTTCCAGGGCCACCTGAGATCCAAAGGAGTGGTTGGCCCGTATCTGCCAGCCACTCTTGATAATTGTGATGCTTCGTAACCCACTCACAGGTTCCATCAACCCTGCGTCCCTTCAGTGCAACGAGGGACTTCCGATCAACGTCCGGTCTTGTCAGAAGTAAGGCATCAAGAACAGCCGCGGCATCGGCATACGCGTTTGCGGCCAAAGGTATCGTCTTAGAAGCAGCGGGCACGAAGGAAAGGACCTCTGTTGCGTATGCTGCTGCGGTCACTGCAGCCCAAGCATGCCAGATATCTGAGCTGTGCGAGTCTGCGTAGTCACTAATTCCTCGGATGACCAGGTACTGGGCGGCATCCCTCAGCCCAGTTGCCCCTTTCTCGAAGCAGAGAATACCATGCTTGCGTGCGAACTGGTCCCGGCCTGCTCCGTCGCGCATCAAATGGCGGGTGGAGGCAATTGAGCCATAATGAACAACGGGATCCAGTACCTCACGCGGCTGCCTTGGCCGGACCCTATCCGGGTCACAATGACTGCATCCGCCTTCTTCGGATTCATTGGTTGCATGATGATAATTTGCGTCGAAGAGGATGTCTTGTTCAGGGCCAGGGTGGGCAAAGGTAACTGGATCTTTTTGCACGATCTCGGAGATGTAGCGGGGCATCTTGCTTTCGTCCAAGATGGCCGCTGTCTCGGCCTTCCCCATAGCTGTGAGAAGCAAAAGTGTGGGCTGATCCAACGCTTTGCCGAGAGCACTCTGATCTTTCGCTCGTTCCCCGTTCACGTCGTACTCGAGGACATCCGACCACCCAGCTGCCGACTTGCTGACAACAACATCACCGAGACGAACATCATCGTTCGTATCGGGCACTCCTCCCGCAATGCCTACCATCAGATTGAATTGGACAGATGGGTAGCTTGCATGCAACTGTGCGGTCACGTCGGCCAGTGACGATTTGCCGTACACCTTCGGATACGCCACAACAACATTGTGGCCTTGAAGATTCCCCAGAATGTAGCTGTTGTTGCCGTCTGAAGCCTGATCCATGGGTAGGTTGTCATGGACGCGATCGAGCGCTGCTTTGGCTGCGGCCACCTCGACAGGCAAACGGCAGAGCCACCCAACTACATAGTCTTTACGGGACGCCATCTCCAGCCAGGGCGGAGGTCAAGAAACGAGAGCCTGCGGGAGCGTCGATGCCGATGCGTTGCGTTAGCGGTGCGTGAAGCTGCTTGAACGGTCCGTCCATTGCGCGACAGGATCGCGATCTTTTAGGCCGTTGCATCGTTGCCAGCCCGTAGTTAGTAGCCGGGGCGGGGTCCATGATTGTTGCCAAGCAGGCGTATCGCTGGAAAAGGGACTAATCAAACCCACTAATGCTGACTGCATGCTTGAGACGCATCAGAACCAGCAGGAACCAACCACGTCGAGCTGTTTGAGTCAGGTTCAGCCTCGGCTCGAGGACGCGTCACAAGACTGTGTAGGGCACTAGTATCTGGAGATTCTAACCAAACTAGGCAGCTGTTGGGGCCACAACAGCTACAGCAACCAGCCCTAACACAGGCCACCGCGTTGCCGAGATCCCTGTATCTGCTCAAATAGTTAGCGGGGGCCTGCCTAGGGGCCTATTAGCCAGTCCCCCCAAAAAACTACAAAGCAAAGAGGAAACGCATCTATTCGATTCCATTCTTCCTCAATCTCAAATTCCGGCTTTCAGGCATTACCGGTACACCTCACCAATCGCGGCAGTAGATGGCGTCCGCTACCCGTCTCCGAGTTCCGCCCAAGGAGACAGAGGCGCGCAAAGGGCGGGGAATGGAAGACAACGCATCCGGGTCCGGGTCCGATGAGGCAGGACACCCGGCTCTTCTCTCGTTCGATGAGATGCCGGAATGGTTTCAACACGACAACAACCAGTGGATTCTTCGCGGTTATCGGCCCATATCGGGCTCGGTTCGGGCCTCGTTCCGCAGTTGGCGGTATCTCCACAACGAGACAGTCAACATCTATTCCCATCTCATTCCGGCCGTTGTCTTCCTCCTCGGCGAGTGGTACATCTTGCAGTACCTTGCTGGCAAATATTCCAGAGTTACTGGCACCGATTTTGTTGCTTTCTCATTCTTCATGCTGACGGCGACCATTTGCTATGCATTTTCGGCTCTTTATCATACTTTAATGAACCACTCTTACACCGTGGACCATTTCTGCCACCGACTAGATATGCTTGGTATAGGGATCTTCATAGTCGGTGACATTGTCTTGGGAGTATACCTAATCTTTCAGTGTGAGACTACGCTACGCAATATTTATTGGTCTATGGTTAGTTGATCTCCATATGGTCGACTTTTTCTGTCCCAGGACTGGTAATCGGATCTAACACCGCCTTCATCGGTCAATAGATTGGGGTTTTCGGGGCATTGACCATCATCACGAACGTCCATCCCAAGTTCCAGAGCCACAAGTATCGCTCCATGCGAACATTAGCGTTCGTGGCGACTGGCATGTCCGTTGTGGCGCCCTTGATTCATGGGCTCGATATATTCGGGCTAGACTTGATGAACAAAAAAGCCTTCACCTATACCATGGTGGCAAAGGTAGGCTGCCTTCTATCTGGAACCGCGCTTTATGCAGTGAGTCTCCCATTTTACCCATACAGGAGAAAAATTGATCCTAATACACGTGATTCGAAAGATGAGGTTTCCCGAAAGTTGGTGGCCTGGAAAATTTGACATGTGCAGCTCCCACTCATTCATGCACATCCTAGTGGTCTGCGCCGCTGTTATCCAGATGACAGGATATCTGGAAGCTTTCGACTATGCTTACTCACATATTACCTGCTCGGCCTCTTGAGTTACTACCTTTTGTAGAGCCTCTAACCACCGGGACGGGCGACGGCCTTCCAACCTAGGTAGCGCTGTTGGACATTCTGGCCGCAAGGAGCTTTTGGGAGCCAGGAAGGTCGACATTCATAACGAAGGAGGGAATATTCACTCCAGGGACCAAGGTTCGTCAGCAATGGTTGGGAACGCTTGGAATTGAGGGGCGTGTCAGTGTGTGGTCCGTTTTGTTGTTTTGACGTTATGGGGTTCCTTTCCGGGGGAGATCCAAGGGGATCAGCATATGCCGTGCCGGCTGCTGGTGCCCTCCTAGCCTCGCCTCCTTTTGACTCGAATATCCTACCCTTAGTGTTCAATCTAAAACTTCGTACCATGCCAAGTCATCTACCTAGCGAGATACATCGTCGCGCGGGCGTTGACCGACGAAGCACTCGAGGCCAGCTATAAAACGGTGAACGAATTAGTCAAGCAGCCCAAGTTGGAGCACGTCGGCTATGTTCCATTAAAGTGGACGAACAAAGTGACAGGAACAGACGGAGGGAAAGGAGCACTACTTGTGGATATTGGTTATCATCTATTCCGGAAGTTTTGGAATTGTGCGATATGGCTAATTTTCCTCCGAGACAACCTGCGTCAGTACTCGACTGTCTTGGTTTAGGATCTAATCTAAACGGTACGGCGGCCTCTGCCTGTGAGACTTGGTAAAACGACATGGCGTGGTTAATTGTTCTTGCGTGCAGGACAGCTTGAGCCGGTAGTTCGCAATTGGGTTCTAGGTCATGGCGGAGACGTTTTTGCAAATCCTACAGACCGAACTATTTGTCTGATGACCTCATGAAGCTTGCATTTCACAAGGTGACCGGGGAGAGTAACGCGCTTATAGGTACCAGTTGCAGCGTAATGTGCCTCAGAAGCGAGACGAATTTCCCCAATTAACACGAGTCCGGAGTACAAAGAAACATCCAAAAAGCGTGAGGCTATGCGTCCTCTTCGCGCAAAATTACGAGAAGCGCAAGAAACCGGCGCCGATGAAACGAAGTTGGACGGAATTCGAGCGAAGATCCATTATCGGCTGACCCAGCTTGCGTTCCTTTCAAGGGGTCGAGGATAGAAAGCAATACCTCAAACCGCCAACCGAATGTGTTCTCAGGGCATGGAGACCATAGCACTTTGGGCTACACATAATCCAGCCTCTTACTGGACCAGCGCTGTCGGAGATTGCACTAAGGTAGATTGCACCTGTCTGCACATGCACATGCACATGCACCTCCTCTGGCACCCTCCTCCTGCCTCGGAAATGACTGCTCATTTAGGCAGGTCAGAGGCAGCACATGCTTCACCAACGGTTTTGGCTTGGGCATTTGGTCAAACTTCAACTGTGGATCCACTAGTAAAAACAACAAAATTGACTTGTATGATATACAGATATATGTATGTGGAACCAAGCTGGCTACCATACTCCACACTCTTAGGTACTTTTCAATAAATCGTATACTGCAGAGTCTTAGTGATCTTGTTGTGTGGGCAATTCGGGAAATGGCGTCGCGGGCATGTTCCCCATCATCTCGGGCACGGGACCCGGTATCACTATCGGCGATTTATAATGGGTAGCTACCGGTTGTTGTACGGCCTGAGCAACGGGAACCTTATTACTAGCCCTTTCACTGGAAGTTCGGGATACACGGGCCTTGAGCCACAGGAGAGCCCCCAGCGCAGCTAACACGGGGACCCCAATACCAATCCCAACTCCAAGTGCAATCTTTTCCGGTAGTCGGGATGCTTGAGGGCGAAGCGGACTGAGAAGCAGCGTCAGGGTGAGAGGAGACCGAGGAAGACGACTCGATGGAACTGGTAGATGCTGACACGGACGTTGCAGAAGTCGCCGTCTTTGTGCTCGTCGGTTTGGTGATATTGAAGTACGTGGAAAGAAATCCTTCAGGTGTATCGGAATTGACCCAAAAGAAAAACGTATTGGAATAATCAAGGTCAAACCCCTATGGTTGCACGGTCCAGGTGAAATTTGTGACCTTGTCGCTGGCATGGATTTTGGCTACGGTCAGTTAACGATCACTCTGTGAAGTTGGGAAGTTCCGTCGAAAACATACAATAAACATTGCCTTGGCTGGCTGCAGACTGTTGCACCAGGCTTTGCTGCCAGATGGAGATATTGAATACCTCTAGTGTGGTCTTCCAGGAAATCACTTGTTGGTCACCTAGAGTCCAGACTGGCTTTATCCCGGTGTTCGACGATGGGTTGATGAAATAATTATTGGCGTCTGTCCCTCCGTATACGGCTGGGAGCAACGCAAACAGATAGAGGGTGAGAGCCAGATGCATCATGATAACCTTGGGGTAGGTTCACGACTTGATCTGCATTAAACTTGATCACTCTCTTCGGGTAGCGGCGATGGTGCGTAGCATTGTTATTTAGAATCAGGGGCGCCTAATAATCAAACTGAACGCGCAGCTGCTGCTACGATATGCAAATGGTGTCTTCTAAAACACTAGGGCGAGCCAGTGGAAGATGCTAATGCAGGGAGCCAGGATCATTTGAGCCGGCGCGAACACAACATAGCTGAAATGGGGTGACAGCGCTCAGTGGAGTACGGTTAGTGGTTCGCTCTTCTGAGGGGCCCAGAAGAGGATCCATCCGAGAAACGCTACTTCGCTAGGGCCATTAGCTGCGCCAAACACCTCCGCTCGGGCAGTTTTTTTTTTTTTTTTTTTGCTGCCAGCGAACAAGGACAAGACTTTGGCCCTATATATAGTAGATTGTAGGTGGGCCAATATGGGGTCATGATGGAATATCAAATGGAATCTCACGCAAACCTTTCTCCTCTGGAACTTGTAAGGTTCCTCCTAGCACGGTAATGCTGTCAGGTCTGATTTCTGGAGTCGCTGCATCATCCCAAGTCGAGTGGACTGTAGCTTCGCCATGCAAGATATGGTTGATGTTCAACAAGGTGCTGTACATCACGCCAGAACTAGACGGCCGCTCTCGGCTTCTCTCCTTGCTTTCCCCAGAATCGTGGATATCGGACGATGTAATATAACCGCCGGTGAGTGAGGGATAGGTCGCAAAACATCGCAAGTAACCATTTCCACACATGCGACCGAGTGAGACGTCAAATTGAGCGCCAATATCTATCTGCTCTGCAATACCTGTCGGGTTCACCGAAAGGGCAGACAAAATCTTCCGAGCCCCACGGTAGCTAACCGCATAAACAATAGAGCACGCCCCGTCACTTGCAGTGCAGGTTAGACGTGTATGGTCAGGTCTCTCGATGGGTGGTGGTTCGCGCCAGTAAGGTAAGAAATGGTGTGGCGGCAAGATGGTTGGATCGTGAGGAGTTAGGAAAAAGGAGCTGTTAGCCTGACATTCAATTCCGCAGTGACCAAGCCAGAGGATGTCCCAATCATCGCCATAAGGCGATGCAGTGGACATTGGACTAGTTCCTTGCAGTGCTTGGACAGCAATGGCGAGGCTCTGTAGTTGAGTCTTGATAGTCACGTCCCAGTCGACATCATCCTCCATGATGAGCGCGCTACCAAGGCCATTGTCCACAATACTATCCATGTTTATAATTAGTTCAAGGTATCTTCTTCCAGAGTATTTGCCATGATGTACCGTTGCATTGCATTAACATGGGCCCGTCGTGCGGCATATTCGCTGGTTTTGTGGTCATAATTCCAGTTCTGGATATTAAATCTGTGAGTAGACATGGATAGCTGCGGCACTCTTATTTGTACATACATAAGGATAAGACTGGGCGCTGATTTGATCAGGCGTGACTCCTTGAATCCAGTCGACGTGAAAGTTAGAGACGGACGATCCCAGGATTATATTATCACGCTTATCAGGTCTGGTGGGGAGGTTAATAACAAAGATTTTCTCGACCTGCCAATTTAATAGTTGAGTTTGCTGGTCCTATAAAGGAGAGGATAGCTGTAATGCTTACTCCCAAGGTCGCGTTGCGAATAGCATGGAGATAATGGCCTCCGTTGCTAGAGGCCACTCGCGCTGTGGCGCGAGAAGCAGGGAAGGATAAAACGATGATAATGATAGCTACTCCGATCACGTAGAGGACGAGACGGGCGAATCGCTTTTGGAAAATCGACCAGGTCATGCTGAGTGTAAATCGATCAAGCATCCTTACGGGACGGCGGTGGTAGGAGCCTTTTAACGTAGTCGATTCTGGGACTCGTGGTTGCAGATGAGTTGGGATCGCTTGTTAACGTACCTTGGGTGATCACACCTGACGATGTAAAGTTGTTAGAGACCTACCGTGCTCGGTATGGTCACGTGGACTATATTAGTCACCTATCTAGTTAGTCAGCTCTCCTGAGCCCTTTGAATTGACTCGAAAAAGGGCATACAAGGCGTGGTCTAAAAAAGCGGTGGCGGTGGTGGCAGAATTTTAGTCCACGCCGAGCTGGCAGTTATATGAAAATCAAGCTAACATGTCCGCCCATCGTTATTTGAAACTTCCGTTTTCGGGAGGTTATCGGTTCGAACCGCGGGTTTGGGTGGGTCGACGATCGGCGCTTGGCGCTTGGCGGTGCGTGGACATGAATGCACGGGAGTGGCGGAAGGCGTGGTAGATGGACGGCCAAAAACGGCGTCGACTGCGGCCGTTTTGGGTAGCCCATCTGCCGTCTACTAGTTTAAAGTAGTAAAATAAATGTTTAGCTAATATTAAATACTTTCTTGCTAAAGCTTACTAGAAGTTCAATATAGAGATTACTTACCGCCTGAGCTTCTTATATATATTAAAATATTTTTCTAAACTACATGCATGCTCATGGCTCGACAGGTGACTGGCCTAGCTAGGCAGTCTCTCCACACACGAGGTGTGCAACGGGCAACTTCCTGGGCGGGCAGTTTCAACGTTCATGAAAATTCACGTCACAACCCACCCATATAAACAGGCCCGGTTTTTGTAATCAATGAATGGTCTGCTATGGACTATCAAGCAACATTATAGAGGATGGTTAATGTGAGCAGGCCCATCTAGGGAATATATCATTGTTTTTCTTTTGCGCTGGCGGTGCACCGCCGCACGCAGGATGCCCCAATATCTGTTTGTACCCGCCAAACACTTTGATAGTATTCATTTTCCGAGATCATGTGGGATATGGCAATGTGCTAAGATACGTATAACATAATGTTCCACCCGTATGGATCGTGATATCAGAAAACAAATTTCATTCTACTCTTACACACATGTAACCACCGACCAATAACGATCCTCAGGGCAGATGGTATAACTTTCATGATAGACATCGGGCGGTAATGTGACAGGCAATGCCAGCTAATAACGGGCAGTCCCTGATGAACGCAACATCTAGGTGCGGTCATCGACCTCAACTACTCGGGTGAAGTCCAGCGAAGGATCTGCCGACCCGTAGATCGCCCGGTTTAGAGTAAATAGCAGAGAGTACAATATAAATAGTACCACATGATGATCGAACCAGCGTCTCCAAAGGCTTGCAAAAATATCACGAATAAAATCTAAAAGGCAACGCAGTGACATGTATAGGATGTTTCCTCCTACGGCATATAATTTACCATGGATTAAAACGATAGTGGGATCTGGCATTTTGAGACTTGAGAGTGCTGGTACACTTGGCCAATCTGGTTGTTTGCAAACCGTCCGAAACGACAAATTAGTAAGAATGATGGCGGTAACTAATTCAAGAATTAAACCGGTATTTTACGGTACTTATCCCCTTGTATATTCCAACTTGCTAGGCGGCTGCCCTAGTTGCACCGCATTGCTTGCCGTCGGTGGCCCCCCAGAGGGGGTTATACGTGTCTGGCTTGAAAGCAGCAAGTGATTCATCTGTCGGGTACCCAGATTCACCGCCATACACCGTTACAAGAAGTCCTGGGACTTCAGTAAGCGGAACTTCCTCACCAGAAAGCTGTGAATTACTGTGTCAGTGGCTGGGCATCGGTTTGAGGATGAGCAGACACCGATAATCATACCTTGGACACGGTCCAACGAAGTTGGCTCTCCAGTAGCACTTCAACATGTCCTTGTTCCAAGTTCTCCGCATCAGGATACCCAGGGTCTGTCACTAGCCCGTGCAAAGGAAGTGTAATCGGCACTTGAGCCTTTGATTTTACACCACTCTGCTGCTGTGCTGCACAATTACTGCAGTCAGGCAACCCAGGGGCAACAAAATTAAAGAAGGAGCCAAGGTGGCGAGTCTCTCCTATCTTGCCTGGTCTATCCTCTGCCTTTACATGAAAGACCACTTTGTATGGCTCGCCATTTAAGGCATAACTATTTTTCACCCGGGTCAGAAAACAAGTAACAAAATTTGTATAATACATACATACCGATCATATTCAACGTTGATGACGTAGTCTTGGAAGCAACGAACGTCAATGCCCTTAGGCAGATGTCTTCCATCGACCGTCTCTTCCTTCAGCTGTGTAATTCCCCTAGCATATTTTTCTCTTAGGGTCTTTTTCAGTTGATCGACGTTGGTTTTAAGTAATTCCGGATAGGTGTAGCCGAGTGGTTCCCAGTATCGTGTGTCGTTCGAAGAATAGAGCTTTTTCTCGGTATCTCTATGGAACGGCGGTAAGGGGTTGGACGGATCGAAAGGTATGGTACCGTCATCCTCCCAGGTATTGTCGAACCACTTATCAGGATTCAGATATTGCCAAATGGCGAGGAGTCGGTCGACGTTGCTGGCCTTCTGTCAGCCTATAATTGACTATAAGAGCAAGTGGGATCATTACCAGTGATGCAACCAGAAAATGGGATCAAATGATGCGACAGGCACGTATGCCATATGGCCCTCGCCGCCTGCCCAATCCTGGATTCCTTAGTCTGGATAGTCCAATTCTGCTCACGAAACCAGCTTACATGGATGTTATTATGGATCTGTTCCAACGAAAGCCACTCGGTTGGACGTAACTCCCTGTAGTAGCGAGTGGTAGAGAATGGCCCGTAGGATTGGAAGTAGTCACTGGTGAGAATGCGGAACACGTTTTCTGCAATAGACTTTTTGGGCCTGCCCGTACCCCAGTCCGGATTCTTGAGAGCAGTCGTGATGCTAGAGTTATTCTGCACTCCGTCTACCCAAGTTGCTTGGTTGGGGTCTCCATAGCGGCTGGTTCCAATGCACCGGTTAAACTGTTCAGCTCCTTCGTAGTTAATGGCAAACTTTCCCATTTTCTGATCACCCATTGGGACGCCCGCGTTGTTGAGCTTATTGTAGTATTGGGTCAAGGGATTTGCCACTGTTTCCTTGCCTTGGCCGTCTAGCTTGAGAATCTCGACCTTGCTATCATTCACAATGTTTGGGACTCCGAAATCCTTCGTGTCAACCTGAGGAAGCGCCCATTCCCAGAACGGCAGACGCCACCTCTGTGCTGCTTTCATCCACTCATCCAGGGCCGCTGGATCCTGGATATTTTTCGGGATTATATCTTTGATCATAATAATGTAAAGACATTGCTCATACAGCAACATATATGGGCGGTGCCAGGTGGGGAAGGAGAAGGCATTGTGGGGGCAGTAGGACCCATCACCCTCATTATCCCATGGGACCTTCGGCAAGCCGTGAATGCCTATCATGCTCATCAGAAGTAGTTCGGGTTTTTCTTTTTGCAAAGAACAAAAGGGCCACGACCTACCCGCGATGCGGTAGAAGGAAAGTTCATCATTTAGTGGATCCTTCTCTTCTAGTTGACGCAGGGCTCGAATAAAAAGGGAGACTTGAATTTGGTCTTCACGGGTGGTAGAGATCGACCAGCTGGAAAGCTCTCTACGCGCAGGGGTTGGTTCCCCTGGAAGGACTGGGATACCAGTAATAGGATAGGATTTCGACATGGTCAGAACTGAGGTTGCATTTATGTATCACGATTGAATAGATAAAATATAAATGAACTAAACGGTGCTCCAAGCAAAGTCATTCTCCAACATACTTATTCTGAATCGCATGCCCAAACTTATAGATGGATCCCTGCCGGGTGGTTTCACTGAAAACCCCAATTACACCATATCACAGTGGGACGTGTGTCGTTCGTCACAGGAGAACTTCCGTTTGCATCTGTCTTGCCGCATTCAGTAGCATCTGGAACGATCGGTAATTTTAGTGCTCCACCCTGCTGCAACATACATCTGGCCAGCACAATTCCATGAGGCTGGAAGTGTAGAAGAGACACCTGCAACCATGGAACTCGGCAACCCAACAATCCCTATGACTTGTGACATGAGACCAGCGAAGACATCATTCTTCACACGATAGTCGGTTGATGCCAGGTGTGCCATGGTTGTATGGGTCAAAGTACGACCCTTGCTCCCTCTAATAGTACCAATGACAGTATAGAGTGGATCCGTGCCAAAACCAAAATATTAAGAATGCTTATATCAAACTAAAATTTGACTAATTAAAATGTTCACTGACCATATTTTTATTTAATTAAGTTTAAGGTCTCCATATAGAAGCCTTCCGGCTTATGACAGACCGCGGCCCGGGCCCTTTGGGCCGATTCATTGCGTCACTATTCTTCACATTGTTGTAGTTCAGTCTTGTCCTTTTCCTTGCCTGATCTGCCTTAATCTGCAAAGAGAATGTGGCTATAGCTTTAAAGCAGATATCCTCCTCGATTCCTTCACATCCTTCGCTAGCTAACGGATTGTGCCAGATGACTAGGGTATCTAAGGACTATCCTTAAGTCCGAACTGGCTGTTCGGGCATTTTGTGGTAAATGTTTGGACCATTATTACATGGATGTGGAACATTTTAGTCCTCAGTCGTTAGAGCTGCCGTCGATAGATTGTGTGATTGGTCAATTGAACATCTCGACGCCAAGCCGAATCGACTATGTGGGTCTATGACACATGACTCAAAGCCAAATAGCTGGAACAGTGCTGTTTGCAGTTTCCATGCATCGTCTAGGCTCTCATAGTCATGTACCATTCGATAGTGTTTTACGTTGGAACAAAATGTGTGACGGCCAGACAATAAGATGATTAGGCTGCGGCAGCATCCGCAAAAATCCGCATCCGTAACGTATCCGCTCCGCAGATTACGGATATGGATAGGATTCTAAGTCTCGCGATCTAATTTAATATATATATTTTATACCGATTTTAAAGTAATATTCTATATTACTAGCGTTATATTACTGAATAAATTATATATTTGTAATATAAAAATTAATTTATTATTTAATAATCTTAAGTACATACGACCACAGGGTGTGGAGAACAGCGCTTCCCGTCCGCTCAGCCGGTGCGTAGAGTATAAAAAGTGGGTCTTGATTTGCCCACCCTTTTCATAGTCGCAGTGGCTTGCAAGACATGAAAATGAACGTGCGAGCATGCTCTTCCAATCGCAGTAGTCCTCCAGACGGAATAGTTTTCCAAACACAATAGACATCCGGGCGCAGGGAGTTATCAATCGGCTACAGGCTCATCGCGTCGCTCAACTAGGATGTCGATGTCATCGGTGGAAAGACCAGGAATCAATGTATTCCTATCTAAACGAGATCTCAGAGGCCCGCTGGCTCCTCTGGGTGCTTCAACTATCGTGAAACCATTGGGGAAACACCAAGGTAGGATATCCCCGCACACCAAGGTGGAGCGGATGGTATAGTGTTTCCGTAACAATATGAGATATGATTAAATTAATCAATTGCTTAGATATGAAAATAGGAAGATACACGCTCTCTGCCCTACACAGTCTGCAGAACCTCCGCTCTGAGTTCTTTCGAT
Source organism: Aspergillus bridgeri (assembly GCA_027569665.1). Classification (NCBI taxonomy): domain Eukaryota; kingdom Fungi; phylum Ascomycota; class Eurotiomycetes; order Eurotiales; family Aspergillaceae; genus Aspergillus; species Aspergillus bridgeri. The sequence continues at coordinate 309,979 of JAPDKQ010000033.1, forward strand.
CCTCTACGTCCAATATCTATTACGGTGAACGAAGGCCAAGGAGTAAATCAACTCGTAATTAATACTAACTATGTGCATCGTCACGCTCACAATTACTCAGCGCATCTCCCATTAAATTACTACTGCCTCCCTCCCATCCATCCTCAATCCAAACTCCCTCATATCATCCTCCTAGATCAAATTCCCCAACATCCCCAGCCCCCCAAGCGCAATCGCCGCTCCACCAACAACCCCCCTGGCATTCGCGCCGCCCGTGAATAGCGGAGTCGATGGGGATGTGGTGGGAATGGTCGGAGGGGCAGAACTCGACGGCTTAGGAATCACCGGTTTCGAGGTCGTCACCTGGGGCGCAGACTCGGTAGGATCAGCTGTCCCAGTGGGCTCGGCGGGCTCTGTTGGCTCCGCAGGAGCGCTGGTCTCCGTAGGCTCAGGGACTGGTTTATCAGTGAAGCTTGGAGACAGGGTGATGCCGAAATGCCGGGCGCAGGTTTCCTTGTCGTCACCCTTCTCGGTGTTAGTACTTGCTTGCTCATCTGGGCGAAAGTCAAGGGGAGAGGAAAGACATACGTCAGGGCAGCAGTATCCATCCTGCAAACAGAAGCTTCCCGGCGGGCAGGTGTCTAATTAACAATAGGAACAACAATAGTTAGCATTAACAAACCCTCGCTCCTCGCGGTAAGATCTGTTCAAATACAAGGCTTGCAACATACATGTATCATGACAGCAACTGCCTCCTTCTTTAGGGTTATAGCACTCGTGAGTGTTCCCGCACACGGGAAAACCAGCAGCAACACAGTCAAAGGGTTGGGTGGTGGGCTTGAAAGCGTCGCCGGTCTGGCGCTTGGAGAGGCCCATGCCGGCGACGCGGGAGCCAGATTGCGCGGCCAGGCCTTGGCCTGCGAGAAGAGGTGCGATGAGAAGGAACAAGAGCATAGTGGCGAGAGTGAAGGTGAGTTGGGTATAAGATCAATCACAATGGCGAGCGGGGCGGGAAAGTAGTTCAGCTCGGCATACGGCGAACAGTAAAAGTATGATTATATATCTGCCTCTGCTTTTCAGCGTGGATGGATGAGACTCAAGGGGAAGCCCAGTTCGGACTCGATATTTATACCCCACCTCGCCCTACCTCGCCTGCCCAGATACCTAAGAAACCTAAGAAACAGCATGATTGGTCTCCGCACCTTCGAGTCGCTGTGCCTGAACTCGGTTATTTCCGGAATACGAAGCCTTTCCAGCTGAGCATGCAGGCCAAGACTGGACCTGACCACCACTCGGTTCGTAAAGCTAGCATACAACAAGGCTGAAATAGCTATAGGCGGAAGGCTGATTAACCTCAGCCTGACCAGCCGTTGTTTGGTGATTGGACGGGGAAAGCTAGAGGGGAAGGCCGAGAAAGGAAATAAATTGAGGTACGCGCTCAGGCCCAGGGCGTGCATCTTGGATCGGCGCTGGTGACTCAACGCGCGAATTGAACAACATTATTAGGGATGGGTGAACTCGCGCAGGACCGAGCATTGAATACTACCTAAACATGCAACGGTGGATAAGACACATAATACAATAATAAATCAACACGCAGCAAATCCAAGGGAATACGCAGGAGGTATCACACCAAAACGACCAATGCAATGGAAAGCCGAGAAAGAAGCAAATATATTGACTTTGGAGCGGCGTTACATCTACGAAGCCTTTTCCAGCTGAGTTTCGCGAGCCTGCGGTGTAAGCATACGCTCCAAGCCGCTGGCAATGTAGGCACTATAATGGCCCTGAGCCTTCCTCGTCTGTGGTCCCCTCATCATCCGATCCATGAATTAAAAATCTCCCGCGAACTCTCTAAAACCCTATAAAAAAACAGTATTTTACAGTAGGAAAAAGATATTATTTATAGTTTTTTTAGTTTCCGTTTCTTATTTACACGTATATTTTAGTTAGATATAATCTCTATAAAGATCATCTTTTCTCGTGATAATTCTTAATTACTTTATAACATTAGATTCGCGGTAGGTATAGTCTAGATCTAGTCTATTAGCTACATATAATGTTCGGTTAAAGATCTAGATTATTTATATTAATCTTTTAGTCTTCCTAGGCGTCCGATCTATCGCGAATACCTTATAGATAGCTATTTATTTTAGTCTTTTCATCGTGAAATCCCTATACTAATAAATAATTCACTTTTCTCGCGAGAGTCTCAACCTCGGGTATGGCTTGAGAGAGTAACTAGTTAAAGATATCTATCGTTGACTAAAGGGAATCTGGCTTGGGGACGCCATCTTGGGACTAGCGTCTCTGAAGCGGAGATGTGTTGAGCTAAGCCAAATATGGGAAAACGAAAGCGGTATTTTGTTTTTTTGCCGCCCAGCGCCTTCGCATTGGTATATTATCGGAGTATGTACAGGTGTTCAACCCTCGCTCGACGAGTACACTACGGTGGCTACCCCACTGGGTGGGGCTTACATATCCCCGTCCACTGGCCATGTCAGCAGTTTTCGCTCATTCCACATACCCGCATCGTTATTCAAGTTCCGTCGTGAATAGAAAGCGACCATCTAAACCAGATTTTTTGACCCCTGAGTCCCAGCAGACCTGAACGTTTTCGGGTTCGTTATCGAAGATGGAAAGCGCTGCACAAGCCATCATCGTGACTTTGCTGCTTGGTCTGGGACTTGTTTTAGTTCGCTCGGGCGGTAGGTGGAGATCACTCTTCCTCCCAGGCACGCCGCACCGAAGCAACGGGGAAAGCAGTCCCAAGAGTGAGGTCAACCGAACGTTCACTTCGCAATTCTCGCCTGTCCCTCAAAGTCCCGGCTCTCCTATTGCAGAACAGAGCCTCGCCCTCTCTCCCTCCGACCAGTCTACACGGTCTGCTCCCCAGCAAACAATCCTTCCTTCCAGGAAACTTACGGATTACACTGTCGGCTGGATCTGCGCCCTAGTAGCAGAATACGTAGCAGCGCAGGCATTTCTTGATGAAGAGCACGAGAGACCGGATTTTGTGTCGCAGGGCGACACTAATGATTACGCCCTGGGTAGGATTGGGAAACATAACGTTGTCATCGCTGCCTTACCTGATGGCGAATATGGAACCGCTTCCGCGGCCACGGTGGCCACAAATATGCAGAATACCTTCCCCAACGTCCGAATCGGGTTGCTCGTTGGCATCGGTGGCGGTGTCCCAAGCGAGAATCATGACATTCGCCTGGGCGATGTTGTGGTCAGTGCCCCTCGGGACGGTAACGGTGGTGTGTTCCAATATGATTTTGGCAAGACAGTGCAGGGCCAGTCCTTCCAGCACACTCGGTTTCTTAATCAGCCCCCAACAGCGCTCCGCACTGCACTGACGGGGCTGCAGGCACAATACAAGATAAAGGGGCACCACATTGAGAGCAAAATCAACCGCATTCTAAACCGAAAGCCATGGCTTCGACAAGAGTACGGCCGGCCGCCGGGAGACGCCGATACCCTGTTCAGAGCCGAAGTAATCCATAATCCAAAGGGCTGTGCAGAATTCTGTGCTAGTATTCCATCGAATATCATTCAGCGGCCCCCGCGAACTATGAACGAACGGAATCCGGCTGTTCACTATGGGCTCATCGCTTCTGCAAATCAGGTGATGAAAGATGCATTGGTGCGAGATCAGCTGGCAGCCGAGAAAGATATTCTCTGTTTTGAAATGGAGGCCGCAGGGTTGATGAATCAGTTTCCTTGCCTTGTTATTCGCGGTATATGTGACTACTCGGACTCGCATAAGAACAAAGAGTGGCAAGGCTTTGCAGCGATGACGGCGGCGGCGTATGCTTATGATATACTCCGCCGGATTCCTCCAAGTTCGGTTGAAGCTGAGAAGAAGATCAGTGAGATCCTGCTTGGTATTTAAGCCTTAAAGAGAATCATTGTTTAAATATGTGTTAATCCTATCTCCAGGCCTCCATGATACTGTAAAAGAGCACCGGGACATAGCAAAACAGACCCTGGACAATGCAGAGAAGCAGCTTGAAGCCCAGAATGTATTCGCGAAAGAGAGGATGTCCGACAAAGAAGAAAAATGTCATCAGCTGTTCCGCCTCACTAGTGACAGCGGGGGTGATGCCACATATGAGTGGTATAAAAATCGAGTAGAGGAGAGGGTTGACAACACGTGTATATGGTTCCTCCAACAGGAGAAATTCCAGGAGTGGTTGCAAGCTGAGTCCGGCGCCCTGCTAGTCTCAGCGGATCCTGGCTGTGGAAAGTCTGTGCTAGCCCGGTACCTGATCGACAGTTACCTGCCGCGATCCAGTTACCTCCCGCGATCGGTTACAATCTGCTACTTCTTCTTTAAAGATAAAGTTCAGGACAGAGTCCGGCAAGCACTTTGCGCGTTACTTCATCAACTCTTCTCTAAGAAGCCATATCTGATCAAACATGCCATGCCAGAGTACAGCAAGGATGGGGAAGGTCTGATCAACTCGACAGAATCGCTGTGGAAGGTTCTACGAAACGCGGTCGGAGACCCCCAGTCAGGACCAATAATCATGGTCCTTGATGCCCTGGATGAATGCAATGAATTGGAGCTCCCAGACCTGACGCAGAAAGTGGAGAGTCAATTCCATGTCCGCCAGAGCAAGCTGAAGTATCTCCTAACATGTCGTCCATATGAGTCGATCGTATCTAGATTCGGCAGCTTATTACGCTTCTTCCCGAATCTTCGTATACCGGGAGAGGAAGAGTCGGAAACCATCAGCTGTGAGGTGAATCATGTCATTGCGCACAAGGTCCATCAGCTATCGCAAAAGAAAAGACTTTCATCCGAAGTCAGGAAGCGACTGGAGGAAGGACTACGGAAGACTACTCACCGCACTTATCTCTGGGTATACCTCGTGTTCAACTACTTGGAGGAAGAAGACTTCAAAAAAACAGCCAAGGGGGCCGAGTCTGCCTTGAATATAATCCCAAGAAGCGTTAATGAGGCATATGAGCAAATACTTAACAAGTCTAAGGACCGCTCGATGGTTCGAAAAGTCTTGAGTATCATCTTGGCCGCGAGTCGACCGCTAACACTTCCGGAGATGAACATTGCTCTGAATGTCGATTATAAATCGCATTCTTTTAATGACCTTGACTTGGAAGATGAAGAGGACTTCAAATCGCGCCTCAGAACGTTATGCGGACTGTTCGTCTCAATTTACCAAGGCAGGGTTCATTTTCTCCACCAAACGGCTCGCGAATTTCTTCTAGGAGATGTGGGAAATCAAACACCGCTAGAGCCATATTACTGGTATCACTCCATCGCCACTAATCAAGCACACGAAGTTCTTGCAACTGTTTGCGTGCTCTATCTCAACTTCTACAATTATGATACAGCCATTTCATCAAACTCAGGTGAAGATGACAGCAAGATCGCCGGCAGCCACGACTTCTTACATTACTCAGCTAAAACCTGGACAACTCACTTCCGCGAAGCCGGTATCATCCCTACCGCTGCCATACTGCCCTCCGCTCTAGGAATTTGTGACCCAGATTCGAGAAGCTACGCAGCATGGTTTGGCATCTTCTGGGAGACTACAAATTTGGCAAAGACTGAGCATTTCTCAAATCTTATGCTAGCATCGTACTGCGGGCATTGTGCCATCGCCAAGGTGCTTCTCGAACAGGATGCGGATGTGGATTGCAAGGACACTGAGTATGGTCTGACACCTCTATCATGGGCTTCAAAAAATGGACATGAGGAGGTGGTTAAGCTTCTTATTCAGACCAGGAAGGTGAATATGGATTGCAAGGACACTGAGGGTCGAACACCTCTATCATGGGCTGCAGAATATGGACACGTGGAGGTGGTTAAGCTTCTTATTCAGACCAGGAAGGTGAATATGGATTGCAAGGACACTGAGGGTCGAACACCTCTATCATGGGCTGCAGAATATGGACACGTGGAGGTGATTAAGCTTCTTATTCAGACCAGGAAGGTGAATATGGATTGCAAGGACACTGGGGGTCGAACACCTCTATCATGGGCTACAGAATATGGACACGTGGAGGTGGTCAAGCTTCTTATTCAGACCGGGAAGGTGAATATAGATTGCAAGGATACTGGGGGTCGGACACCTCTATCATGGGCTACAAAACATGGATACGTGGAGGTGGTCAAGCTTCTTATTCAGACCGGGAAGGTGAATGTGGATTGCAAGGACACTAAATATGGTCGGACACCTCTATCATGGGCTGCAGTAAATGGACATGAGGAGGTGGTTAAGCTTCTTATTCAGACCGGGAAGGTGAATGACGATTGCAAGGACACTAAATATGGTCGGACACCTCTATCATGGGCTGCA